>CM053601.1:42352585-42400477 GCA_028646575.1 Pseudocheirus occidentalis | reverse complement strand
AGAGTTTTATTGTTTTTATTTTGCTTCCTTTTTCTTATGTTGGCCAGTCAATTAATTGGTTGGTTTTTTTTAACTCTGTGAAACTCTGCTTCCAAGGGGGGAAGCTCTGTTCCAAATCGCTGGGGTTTTCCCAACTGCCGGTGCTATTAGGGGGTGTTGCAAGTCCCCCCAGCTTTGGCTTGCTGAAAGTGCACCCCAGGACCACCACCCAAGACCACGATCTGGATCCAGGCCACTCATTGCAAGAGCACTTGGCCCTGATCAATCGATTCAGCCCCCCCTGCTGAGTCCGCAGGCCGGGGGCTCTGAAGCAGCCTGGTAGGGGCCACCGGTGGATCCAGCAGTTCCCTTCCCCCACTGCTTCTTTGCCCCGGGGGTAGAATGGCCGAACTGCTTTACTTCCCAAATTAATTTTCAGAGTTTCACTTTCACTAACCGTATCTGAAGATTTAAAGATCCCCTTAGACCGGTGCTTTAGATTTTCTTTGAAGTAGACTCAGGCTGCTGTTTGGGAGGCTCTGCTGCTCCTCCTGGTCGCCTGGAGGTCTTTGCCTGGCTGCTGCTGTGGTTTTGGGCTGGCTGGGTACGAGCTGCCCCTCTCCCGTCCCCTTCCTCACGCCTTGGCAGATGTGGAGATGCTGGAAGCTGTAGAACCGCTGCAGGCTGGCTGCAGGGCTCAGCTCAGATCCTTCCCGCCGCCTGGGCCTGGCTGCGGTCTTGGCTTCCGGCTGTTCCAGCCTTCGCTCTGGCGGCCCTGCTGAGCCCCTGCTGCCGAGCTGCCTTCAGCGAGAGCTGTGTTCTCTGTATTTTTGTGAGTCTGAGAGTCCTAGACTTTCCTAGACTTTGTCTGGGCTCATATTTTATGGGTGTTTAGGGTGGTGGTGTGGGAGCTGTGGGACCTTGCTGCTTCTACCTCAAACATGGTTTTTCATTGTTTTTTTTTGTTTTGTTTGGGGGGTTTACTTGTTTTTTTGAGGCTAGGGGGAACCTGACTATGTCTATAGGTGATAAGGAAGCAGCCATTAGTCAATGAGAGATTGAAGATTAGTGAGAAAAACAAAAACAAAAAACAAAGGATGATACAGAAATCTGGTGGAGAAGATGGGATTCAATGGAATCATTTGTCCCTAGAGAAGAGTTTGCCTTGGCAGGAGAAGGTAACTCTTTTCATGTGAAATAGAAATAAAAAAGACCATTGTGGAAGGTATCAGAGTGATCTAAGATGAAGTTGAAGGGAGAAAAGGAAATTCTCAGTGAGTGGACTTTATTTTTGGTGAAATAAAAAGTCAATGTTCTCAGCTAAGGGGGAGCTATGAGAGGCTTAAGGACACATTTAAAGGTTTGGAAAAGCTGTTGTGATTAGTGAGATAGTGAATCAATTAGGAAGAAGTAAAAATGATTATCCTGCTGCATTGAAGACCAGTTGAGATATGAAACATAAATTCATAGTGAACTCAATCAACACAGTTTCATGATTTTTTCTAACTTTGTTCACCAGCAAATGAATAAAAGCAAAAGGCAGTTGAAGGTAAGAATAAGCCAAGATGGAGGTTTGTCAGTACAGTGTATTCCATAGATTAAGGGGCAAAGGACTTGAGAGAAGAATACACTCTACTGTTGTACTGGTTCATCAAGAGGCCAAGATGGGAAAGGGGAAAAAAGTATAACCCAATAATGCCTCGCTTTTTTTCTATTTCATGGTACAGTACTTAGCACACAGTAAATGCTTAAAAATGTTTTTCTATTTATTTATTCCCTTTTAGAAATTCATTATTTAATTCTATGATGGCTCTGTGAATTCTTCCTCTGATTTTTATTCCCGAAGTAACTTGTTATTCTCACTGAGCATCAATTTACTCTTCTGTAAAATGAGATTGGATTAGATGATGTCCAAAGCATCCTTCTAGCTCTCTTGTCCCAAGATTCCATGGCAGTAATCATATCAATATGGTTACTTTCTCCTATGAGGATTACCGGATTACCGACAGGCCTAAAACCCATTGGTGAGTTAGGGTATTTCTACCCCATGCGTGTGAAGACTTCCCCCTCAGCAGAATGGGCAGATGAGAACAATTTGTTACAACAGCCATGAAGGCAGTTGAAGCAGGTGCTATGGAGCACTCAGAGGTTAGTTAGCCATCAAAGATGCCAATGTCATCCATTGCATCACAGGCCATTGCCAATCATCCTGACGTTTGATGAGTCTAGAAGAGAGGATGAGGCTGACAACTTTGTCCCTCACTTAAATCCAAATCATGTGCGAGTCAAGACATTGCCACATGATGTCATTGTTCCTCTTCCAAAAGAAAGGACATGCAACATCAAACCACATTCCATCCAGACTTTACCCTGTGGAACCTTTGTCTGTTTTCTTCTCTATGTCTTCCATGTGGGGTCAACCCAACGTAGATTCTCTAGATCTCATTATCATGTCAATAGAGGAGTGTGCAAGCTGTCCATTACTTTTCACTCTTTTATAAAAACTAAATCAGTGGTTCTCAACCTTCCTAATGCCACAACACTTTAATACAGTTCCTCATGTTGTGGTAACCCCCTACTATAAAATTATTTTCATTGCTACTTCATAACTGCAATTTTGTTACTGTTATGAATCTATCTGATACGCAGGATGTATTTTCATTGTTACAAACTGAACATAACCAACAGGTTGAGAACCACTGAACTAAATGAATATGTTTATACATATATTCTTTTTAATTGATGCCTTTTGGGTTTATGTCTCATTGATTTTTTTTAAACATAACCCATTTCTTTCTCCCTATTTATGCAATGAGTCATCTCTGGTGATGAAGATTTTAAAAGAAAGGGTTGGGGGTGGGAGGGTGGCAACAAAACCATTTAATTTTAAACAGTGATCCTATTTGACAATGTTTGCCATATTCCATAGCCAAGTCTCTATCCTTGAGAATATATTTTCTCAATTTTTCTCTGACTTCATACTTAATCCTTCTATTAATCTACATTGCTCATTTGTTGCATTGTTCTTTCCTTTAACATTACTGTGGTTATTGTACATTTTGTTTCCTCACTCTGCTTATTTTATTCTATTTCTTGTCTTACCACATTACTCATATTCTTGTTTCTTCTGTTATTTTTGTTTTTGTTTTGAGATCAGATTTTGTGATTTTGTTAACATTACAGAAATTCCAATAAGAAAACCCCCTCCACTAGTGCAGGTTGCCATGTTTCTTCAAATTATAATCTTAGAGACTTGTTTAGGAGTGCTGAGAAGTAGTGATTTACCAAGGATCACATAGAGAGTAAACATAAGATATATGTGTCAACTCATGTAAGTTGTTGAGGCAGGAGCCAGGCAGGCCTTGAGTCCATTCCTCCTGATTCTGAGTCCATATTCATCATGACATATTCTGCCTCAATTGTTTCTATATAAAACCATCATGTCCTATCATATTTGTGTACCACCTTTTGGTCATTCTGCAGTTGGTGGATATCTACTGTGTTTCCAGTGCTTTGCTATTACAAAAGAACTAAATGAATACGTTGGTATATAGTAAACCTTTTCTTTTGCCTTTGATCTCCTTGAGCTTTGTCAAGGAGATCTGTCTAGGGTTAACGAGTAAGATTTAAAAGTTTTATATACTTCAGTTATATATTTCCAAACTGCTTTCCAGAGTGATTGGATGAATTCACAGTGCTACCAACAGTATATTAATTTACCTTTTACTGCACAACCCCTATGACATTGACTGATGGCCACCATTCTCTTTGCCAACTTACTCAGTGTGAAGTAAAACCTCAAATACGATTTTAAATTTGTGTTTGTCTTAATATTAGATATTTGGTTCCATCCTTCATATTGATGTTAATAATTTAAAATTGTTGTTCTGAGAATTATTCTCCATATATTTTGATAACTTATAAATTAAGGAATAGTTCCTGGTTTTATATTTGTGTTAAATTCCCATATAACTTTGGTATCAGCCACTTAGTGTTATGTGATGAGCCTAGAGGGCACAGCAGATGGAGCGCTTGACCTAGAGCAAAGAAGGCTCCAGAACTTGGATCTTCAGCTTTAGCCTGAGATACTTACCAGCTGTGAGACCATGGGAATATGACTTAACTTCATACTGCCTCACTTCCTATGCTGTAAAATGGAGATACTAATACTGCTTACCTCCCAGGATTGTTATGAGCATGAAATGAGAGAAAATATGAAAATCACTTAGCACAGTGCCTGGCAAAAATCAAGTACTTAATAAGTTATTGTTTCCTTCTTGATGCAGCTTTCTCCCCAATACACATCTTCTTTTATTATGCTAGATGCATTGATGTCATTTGTGCAAAAGCTTTTTTAAAAAATATATTTAATCAATATGACTTATTTTATCATTTTGTGATCTCTTCTATCCTTAATTTTGTTTGAAATTCTTTCCCTAGTAATAGTTGTACAAGATATTTCCATTTTCTGTTCTTTTTCAAAAAATAACTTCTTTTATATTAAAATTGAATTTGCATAATGTAGAAATATGGTATGGATGCAGGATAAACTTTTTTTTGTCATAATGTTCTCTAGTTTGCTGAGCAGTTCTTGAAAACAGGAAGTTCTTTAACTGAGAGTTTGTGTTGTTTTCTTGTATCAAATGCTAGGTTACTGAGTTTGACTGTTCTTGATTCTGCCTAATTTAACCCGTTCTGCTTATTTATCTTTTTTCTTTCTTTGGTAGCACCAAATGGTTTTATAATAGAGGTTGTGATCTGAAAACTATGCCCCTTTTCATCCTATTTTTTTTAAATAAACAACGTGTTGTTGTTATTTTCCAAACATATATCTATGTAACGACAACCCTTTATGTCACTTCTCCTGGACAATTCTGTATCCAATAATACACTACAAACTGGTTATGCCAACTGTGTGTTTATTCTTTGTAAATTGTCACATTCAATGATTTGTAGCTATGCAATATTATGAGAATAATATTAATATTAGAAAGACAGTTCATTGTCTTGGTTTTAGTATCATTTTTAAGTTTCCTCCCAAGAGAACCAAGTAGAAAATTAAATGTAAATGCAGGCAGAAATATATATATACACATAAATATAAATAAGGGAAAGATGAAGCAAAGTCTCAAGTAGTTTGGTTGTGATGATACAGAGCTACCCAAACAGAAATACGGTTGAAGTATCAGACCTGGATGTAGCATCTCAACCAGACATCACTTCATCCAGGACTCCTCTGTACCATCTCACATAGGACTTTTTCTCAAACTTATCATTGAACTTCTTCCGGATATGACATTTTTTTCTGAAATTTTTATATTTTTAATCACATATAAAATAATTTTAACATTCTATTTTTTTAAATTTTAGTTCCAAATTGTCTCCCTCCCTTGTTTGCTCTCTCCTTCAGAAGGCGATCAATTTTATAAAGATTACATGTGCAGTCATGCAAAACATATATATTAGTCATGCTACAAAAGAAAACTGATTTTAAAAAGATAAGTAAAGAAAGTAAATAAACATTGCTTTGATTTGTATTCAGACTTAATTAGTGTTTCTCTGGAGGTGGATAGCATTTTTCATCACAAATCCTTTGAAATTATCTTAGAGAATTTTATTGCTTTAAATAGTTAAATCTTTCACAGTTGATCATTGTTCAATATTACTGTTCCTGTGTCCTCTTCTGGGTTCTACTCACTGCACTTTGCATCAGTTAATGTCTTCCCAGATTTTTTTCCTGAAACTATCCTGCTCATCATTTATTATAGTACAGTATTATTCCATCATAATCATATAGCACACCTCGTTCAGCCATTCCCCAATTGATGGCCATCACTTCAGTTTCCAATTCTTTGCCACCCCAAAATGAGCTTCCATAAATATTTTTGTTCATGTAGGTATTTTTTCCTATTTTTCTGAACTCTTTAGAATACAAACCTAGTAGTGATATCAATGGATCAAAGAGTAGGCATTTTTAATAACCCATTTGGGCATACTTCCATATTCCTCTCCAGAATCAATGGATCAGCCTACAACTCCACCAACAGTGCATTAGTGTCCCGATTTTTCCACATCCCTTTCAGCATTTTGAGTGTCATTTTCCTTTTCTGTCATATTAGCCAATCTGATCAGTGTGAAGTGGTACCTCACAATAGTTTTAATTTGCACTTTTCCAAGTAATTGTGATCTAGAGCATTTTTTCATATGACTATAAATAGTTTTGGTTTCTTCTTCTGAAATTGCCTATTCATATCCTTTGACCACTTATGAATTGAAGAATGGTTTGTATTCCATAAATTCAATTCTGTTTTCTATATATTTGAGAAATGAGACCTTTATCAGTTAAACTTCATGTAAAAAAAATTCCCAAGTTTTTTTTCCCTTCCTTTCTAATTTTGGATGCATTGGTTTTATTTGTGAAAAACCTTTTGTTTTAATTGATATAATCAAATCCATTATATATCTCATAATGCTCTCCATTTCTTATTTGATCACAATTTCTTTATCCATAGATTTGACAGGTAGCATATTTATCCTCCCCTAATTTGCTTATGATATTACCTTTTATGTCCAATTAATGTAACCATTTTGACCTTATCTTGGCATATAAGCTTTGAGTTGTTGGTCTGCATGTAGTTTCTGCCAAACTGTTTTCCAGTTTTCCTAGCAATTTTTTTGTCAAATAGTGAATTTTAATCCCAAAAGCTGGGATTTTGCTTTTATCAAATACAAATTACTATGGTTATTTACTCTATTTCTTCAGTTGTTTTAATAATAATAAGTACAGATAGAATATAACACATTATTGTTTCTGGATGGTTTTAATGATTACCACTTTATAATATAGTTTGAGATCTTGTACTATGAAGCCACTTTCCTTCACAAATTTTTCCATTGATACTCTTGATGTTCTTGAACTTTTGTTCTTCCATTTCTTCCATCTGGGTTTTTTAAATTATGTTTTTTCTAGCTCTATAAAATATTTTTGGTAATTTGATTGGCATGGCACTGAATAAGTAATTTAAGTAAAGTTGTCGTTTTATTATATTGGCTCAAATAATCCATGAACAACTAGTATTTCTCCGTTTGTTTAGATCTGATTTTATTTGTGTGAAGTGTTTTGTAATTATGTTCATATAGTTCTTGGGTTTGTCTTGCCATGCAGACTCCTAAATATTTCATATCATCTACTGTTATTTTAAATGGAAATTATCTTTCTATCTCTTCTTGCTAGATAATATAGGACATTTTGTCTTTTATTGGAAGAACTTCCTGACTGGAAACTGAAAAAAAAATTTAATTCTCATTCTATGTATCTGTGCCATGAAGTCCCTTGACATCTGAACTGTTTTTTTTGTCATTGCTGCTTAATGTTGCATACAGTTAAAACATTTTCATCTCTATTTTTTAAGTTAAAGTATGGGATTTTGCTTGAGCGACAAGCTTATGATATTTAAAAGAACTAAGCAATTTCCTAGTCAGTCAAATATTCTCTTTCAGCATAATTGTTTTCTTCTGCATCTAGTTTATTATCTGTACTTATTATGTATTCAAGATATATGTTCAATGGATGATTCGTATGGGTTCTCCATGCAACTTTATATCATAGTCTAGAGTAGACCATAGGTATTCTTCAGGTAATCTTCATAGATTATAGATCTAATTTAAAAAGATCTGATGGCAATCACCAGAAAGTCATCTGCAAATAGGAACATCTTAAGTACTTCATCATCTATAGGGAATACCTCTTCCATTTTAATTTCACTTTATGCATCCTCCATGATGATCTCAAGCACCTTTGGTGAGCATGCAGTTTCTCATTTCATGTCTTTCATGATATTAATGGCCAGAGTCATCAGAAAGTTGTTTCATCTGTTAAAAAAAACTCCTGCCTAAATTTAACATGTGACTGTTACATACTATATTAAAAAAAACTTTAAGGTAAAAAAATTAAGGTAAAAAAACAACACACATTGGAATCTTGTATTCTTTATATTTTTTCATTCGGTTGAATGTAATGATTGGACCTACTATAGTCTATTGTCTGTGGAATCTTGAACATTTTATTCTCATCATTCATTAAAGATGTTCTCAAGGATGGGCTGATAAGTTTTGGTCACTTTTTTTTTAATTTAAATTTTTTTTTAATTTTTAATTTTGTTTCTTTACCTAGTTTTCTTTATTCACCTAGTTTTCTTTTTTATTTTTTTTATTTTTATTTTTTGCTTTTTGGAGGGCAATTGGGGTTAAGTGACTTGCCCAAGGTCACACGGCTAATTTTTTGTGTTAAGTGTCTGAGGCCGGATTTGAACTCAGGTACTCCTGACTCCAGGGCCAGTGCTCTATTCACTGCGCCACCTAGCCGCCCCGGTCACTTTTTTGGTAATAATAAAAATAGTAGTCATTTTCCCAATTACTTGCTTCATCCTCCCCTCTTTAAGATATTTTAAGAACTAAGTTGCTCAGTGCCCCAAAAGGATACTGATTCCAACATAGATCTCTTCCATATACACTTGCTCTAATCCAAATGCATCATTGTTTTCATTACAACTTTTCTACTTCTTCATAATACAGTATGGCTGTGATAACCAACATCATGGCTTGATTTTTCTTAATGGAGGAAATGAGTATGTTATTGTTGGCAGATTCTAATTTGGTAGTCATTTGTTCTTTCAACTAAGGCCATTGTCCAACTATTCAAAGATGACTGGTTTAGAAATTGCTCTTATATCAGTAACCAGCCATTTTCTCTCTGCTAAGATGTAGGGAGGTTGTGTTGTGTTGGTTTTTGTTTTTGTTTGGCGGGGGGGAATCAAGTTTTGCCACATTTGCCATGTCTAGCATCTAATGATTCTTTCTGAAGAAAATATTTATATAGAGATATATAAAGTTAAATGGTGTGGAGCCTAGAATGGTGAATCTGGAGTCAGGAAGATCTGAGATCAAATCTTACCTCATACACATACAACCTATGTGACACTGGGCAAGTCAATTAACTTCTATTTGCCCCAATTGCTTCATCTGTAAAATAGGGATAATAATAACTTCTATCCCTGAGAGTTGTTGTGAGGACAGAAATAATAATTGTCAAGTGCTTAGAACACTAGCTGACACATAATAAGTACTATGTCAATTTGAGTTTTTGTTGTTGTTAAGATGTGAAATCTATTTCTGTAGAGGACAACACCATCTTTCCAAGTTCCTCAGGTCTGGAATTTCAGCTCTATCCTTGACACCTTGTGCTTTGCCACTCCAAAAATCTAATCAGCTGCCAAATATTGAAGTTTCTACATCTTCCTCATCTCTCATTTGTAGGATCATAAGTATACACCTGGAAGAGATGT
Source organism: Pseudocheirus occidentalis (assembly GCA_028646575.1). NCBI lineage: Eukaryota > Metazoa > Chordata > Mammalia > Diprotodontia > Pseudocheiridae > Pseudocheirus > Pseudocheirus occidentalis. The sequence goes on along the minus strand of CM053601.1, from coordinate 42,391,154 downwards.
TAGAGATTATCAAATCCAATTCTTTCATTTGATGTTCAGGAGCTATTGAGCCACAGAGGGATTAAGTAACTTGTCCAAGGTCACACAGCTAGTAAGTATGTGAGACACACAAATTCAGGTTTTCATGATTTCATGTGCAACACTCTCCCATATGCCACTTATTACCCCCTTCTCACTTCTCACACAGCTACCATTTTTCTCCTCTGCTATTTCAATGGTCTCCTAATTTGTATTCTTGTATCAAGTCTCTCTCTCTCTCTCTCTCTCTCTCTCTCTCTCTCTCTCTCTCTCTCTCCTCTAAGCCATTTTCCACAAACTGGCCAAAATGCTTTGCTTAAGCATGGGGTTAACTATATCACTCACCTAGTCAACAAACTCCAGAGAATCCTTGTTGTCCATATGATTGAATACAAGATCTTTTGCTTGGCTCTTAACACCCTTCAGAACCTGACTCCAGTTGACCTTTCCATCCTCATTTCACATCACCTTGCTTCCTGTACTCTACAGCATAGCCCAACTGGTTTTCTTGATGTTCCTCAGACCCTCTCACATCTCTTTGTACAATGCCTTGTACAAGGTACAAAACCTTCCTTTATGCTTACCTCCTCTCCTCTACTTCATATAAACCTTGAGTTTCTCCAAGACTCAACACGGACCTTCTTCCTAAATCCCCATTACTGCTCCCACCTAATAGTGCCTTCACCTACCTGAACTATCTTATATTTGTTGTATATGTACTTGTATACGAAAAGTGTTTCTCTTGATATAATGTAATGTCCTTGAGAGCTGAAATAGGTTTATAGTTTCCCTTTCATCCCTAGCACTTACAACAGGACCTGGCTAATAGTAGCTGCTGATTAAATGCTTATTGATTTTTCGCATTTTTACCTGTTTATTTTTCTCCTTTGAGCTTTATTCTGGTTATGGGAATCTGAAGATCTTCCTTGGCCCGAGGCCCTTTGATAGGCTTAAGTGGCTCTGAGAACTTTTCCTGATTTGAAAATATACTCTGCCCCCTAATAGGCAGAATGTGGTCACATGGAGCCTGTGACAGGAGGCTTGTTCTTCAGGAATGCCCACACCTTATTACTTTGTGACTGGGGCAGTGGGTCAAGAGGGTTGTGACAGTCTCCGATCCAGGAGAAGGCTATGTACACTCTGATGGGAGTTTTTGCTTTGGGGCTCACTTTGGGAAGAGTTGTGTGATCTGGCCAGACAAGATTCTGGGAAGCCGTTGAGACCCCTGGATTTGAAAAACCCAGATGTTGGTGCTTCCCTCTCTGGTAACTGACTAGGTATGGATGTAATGGTCAGACAGCTGGAAGCCCCTCTGCTGATCTGTTTATTTGTCTGCTTGTAACTTGTTTGTATTCTGTTTGTATTCTCTGAAGTTCAGGGTGCTGACTTTTTCCCCTGAAATAGGTAAATGATATATGTTTGATTGATTAAAGTAAGACTGTTAACCCATTTTGGGTTGCTTTCCTTTAGAAAATCAGATCTAAGAACCTATGCTAGCAGCCATCCTGGGTATGCTAGGGTGCTTGCTTTTAAAACAATTAAATAGAGTTGGTTAGGCGGTGCAGTGAATAGAGCACTGGACCTGGAGACAAGAGGACCTGAGTTCAAAACTGGCCTCAGACACTTAACACAAACACTAGTCATGTGACCTCCTTGGGCAAGTCACTTAATCCCAATTTCCCTCCAAAAAGCAAAATAAAATAAAATAAAGGCAATCAAAAATATGATTTAATTAAGTATTTACCATTCTTTCTATAAACATCTTTACCTATTCTTTTCTTACAATATTTCTCATACATACAATATTTTTACAATATTTCTCATAATTTTTCACAGTTTTCCTTTATAAAATGTACAAATGAGTTTATATTTGAAAAAAAAACTAACATTCCAGTTGACTGCTAAGTTTATCTGCTTGAAAAATAGATTCACATGGTGGTTCTCAAACTTCCTAATGCCGTGACCCTTTAATACAGTTCCTCATGTTGTGGTGACCCCCAACCATAAAATTATTTTCATTGCTACTTCCTAACTGTAATTTTGCTACTGTTATGAATCATAATGTAAATACCTAATATGCAGGATGTATTTTCATTGTTACAAATTGAACATAACCCACAGGTTGAGAACCACTGTATTAACTGATTAGAATAGATTGTAATAACTGAATATAATAGATTAATAGATTAGCTCCATTAAGGTAGTTTGTTTTTTTTTTAATCTCCGTATTTGTGCCCATTGATGTGCATCTTTAAACTTTCTTATGTAGTGAGGATAAACCTGTAGTGATGTTTGTACTCTTATCCATTCCCATTTTCTTCATTCGTATACTTTTTAAATGGTCAGATTATGCCTCTTCTAACTTCTAATATTTATTATTTATTCTAATTTGGTATTGATTTTGATCTTTAGTCTAACAAGTAAATTTTCTTACTCTACAAAGGCACTGAGTTGGAAATGACTATGATGTAAGTAATTGATCACTTTTTGACAAGTGAGATGTGATAAGTTCCAGTTTTGGTAATTTTTTTCATGTTTCCTTTGTCTAGTACCTCTCAATTCTTGATGAAAAATATTCTTCAAATACGTGTGTGTAAAATTTCTATATATTTTACAGAACTCCGCTTTCTTAATTCAAAGACATATTTTTCAACTTTTCATCCTTACTTTATACCCACCTGTGCCTTTAATTCACCAAATATTAAAGCAGATGTTGATTAAAGGTAAGGGAGGAGAGGTGTTTAATCTCTACCATAGAAGCCAACTACCTTTTTATCCTCCACAACATATTGGCTCATTAGTTACAATTATTTTCATGGAGTTTTAAAAAAATTATTACTCATCATGAGCATGGTCAAATGAGATACCTAAATGTCCCATGAAGCAATATTTCTTGCTTCTTTGATTACAAAAACAAAACAAATCCACCAACTATTTCATTTGCTTTCCTAATGAGACTATGTAAGAAACATTTCCATGCAACTGTAATGTCCTTTTGTCTTTTGGTTTCACAAATAATGAAGATGTTATAGTTGGCATTATTCAGTTCCTCTATTAGCATGTCTATACATTGGTAATTAGATAAAAATCTCACATTTTGCATGAAAACTATTTTTTTAGTAAGTAGTCTAAAAATGTGTGATTCTTAGCATAATTTTGATCCTTTTCTGCCCCCCAAGCAAAGTCACTGTAGATATCGAAGGGAATTGAACCAGACCAAGGACCATGTTAGCTGTTGCCTTTGTTGAATGAATTACCTTACCAAATAATAACCCATACTGACTAAATCAAAAATCCCTGAAGAATTGGGGGGAAATAGCAGCAGCAAACGATAATGACAATGATGACAACAACAATGGCACTGATGAAGATGATGATGATGATGATTTTACTGGAATTATTGCCCACATTAAGAATCATGGGATTTTAAAGGAAGAAAGAACCTCAGAGGGGTTTTTTGTTTTTTTTTTAATTCACCTCTCCTCCACCATGGAACTTGACTTCAACATCACTGACAAATGTTCTTACAACAATCTGCTTAAACACCTCTAGTGATAGAGAGGTCACAAAACCTGAGACAACTTATTCCATGGGTGATAAAATGCAGGATTATGTTTTCTTGATGATTTTCCAAAGCATTTAATCTATACTAAAGGCAATAGTTATCATATATATGACATGATATAGTAACTATATATATATACATATATGTATGTGTGTGTCTATATATATATACATATACATATATATATAGTTACTAGAGTTAAAGCAGGTAAATTAATCATATGGTGAGAATAAGGCAAAACTGATGGACAGTTCAAATGCTACATTAGAGTCCACAAAGCATAAAAGAAAGAAGAAAAGTCTAGAAGAACTCTAGCAAACTAGATAGCTTATCAATCATTTGTGGGAAGACAATGACTAGAATCAAAGAGATTAAGATGGTGTAGACAAGCCAAAATCTGCACCATCCTGCCATTAACTCATACTACAGCATCTCCTGAACTTTCAGAATATGGTTTGTCAGAGACCATAGCTAAGATGACAGAATCCACTTAGTTTGGGGTCCATAGCCCTGGTACCAAATGATCTTGGTTGGTGATTCAGTGAGTGCATATTCACATCACCCATGGTATCTAGGTGGTCGCAGACCCCAGACCGTACTCCACATTTTGTCCAACCATCCTCCCAGGCCATTAGTCATCTATCCTGCCAAAACCTACATGCTCTACATACACCCAACCTCTTTCCAGCCCCTTTACCAAGGCAACTGTAGTCAAATCAACAAAGCAACAACTATGGAAAGAGTACGTAATTGACTTCCCCAATCCTGATTTACCATCTCTGTGATGTGTGCCTTGACCACCATTTCCTATATATGCTTTCTCCTCCCTGAAATTGTATGCTCCTTAGAGACAGAGACTGAGTCTCTTTTGCATTTATATCCCCATAATGCTTGGTAAATAGCAAGCATATAATACCTGTCTTCCTTCTTTCAGTCACTACTCCCTTACTTCCTCCCTTCTCTCTTCTTCTTCCCCTTTCCCTCTCTTCTTTCTTGCTTCCATCCTTCTTCCCTCCCTTTCTTCCTTTTTCTTTCTACAGTGAAAGGAGAACCCACATTTTTAGGATCTCAGATTTATCTAAGTTTAAGCATGAGGAAAAAGTCAGATAACTGTCATATTATTATTGCAATAAGAAGATAAAATGCCATTAGGTGTATTTTCTGTATTGTTTATAAATAAGAATACATTTTGTTTTCCCTTTTTTTTAAACTGGGAGTTTAAAACAAGGAATGTTGTTGAGAATATTAAGAGGCTCAGAGTATGTTATTTAGTGGGCACACACATGCACATACATGCACACACACATGCACATATGTGCACACACACACACACACACCACATTTGGAAATTTACCAAGGAGAGTAGAAAAACAGGCAGAGATATACCTGGCAATACCAAAGGGTCCCAGGTCATCCTAAGACTTAATGAAGGTGAAATAAAGTTTGTCAATGGTTGGTGATTCCTCATCATTTTCTGGGCCATTGGGCTAGATGCCTGGAATTTTCATGTGAAAGATGTAACCTCTCAATGGTTGAATTAGTACCTTTTTTCTAAGCTGACATATGTCAAGGACCCGTAAGTTATATCTATAACATAGCTATACATACATAACAAATTTCTACTTTTTTCATGCATATGCTACCTTTAGGAGTATTAGAATCAGGTCGTTTCTTTCCTGTCTCTATGCATATAGTGATAAAAATAGAAACAAACATAGCAAAACTCCCAAAGAAAGTTGAAGGCATAATTATGTGAGAAAGTAATGGTTCCTTACAGATTTGTGAAACAGTGAAAATTAATCAACTGTCTCATATTTCATATTTTACAGCACCGCTTGTCTTGAACCCAAGCATGTCTGCTCACAATGTCTTATCCTCCCCATGTTGTCTACATTAGTTTTAGAAAATGAATCCATTTGTCTAGCCAAACAAACTAAAATGCTCTGTCTGCAAATTAGATGCTTTTAGCAAACCATGTGTGCACAGTTAAGCTGTGTTTGCAGATTTTTTTTACTTAAAATGTCGTCAATTGACCAATGTACTTGCATTAATTTTTCCTGACAGACACAGACACATGCCAGCCCACTGCAGTTTATATGACAGTGATTGCAATTGTATGACCATAGTACATTTTTTCCATTTTCAGCAAAGGGAAATTCTAATGTATACATGTCTCTTCTTAGAGCCATGTATCATTCCAATATTCTGCTCTCCTTTCATATGCTGATCTCCAACTCCTGTATCATATCCCATGTTTTCACATATATACATACATACATACATACATGCATATATATACTTCTAAGGAAATTCCTATTTTAAAAAAAATTACTCAGATTTAGAAGTCTGCACCAGACTATTTTCAAAGAACCATAATATCATTCTTAGGCAATGATGACAAATTTCTGTCTGGACTAACTTTTCCAATACCAATGAAGCAATACTTTTGTTGGTTATTTGGTCAGCCTTTAGCATTCCATATGTATTATCAAAAGTTCCATCTTAAAAATCACAACATCATTGTTGAAGGGATAGATTTCTAAGACATTTTTGCCTTCTGTAGGGTTTCAGTCATTGAGCTTGGAGCTAGGTGTCACAATATTTTCACTCGCAGGGTACTTAATTACCCCAAAAGCCAGTTCTTAGAATGGCTTATTTCTTAATTACAGTGGAAACATGAGTTAAGTGCATACTTACTGAGATCAGCTTCATATTATTTGGGGGTAACTGCAAGGGAGTTTTCATGATGACAATGACAGTTACAGTTAGCAACTATTGCTACCATTTGATGTTCTGCAAACTATGAAATTAACCTCCATGAATATAGTACTTCCTATTAAATATAATAAGCTAATGGAGAAGCTATAGCTTGGCCAACAGTTTAAAAGATGACACCACACAGACCCTGGATACATCCAAGTATTTTTTTGTTGTTGTTTTTCTGAAGTACTCTATAGATTTCAATTCACTACCTTTAAGTCATGTAAGATTTCAGGAAGGGAATTTAACTTTCTCTATATACACATCGTTTAAAAATATTTTTCACAAAAGCCAATCACCTTTTAACCTTTAGAATACGAATCTATGATTACATCCAATGGGGAAAATAAACTAGAAATAAGATAGAAGTGATAATTCCTTCCAGGAGAAATTTGCAGTTTATCAATGATAGTCTCTGGGATGCCATAATTTTACATAGACTTGAAAATTTTTATTTAAGCTTCCAGAAAGAATTTATCTTCTGCCATGTCAGTTTTAAAATGAAAAAATATATATCACCAAGATAACACTTTAAATCAGGTTTTCCACACCCCTCCCCCAATTGCTATTATATGTCTTTTGATTGTAAAGAAGGATGTGGAGGAAGGGGGATGGGAAAGAACCACCTGGTTCAAATATTAAAAAGCAAAAACAAAACAATTATTTAGTATAGTGATGTCACCAATGCATGATAAAATTTAAAAATATTAAAGTGTGTATAGATTGCTTCATACTCATGTAGATTAGTAAGTAGATCCCATTACTTTTTATTTTTATTTATTTTATTTTTAATTTATGAAATAAAATAAACATCTGCACAACATAGTATAATAAAAAAGATTATTGCATATAAAAATGCAAATCTATTATATACAACTTTTTATTCCTTTTAAATATATATTAAATTTGTTATGTAATTTTTTAAATTTTTTTCTTTATTTCCTAATCCCACCCCTGCCCTAGAGATGACTGTCATTAGACACAAATGTGTGTGTGTGTGTGTGTGTAGAATAATTCTATACATACTCATATTTTTCTGTTCTTTCTCTGGATTCAAATAGTGTTTTTCCTTCATTACTTTTAATGATTCTCTTCTCAGTAAATCTGCTTAAATTGCTCAGTACAAAACTTACTAAAAGAACAGCCTTTCCACAAAATTCCTGGCACCTAATAGGCACCTAATTAATGCTTCCTGACTTACTTGTTGATTTTCACTATATGCCTAAACCAAAATAAATCAACAATTTGCATAGTCCTCTTGAGAAAACAAGTTTAACTTTAGTATACTTCCTGTGTTTGAATTCTGGCATTAACAATTTAGGCAGGGCTAGAGTTTTGTTTCTTTTACAATCCAGAAAAGTGAATTTATTTCATGTGAAGTGTGTTTGTGACCATAGATCTTACTGAAAGTTCAGTAATTAAAGCTTCATGGCAAAATCACAGGACAATCACATTAGTGTGGTCTTATGACTTCATAAACTTTTTCGAAAAACATGAAATCCTTATTGTAGAGCCAATAATCTTCTTTACATACATTATTTTTCTTCTCCATGCAGTTGATCAAAGTATTATTTTTCTATAACTTCTCTTCCTCATATCAACCTTTTCCCCCTCAATGGGCCAAAATCTATTAACATCAACATTTAGGTGCTATAAATCGCTAGGTGGCCCAGTGGATAGAGCACCAGGCCTGTCCTGACAGAGTCAGGAAGACTCCTTGAATTCAAATCTGGCCTCATTCATTTACTAGCTGTGTGACCCTGGGCAAGTCACTTAACTCTCTTTGCCTCAGTTTCCTGATCTGTAAAATTATTGGGAGAAGGAAATGGCAAGGCACTCCAATAACTTTGCAGAAAAAATCCCATAGGGGTTATGATGAGTCAGACATAACTGAAACAACTCCTTAAACTTAAATTATGCACACACACACATACATGCGTGTATAAATATGTGTGTATCTGCGTGTACATATGTTTGTATATGTGTGTACATGTATATTTATGTCTATACACATATATTATATAATACATATGTGTGTATATGAAACCCTGGTTATTTCACTTGACCCTGACTCATGTACATACATGTGCATATGCACATTTATATATGCACACACATGATATACACATAGTGCATGTACAGGTACATGTGCATATGTGTGTATGCATGTATGGATGCATGCATGCATGCATGTATGTCAAGATCAAGTGAAATAACCAGGGTTTATATAAAAATGATTAAAACTTAAGGACCAAACATGGAAAATAGTTGAAAAATTGCCCATGTGTCAGATCAATATCTTTGTTAGAACTGATAATTATAATTTAGATGAGTTTTGTTTATTTCATTTTTGTTCTCCATAAATTTCTGATTTCAAATGTAAAGCTTTATTTTGTTTATATAACTATCTTAGCAATTAAAATATATTAATTACATTATCATTACTTTGTTTATAAATTTTACCAACCCTCTGATGCAATGAGATAATTATGTTACACATGAAATTACAGCAAGTTTGTTTTTTGTTGGTTTTTTTGGGGGGGTGGGGGGAATGAGTATATATTGAGGAGCTTCCATTGAATGAATTCTACCTTTAGTCTCTCTTCAAAAAAGCTTGAGTAAGGAGAACAATAACTAGAATGATGCTCTGCATTTTAGTGTCGAGATGTGAGTGCTAGAAAGAAGAGACTAAATATATCAGAGACTATATTATTGTGTTTGTCTGAAATGTAACCAGTTTGAGGCAAATACTAAATTTAATTATGAAGATTGTAAGATGAGAAATATTTCTTTTTCTTCATGATTAATGAAATTATGTAGCAAATACTCATGAGACTTTACAAAAGCAAATTACACAAGAAGCCACACTCTACTCTTCCAAAGGCTAGTCCAGTCTTAGTCTAGGCTTCTAGATACATAACATCAGAGATCTCTATCTCAAAGGCACCTCCAAGACCATCTAGTGCAATGTCTCTTTTATAGATGAGGAATCTAAGACCAAGGGAGCTTAAAACATTTGGCCAAGGTCACTTACTCAGTTAAGTATCAGAGGTAGAATATCCAACCAGGTTCTCTGATTCCAGAACCAGTGATTTTTCCATTGTGCCTTTCTGGGAAGAATCTAGAATAGTTGCCCCAGTCTAAAGAACATGTGAAACAAGAGCTTCTCTCATTTTTGAAGATTCCTTGATTGACGAACCTCTTCCAAAGTCAACCAAACCAATGTGAAGGGTGTCACAATATCCTTGAGCAAATAGCAAAACATAATGATTTGTAATATGTTTACTGTTCAAATAATAGATCAAGTGGGCAATAGAATCCAGATTTTCTGATTCTTGGTCCTACATCTACCTCTTTTCTTAAAAAAAAAATCTAATCCCTCAAGAGAATTTCCTTCCACCTTGAGGGATTTTAACATCTACTTTCTGATCTTTTAAATTTTCTTCCAGATCAGCATCTTCATGACCCATTTGTCCAACTATGGGAACGACCGCCTGGGGTTATATACCTTTGTGAACTTGGCCAACTTTGTGCAGAGCTGGACTAACCTGAGATTGCAGACTCTGCCTCCAGTGCAGCTGGCTCACAAGTACTTTGAGCTCTTCCCGGAGCAGAAGGACCCTCTCTGGCAGGTAACAACTAATATTCCATTGGGAAAGGGGACATACAGATTTGTGAGAAGCACAAAAAAATGCCAGATTCTCCTTTCAGTCAAGTTCCATCTTCCTGCCTAACAAACTCAGTATGGCTTTCAACTGTTGTAAGTAATATAAAGCAATGAAACAGTTAGGAATTCCTGTGGGCATGAAGCACTCTGGGACAGTGACAAGAGAGAGCCACCATACTCTATAAACCTTATAACAGGCCACTGAACTGAGAGTGCCTTCCACAAAACTCTTTATTGTATATTTATCTTTCTTCAGATATAAAGAGGTGAATTAGGAGTAGAGTCATCCAAAAAGGAGAGATTCACCAGCTCTAAGATTGTCCAAAAAGGATGAGGGACTTTGTAAATAATATTCTCCCTTAAGAAGACTGCTTGACTATGTCACATCTGTCATCAAAATTCCTGTTTATCTGGGAGGAAGTTCACTGCCTTTGATGTTCATTGTTCTTTATTCATCAGCAATCAATGAACTGCTTGCAAAGGGCAGATTGTGGGGTCCCGCACTAAGCAGCCAGTGCAGAAGCAGCATCCAGATTAGTGTGTAATCAGTGTGACTGGGCCATTTTAGATTTCTTCCTCTCATATAGTCAGTCATTCAGTCAGTCAATAGGCATTTATGTCAAACATTGTGGAAGCACTAGGTATACAAAGAAATACAAAATACACTTGCTTTCACAGTGTAATGGAAGAAACAGCAATGTACAAAACAACAAATATAGACACACCAACATACACCCGTACATGTCTGTGATAAATTGGAGAAAATAAATAAAGGCATGGCAGTAGTATTAAGGGGAATCAGTGAAGCCTTCTCTTAGATGGAATTTTTTCTGGGAGTTATTAGAAGCCAAGAGGCAGAATGAGGAGGGACAATTTTCCAGACGTGGAGAAGAGCCAGTGAAAACATCCTCAGTCTGGAGATGGAGTCTCTCTTGGGCAAATACAAACACACAATAAGTCCAAGATCAAGCATAAATGTGTTCATGGAAGCACTTTGTAAAATTGTAAAATGCTGCATAAAGAAAAGTGGCATCATTGCCATTGTCATCATTCATAGGAACATAGATTTATAACTTAAAGGGACCTTAGAGGTTATATAGCTCATACCCCTCATTGTACATATGAGAAAACTGAGGCCCATGGAAGTTAAATAATAATAAATAAATCAGCAAGCATTTATTAAATGTTTACTGTGAATCAAACTTTGAACTGAACACCTAGAATCTTCCCCTTCCATCATCCCCCCAAAAAAGTCCCTGCCCTTAAGGTTCTTATATTACAATGGGAGAGATAACATGTACTTAGATCAGTACAGACTAGATAAATACAAAGGAATGGAAGATAGCCTTAGATGGAAAAGCCCTGGCATCTGGGGGGATGAGAAAAGCTGACTATAAGAGATGGCCTCACAGCTAAGTCTTAAAGGTAATAAATGATTTTACAAGACCGAGGTTATGAGGGAGAGCATTCTAGGTGAAGTGAGTTTGGCAAGGAGAGGAAATTGGAGAAAGATTAGGAACTTAGGAAGGCCCCAGGTTGTGAAGGGTTTTAAATTGCCAACAAAGGATTTCATACTGGACCCTGGAGATCAGAAAGAGCCGCTGGAATTTATTGAGTAGTTGGGGGGTATAGTCATAGGGAATATAGAGGGAAAAGAAAAAAAAGGGCCCAGGACAGAGTCTTGGGACATCGTCTGGTTACTGGGCATGATATGGATGAAGATAGAGCCGAGTAACACAGAGGAAATAAGTAGGAAAGAAAGGGTCTGAATCCATGCCTTCTCTGTGCCAAGCTGCCATATTACCATTATGATGATAAGCAGTAGTTCAGTCCGCTTGACATTTCCCCCATAATATGCTACTTCCCAGCAGTTAAACCAGCCAAGAATCCCTTAATTTACTTATTGAGTCATAAATGCAGAGCATTATACTCGGGGCTTAGAGGAACACAATATATATATAATATATAATATTATATATATATATATATATATATATATACACAATATATAAAAGATGCTTTCTGTATTCACAGACTTTATCATATTTTAAGGAAATTGTCTTTTTACTCATATCTTTTAGTCCATTTCAGCACATACAGGAAAACCAAGTTCAAAATAGATTTCTATCAATACCCCAGTTGTTAATATAAGGCAAGGGTGGGGAACCTGTGGCCTCTAAGCCACATTAGGCCACATGTGGCCTTGAGGCCATAGGTTGCCCACCCCTAGAATATAGCATTTGAGTTGTGTGGTTCAGAGACCATAGACTTAAATAAAATAGGGAAACTTCGCAAGGTGAAAACAAAAAGGAATTTTCTTTCAATATGGAGAAATGGTGTCTCTGCTCTGATCAGGCATCAGACAAGAGATGTGATTTGCAGGAAGCAAGTACTCAGTTATATACCCCCTAACACAGAAACATCCCACCCCGCAACTGGCCTTCATTCTCACTGGTGGGGAGATAGGCTCACAATCTAAGCACAGGAATCTACCTTGAGATAAAGAACAAGGAAACAAGTGGGTGTCCAATGCAAAGCCAGGAATGCAGTTTTGTCCTTATTTGGCATATCTTTTGCCAAGGTAGCACTGTGAAGGGTTTCATTGTTCTAAGTCTCAGATTCCTGTAAGGTCAGGTGATTTCTAACCTTAGGTTTAGTGGATGCTGAAAACACTCTAGATTTGAGACGTATTGTTGACCTTGAAATACACAATGGGGAAACAATACTGAACTTAGTTACAAAGCATAAAGAAAAAATAAGAATGTAATAGGATGTTCAGAATGGGGAAACTTTACTGCAAGTTATCCTTCATGGTGTGATACATATTTGATTAATTAATGATAATTAATACCATGCCTAGAGCCATTCATCAAATGTATTAGGTGCTTAATAAGCTTATTGTTATACAATCATAGAATGGATGGAAAGAAGCAAACATGAGACATAGGTTCTGTCATTACTACCGTTTTAAATTTCAGGAAGCTGAGGTGGACAGAGGTTAAGTGACTTGTCCAAAGTCACACAGCTAGTAAAAGTCTGAGATTAGACTTGAACAGAAATTTTCCTAACTCTAGGCCCAGTGCTCTACCTGTTGCACCACCTACCTGCCTCATAGATTAATATAGATCAAAAGATTCTTAGTAATCATATTCAGTCCCATTGTTTCCCGATCAACAAAATTAAGGAACAGAAAAACTAAATAACTTGCCCAAAATGACTAGTGATAGACCAAGGATGAATATTTGTAGTAAGATGAATTATTCTTTATTTCTACAGTTCTTTATCACTCAAGCATTCAGGATGTACTGTTTTTTTTATATTTGTTGGAATGTTGCTTTGTAATACAGCTAGGTCCCAATTAATGCAAATAAAAAATTCCCTGAAGTGGTTGCGTGTATTCAGATTCAAATTATTTGAAGTTATAATTATGTAAAATAAGGTAGTTGGTTCCAACCCAATGGAAATATGCAGCGTGAATTTGAATAATGCATCCACTTCACAGGGTCCATTATTTGTACAAATTGGGACCTCACTTAAATAGTAACTAGCATTTACATTGTGCTTTAAGGCTTTCAAAGAATAAACACACATATGTTTTTATTTATATATGTGTATATATACATACATACACACAGATATATATATATATAATTTCTCTTGATCCTCATGACAGCATTATAATATTTGTACTGTATTAATATCCCCATATTACAAATGAAGAGACTAAGGCTCAGAAAGACTGATAGCCACTGTCATGTGACTAGTAAATGTGGCATATAAGATTTGAACCCAGATCTTTCTGTCTCCAGTTTAAATGCTATTTCTACTCCCCCAAGCAACCTCCATATAATAAAATATAGCATTGTGGTGAAATAAGCAGAAATATAGTAACATAGTGACATGAAATAATTGCCTTAAAGAGAGCCAAGAAAATGCTTCAGCCAGTAAACAGTAGGAAAAGCTTTGCCAAGTAGAGAGACATGGTAGCCAAGGATAATCCTTGTTTAGAATCCAAGTTTATTTGTAAAATCTTATATTGGAAGATGGTATAAGATTATGAGCAAAATTGCCACATAAAAGAGCATTAAGTAGTACAGAGAGAAGCAAGTTAGAAAAAGATTGGCAAAAACCTTGTTGAAGCCACCTGATCCAAACTTTGGAATCAGTTGTGAGACATGGGAGACACTGGCAAAGGAGCGCCCAGCATGGCGTGCACAAATCAAAGAAGATACTGTTTTCTGTGAGTAAAGCAGAATTGCAAAAACTCAAAAGAAATGGGAGATGTGCAAATTTAGAGACATTTCCACTCCAAATGTTCATGTGAACTGTTGGTGCCTGACCTGTAGTGGAGCCTTCTGAGATTGTTTTCAGGTAATCAGTTGTAGTTGGGCACACTATACCTTGACTCCAAAAAGGTAATGGCATTTTGGTCCTCCTCGAGAACAAAAGACAACCAACAACCAAGGTTGGAAGTGCAAGAAAGACAAGTTTTGAAAGCTACAAAAAATTTCATAATAAACTTTTTTTTTAATCAATGACAATGAATCATCACATTTGGACTATAAATTAGCAGAAATGGCGCTAAAGAAAACAATGTTTACTTGCTACCTGTGTGACTTTGGAAGAGTCATTTAACCACTCGTGGGCTTCTCTTTCCTAAGTTGAGAGGGTTGAACTAGATGTCTCCTGAGGTCCCATCTAGCCCTATGTCCATGACCCTCTCTGTTCTTAGATCTCATGGATTGGACAACAATAGGTCCCTGCCCGAGCACTACTTAATGGTTATTTTCTGAACCCTCACAGTGAATGTAAATAGTAACTATTTTTCTTTTTCCTTTTGTCCAGCATCCCTGAGGATCTTCCCCTCCCAGTTTGATTTTTTTTTATTATTGAAGGGACCGTACCTTGCCTTACTTCTTAAAGAATGGTCTTTGCCTCATTCAAAGTGAGAACTTTAAAAGACTTTAGTTTAAGAGGACCAAGGTCTCCCACTGCTTCCTGGGTCATCTCCAGCCATCCTAATTGATATCTGACCACTGCACCCAGATAGTTCTGGAGGAGAAAGTGAGGCTTGTGACCTTGCACATCCATCCTTCACTCAAATCAAGGTCAACTGCAAGTCATGTCATCTGTTCCTGATGTCATGGTCCTCAGAGTACGAAGGACAAACCACACAACCAAAAGAATCTAATCAACTGCTAGATGGAACCAAAGATCTGCTGAGGTGTTCCATACTAATGGTGACATAATTGTGAGGGAAATGAGGGATCAGTCCTCAAAATAATGAACAACAGGAGGAGACATTGCTCAAAAATGGCACTGGGCAAGAAAATATCAATAATTACTGATCCTCATTCCCTTCTTTTCCAACTTGTACATACATGAAATTCTATCAGTGAATACAATATATGCATCCTGACTTCTAGATAATAGAGAAGAATTCTAGGAGCAAGTGATAGCAGAATAGTCTTCTTATAAGGCATCTTATAAGCCTCAGCTTGTACATAACCAAGGACTGTAAGCACTCAGACCTGTTTCCCTGTCTGAAAAATCAGAAGATTGGTCTAAATAGCTTCTGAGTCCCAGTCCAGTTCTAAATCTATGTTCCTAAGATTTTAAGTTCCTGAAGAGACCATACCACTTAGTTTTTCAGAGCCTCATTTTCCTCATCTGCAAAATTAAGGGTAGGGAAGAGAAGGAAATAAGCATTTACTTAGTGCCTTGTTGCTGTTCAGTCATGTCTGACTTTTCATGACCCTGTGGTCATGTTCATGGGGTTTTCTCGACAAAGAAACTGGAGTGGTTTGCCATTTCTTTTTCCAGTGTGTCCCCATTTTGCAGATGAGAAACTGAGGTAAATAGGGTTAAATGACTTGCCTAGGGTCACACAGCTAGTAAGTGCCCGAGGCTGGATTTGAACTCAGATCTTTTTGCCTCCAGGTTCTGTGCTTTATCCACTGTCTGCTTTGCCAAACACTGTATTAAGTGCTTTTACAAAAATTGTCTCATTTGATTCTCACAACAACCTTTATGGTAGGTGTTAGCATTATATCCATTTTAAAGTTAAAGAAACTGAGGTAGACGTCAAATGACTTGTCCAAGGTCACCCAGATAGTGTCTGGGGCAGGATTTGAACTGCTGTCTTCCTGACTCCAGGCACAGACAGTATTTGCTGCAGCACCCGTATGGATTACATTAAAATGTAAACTCTTTAAGGGCAAGGATGTCATTGGAACACTTAACACAATGCCTGCCACATCGTTTGTTGACTGACTAGATGACTCTGAGGACGTTTTTAGTACTGAGGATCTGTGAATCTAGGTCTTACTTCTTTTGCATTTCTTCCAGAGACTATACAGTTCTACCCAGAGGAGGTATGCTAACCCACACACAATTTTTAAATGAATAAATCAATGGTAAGAAATCAATTCTTATCACCCATCTGTTTCTGGAATCTTAGGAAATTACTCTCATTTTTAAATGTAGAGAAGTAAATAAATTTTAATTTGCTTTTAAATCCAGGGCTTTAAACCAAAGGAAATCAGTCAGAGCTAAATCTTGCCCTGTCTCCATTTTTAGGGCTATTTCTGAAAGGGTCAGTGAGCTAATACCCAGTCCTAACAGCAATCAGTATCAATATTTATCTTAAATACAGGACCCAGTACTAGGGACAAGAAAAAAATACAAAAAAAAAATACAAAAGAAATAGAAGACTTGACTGGGCAGAGTCTCCCAGACGTTGATAAGCAACGTCTTTATGGTAGGTGTTAGCATTATATCCATTTTAAAGTTAAAGAAACTGAGGTAGACGTCAAATGACTTGTCCAAGGTCACCCAGATAGTGTCTGGGGCAGGATTTCAGGAGGCAAACTATTTTCATGTATTGAAAGGGATCTGACTGCAGAAAACTAAAACATTAACAGATATAAATTACATTTGTTTGTGTATATATACTTGTATATATAAGCATTTACATGTATATACATATGCACATACATATAAAAGCATATACATGTGCATGGCATTTGTCTGTATCGTGTCTATATGCATATCCTTACCCAAAGTCTCCGAACTCTGCAATCAAAGGAGGGAAGTGTCCATTTCCTCCTTTCTTCTCCAGGGCCAAGACAGGTGATTCAAATGACCCAGTCTTCAATTTCACTCTTCATTCTTTCCATTTACATTATTACATTCCTGAATTTTAGATTCCTGATTCTGCTTTTAGTATTTACACTCCACAGCAGTTTATACAAGTCTTCCCATGTTTCACTTAATTTCTAAAATGTGTTCTCTTAAAATATAGTAATAGTCTATGGCATACATATGGCAAAACTATTTAACCATTCTATGAAGAACCCCTGATTTTTTTTTCAAACTGAATTATATGACTTTGCCCAATATTTTTACTCAAGAAAAGCAAAAGTGTACTGATCAGGATAAAGGAAAGATTTTGTTGTTGTTGTTGTTGTTGTTTCTGGCCATCATTTGCTTTTCCATTATTATGTTATGGATCAAATCCTGCCTCTAATAATTCAATAATAATGCATGCATGTACACACATAATGCATGCATGCATATATGTATATATTCATACACATGTGTGCAGTGTGCATTGCACAAGCATATGGGTACATGTGCCCATGTATACACACACTGTGTGATGGAAGCAGCCACCTTATCTTTCTGAGTGTCTTGGATGATTTTAGGACTATGAGTTGCAGAGCAGGAACATATCAGCTTTGGTAGAGAACATTTCTTAATCAGAAATTCCCTATAGAAATGAAATCACAGGAATAATAATAATAACACAGGTAACATTTATATAATGCTTACTATGTACCAGGCACAGTGCTAAGTGCTTTCATTATTATCCCCATTGTACAGATGAGGAAACAGGCAAGTAGCAATTAAGTAACTCGCTCAGAGCCACAAACGAGTAAGAGTCTAAAGTTATATTTAACTTCAGACTCCAGACCAGATGATCCCTCCACCCCACCACCTACCTGCCCTAAATTATACATACATATATACATACATGCATGCATGCATACACACATGTGTGTATATGTATAATGTTATGTATACAGAAACATGTGTGTGGATATATTTACATATATTATGTACAATTTTAAATATGCATTTATAATGACTACATATATTTGTCAACATATTATCATTGGTTTTTTTTTTGGAAGTTAGGTTCATTTTTGCAAACATCAAAGAGTGATTAACTAATCTTGATTGTCAGTTATTTCTTTTACCATCAATATAGCCATATAACCAGGTAAGCAGACAAAAGTGCTCTCCAGTTTACTGCCTTAGCAAATTAAACATGATTCCCCTATAATATAAATATAAAGTAAACTCCTCCATGACAAATGCTTTGGAAATAAGATTGAATCAACTGTTATTTTTCTTTAAATTTTCAATTCACACTTTTGCTTTTTACAGTACTACAAATAGAAAGGGAAGGTGCCCAAGGACACTCCACTCCTTTTGCTTTCATTTCTCTTGGTGATTTATGTAAATTTTAATTAGCACCAGCTACCATATATTTGAAGTTGCTTTGACACCTCATCTGAAAGTGTAATATGAATATCTGCCCCAACACTAATTTTGGGTAAGTGTAATAGTAATCAGGTTTCTTACAAAGAAGTTTTCTACGATAACAAATATTAATTGTACGTACAGAACCACCACTCTGGTAGCTGAACATCCTTAGTTCACTCTTGTATTGGGGAGACATGATTTTGTTAGGTTCTCCTCATCCATCAGTAGTTTTTCAGGAGACCTTCTAAACTATTCTAATCGAAGATTCATTTCAATTCAAAGCATGCAGAAGGAAAGGGTTTCCCTAAGTCTGTTTTCAGTTTCATCTGACACATTGCAATAGCAAGTGGAAGGTCAGACTTTTTCTACATTGACTTCCCAGTATTCTTAAATTCTCTATATCTCAACAATAACAATTGCTAGTCTAGGGTGCTTTAAGGTTAGTAAAGTTCTTTGCATATGTTATCTCATGTATAATAAGAATAATAATTATTATTATTATTCAAATAATCACAAAGTAGGTGCTCTCATTACCTTATTTTACAGATCAGAAGACTGAGGCTAAGACAGGTGAAGTGACTTGGTCCAAGATTACAAAGTTAGTAAGTTGAGCCTGAATCTGAACTCAGATATGCCTCAATTCAAATTGCACGCTCTATGCACTGCAACACCTAGCTACCTCATGTTATTTCATTCTCAAATTTCATTCAAACACAGGAAAGAGGAGAGAGAGGGCAGGAGAGTAAAAAAATAAATGATAAAAATTATTTTTACATATCATCAGAAAAAATGAAAGATTAAAAACATAATTAAGAAATGTTTAACAAAATAAATAAAAGTACAGTACAACATTTTTTTTTGCTCACAGTTTTGCTACCAATGAATTTTCCAAATAGGACATGTCTCTGTCTGACTGCTAATGTAATCAGGGGAAAGTCAAGCCTTAGTCGGCCCTTTTCCTACTAGGATCTCCAGAAATAAAGCAGGAAAATGAATAACTCTTTGCCAGTTGAATGTAGGCAGAGGTGCACTGGAATCAACTTGTACCAGATTAGTGGAGCCAATTGTTAAGTTTATACCTTAGAAATAGGCAAATGCTAGACTTGATTTATTATTCTGTTGATTTTTAAGGCTTAAGAAAGTAGTGGAGAGATAGTATATTCATTATGTATTGCATATATTTTGGGGCATGAGCAGCCAGTTGTTAAACATTTATCAGCACACCTTGAATGGAGCTACATTTTTTTCACAGTCTAGTTCCTAGAGGACAAATAGCATAGTTAAGGATGGCTAGCATAGACTGGCAAAAATGAATAAATTATTCTTTTGTTTTCTTTTTGAAGGGCATGGAAATTGGGGTTCAGTGACTGGCCCAAGGTCACATGGCTAGTAAGTGTTAAGTGTCTGAGGCCAGATTTGAATTCAGGTTCTCCTGACTCCAGGGCTAGTGCTCTATTCACTGTGCTACCTGGTCTCCCTGAATAAATTATTCTTTATTGTCATACATTATCATTAATTGAATCATCAAATAAACAATAATGTAAATATAACGATATATTTTTGTGAATCAAATAGAAGTGATTTGACCAATATAGTGAACTCTTAGTAAAGAAACTTATCTATCCATCAGATCTGCATAATAAGCTCTAAAAGTTGTAATCTTTTCTTTTGGGGAGGAGTGGGGGGAGGTAATCAGGGTTAACTGACTTGCCCAGGGTCACACAGTTAGTAAGTGTCTGAGGCTGGATGTGAATTCAGTTATTCCTGACTCCAGGGCCAGTGCTCTATCCACTGTGCTGCCTAGCTGCCTGGAAATTTATAACCTTAAAGAATGATTTGGTCTACTGAGAAGTTAAGTAAGCTATTGAGTGTGACATATCCAGTATATTTCAAAGGCAGGACTTGTCTTTCTCAGAGCCCAAATCTCTATCCACTGCACCATGGTTACCTTATATATAAAACCTACCTAAATGATATATTCAAGGTTATAGTATGGCTTGATAGACAAGTTCTTCTTGTCTATCAAACATCCTCAAAGACTCAAATGCTATCAGTGAATGAATTGTAGGATCCTAGATTCAGAACTGGAAGAGTCTACCTGGCCAGTCTTCCCCCATCTTCTTCCCTCTCTCTTCTCTCCATAAATGAAGAATCTCAGGCCCAAGAAGATGAATGATTAGTCCAAGGTCATGCAAGCAGTAAATGGAAGAGCTATCACATACTAGCCTTTTGAAACAGGATGAAAGAGAACTCTCCCAGATTAGCAGTAAGGAGCATAGTTGTGTCTCCATTAAGACTTCTTCCACATATATCTAGATGGCAAAAAGGTCCATGGAATGAAAATAGGCGGATACTTTATACTAGTAAGTTTTGTTATAAAGGTCATAGGATCTTAGGATTCTGATATTCTAAGGAATTCTAAAGCTAATCTAGTCCAACTCCATTACTGTACAAATGAAGAAACTGGGAAACCAAGAGGTACCTAATGCCCCCAAGGTCACCTACTATGTGGCAGAACTGGAACTAGAACATCAGTCTTCTGACTGCAAGTGCAGGGTTTTAAGAGATGCATAAAAATTTAGTGGTTGAAGGAAAAGAAGGATTAAGAGAAGGAGAAGAAGGAACAAGAGGAAGAGGAGGAGAAGATGAAGGATGAGAAGATTGTTATTGTTGCTAGAGATCACACATAAATATTTCTAAGATTTAGAAAGTGACTTAACTTTATAAATGTAACCACTTCCCTTATGTCTAAGTATGAATTTATGTAGATAGCTAAAGCTTAGAGCCAAGTCAGCAGTGGACTTCATACAACACCAATAACTCACTGCATCCCTAGCACTGTAGAGAACACAAAAGAACTACAAAATGTGGTCCTTTTTCCTGTGGCCAGATGGTAACAAAACAAATATCATAGAGCAATTAAATAAACATTGAAGTGCTCATCGGTGCAGTATTCATTGGATCTGTTGCAATAGAAACTCAAGGAATGGAGGGTGCAGTGTGAAAGTTTCATGGCAGAACTAGAACTTGAACTGTTTCTTGAACAACATGAAGAATATTATAGAGTATGGGGTAGTCTAAGACTGAGAAACCTCTTTAGAAATACCAACCAAATCCTTTAATATTAGCCATTTTCAAGCACTGAGAAATCTGTCTGGTAGAAGATTGTAGAAGAGAAATTGTTTGGCTTAGCCACAGAGGGAAGAATGAGACACCAGGTGTGGAATGTGTACTAGGACAAATTTTGGCTTGATATGCACAAAAACAAAACAAGTTTTATAACAACAACAACAACAACAAAAATCCAGAGTAGAATATGTTGCCTCAGGGGCTAATGCATCCACTTTCACTGATGGTCTTCAGACAAGAGCTGGATGGCTACTTTTCAGAAATGCTGAGGTATGGGTTGGATTAGAATGATCCATCCAGGCTTGAGATTCTGTAATTTTGTATCTAATAGTCCAATTGATGGTGAGAGAGGAGAAAAATGGATAGCTAGATCAGTGGTTCTCCAACATCTTGGTCTCATAATTCCTTTATGCCCTTCAAAATGATTAAGAATCTCAAAAACATTTTTAATTTAAGTAGGATGATATAGATCAATACTTATCATAACACAAATTAAAAAGTCTTAGTACTATTATGAAAATAGTTCTAACCTATGAATCCCTTGAAAGGGTCACTGGAACTTCTCTATATCCCTCAAAAACATTTTGAAAATTTCTGGGCTATATTATTTTTATAATCTTTTCATAAATTTAATTCCCATTTTTTTCAGGTCCACAAAATCAATTTTGTCACTTCCCCTAGAACAAAGGTTCTCAATCTATTCTCGTGGCAGTGGCCTTTTTATTAGACTGGTGAAGTCTATTGACCCTTTCTCAGAATCACATCTTTAAATACATAAAATAAATAAGATTACAAAGGAAACCAATTATATTGAAAGAGAATGATCAAACATAAAACTAAATAAATACATAAATAGACAGATAAATAAATAGATAGAAAAATAGATAAATGAATGAATAGGGGCAGCTAGGTGGTGCAGTGAGTAGAGTACTGGCCCTGGAGTCAGGAGGACCTGAGTTCAAATCCGGCCTCAGACACTTAACACAAAAACTAACTGTGTGACCTTGGGCAAGTCACTTAACCCCAATTGCCCTCCAAAAAGCAAAAAAAAAATGAATAAATGAATAATTGAATGAATGAATGGATAGGTAAATAAATTGATAAAAATAAATAAATGGATGAATAAATAAACAAACAGACAAATGAATGAATCAATAAATGGATGAATGAATGAATAAATGAATGAAGAAATACATAAATAAATAAGTGAATAAATAAATACATAAATAAATACGTAGATAGATAGATAGACAGACAGACAGACAGACAGACAGACAGACAGACAGACAGACAGATAGATAGATAGATAGATAGATAGATAGATAGATAGATAGATAGATAGATAGATAGATAAATGAATGAAGGAATGAAGAAATGAAGGAATAAATAAATAAATAAATGTGTTCACAGACCCCAGATTTAGAACACCAGCTCTAGGGGTAACAAAATGGGTGAACATCAAAAGTATTTTTCTTATTATTGTTTTATACAGAACTTCCAAGGTCAAGATTTCCTAAACATGCTGCAAATCAGCAATTCGTGTATAACTTAGACTCATACAGAGTAGCCTGGGACACTGAGAGATTATGTAACTTACCCATGGTTAGTATGTGTCAGAAGCAGGAATTGAATACAGAAACTTCCCAACTCTAAGATCAGTCTTCTATGTTCGTGATGTTTCTCATGCTGTGTGATCATGGACTCATAAAAAAAGAAAGAGAATGAGGACCAGACCTGTGATTTCATTAGTACAAGAATCTCCCAGATGAGCAAACTCCCTCTACCTGTGCAAGTTAGCACCTTTTCCAGAATTTATAATCTTTGAGAGTTGCCAACAATACCAAGAAGTTAAATGACTTCTCCAGGGTCACATAACATATGACAAAGAAGGGACATGAACCAGGTCTTCCTAGCGCCGAAGACACTACACTTTGTCTCTTAAAAAAACAAGCAAACAAAAAGAAAAAAAATAGACATTTAAGTTATGGGATATTTAATCTAGGCCATAGCGGAACATGAAAAAGTTGGCCTTTCACACTCAGGAGGCTATATGTATTGGAAGAACCAGGACTAGTCCCCTGGGGATGGGGCACTTTTTTCCCCAGGTTCTGCATATGCCAACAATGGCCAATTTTCCAGGTCAAACTTCGATTTGTTTATGTTTCTTAAATGTCGACCATAATTTCTGTTTGCTATAGTATAATTATATTTCTGATTACCATGTTTTCTTTATGTTTCCCAACTCCTTTCACCTTCAACCACCGTCTTTTTTCTTCTCCTAAATTATTCTCATTTCTATTGCTATTACATTGTGTCCCAGCTGTTCTTGTCGTTGTTTTATTGAATACTTCACATACACTCCCCATGATACTAAGTATGGAGGTAGTCAGTGGAAGCATAAAACATGGTCTTTCTCACTAACCTTTACGTGCAGCACTTCTTACATTGCTTCTAATGTCCCCCAGATAATAATAACTAAAGCATTAGCCCTGGAGTCAGTACCCTTGAGTTTTTTAATTAAAGAACAGAAATTGTTTCTGTAGATGAAGATTAGAACAGAGAGTCAAGAAAGGGTACTTTCCTCAACTGCTAATAACTATAACTATACTCAAACTATTTCTTCTTCTTCTTCTTCTTCTTCTTCTTCTTCTTCTTCTTCTTCTTCTTCTTCTTCTTCTTCTTCTTCTTCTTCTTCTTCTCTCTGTCTCCCTCTATCTCTCTCACACACACATGTCCTTTCTATTTATGTTATGTTTACCCTCTTTTTTCTCATGTTAAAATGTAAGCTTCTAGAAGGCAGAGGGTATGTTTATTTTATCTCCATATCCTGTATCTATAGTGCCTGGTTCTTCGTAAGCACTTAATACATGCTTATTCATTTCTTTGCTTAATCATTAATGGTATAAATAAAGGCATAGGTTTAAAAAAGGTTTAAATAGGTTTAAATTTGTGAGATGGTGATGTTTGGTTGCAATGTAGAATGTGTGAAGGAGTACAATCTGAGAAAAGTCTGACAAAGTAGGTTGGAGCCAGGTTGGAGATGGACTTGAAAGGCATGCCAAAGAGGTAATGAAGGATTCTTAATGTTAAGAAGAGGAATTTGAATTTAGAAATGCTAGGTAAGAGGGAGCCACTGTGATCTTTTGAGAGGAAGAGTGATGTGTGTAAATGTGACATTTGAAGATTGTTATTCTAGTCTTTTATAGGCTAAAATGAGGAAGAAAATGTGTAAATCATGCATACAGGTTTGGAAGGCTATTATCAGTAATTTAGATGTGATAGAAATTGGGATGGAATGAAATGAACTGGGCTTCATGGCTGTGAAAATGATACCAAGGTCCATTACGAAGTAGGCATAATAAGCAGGACTTGGTTTATTGGTTGTTGTCTTCTGTTCTCAAAGAGGATCAAAATGACATCACTGTGTCAGAGTCAAGGTACAGTCTGATTGGGACTGATCAGAACCATGCAAGCTCAGAAGGCTCTGCCATGGGTCAGGCACGAATGGTCCACATGAGCATTTAGAGTGGAGGTATCTTAAATTTGTGCATCTCATATTTCTTTTGAGCTACTGTAATTCTGCTTCACTCATAGAGCCTTCTTTGATGCAATCACACCATGCCAGGCCAGTGTCTTCCATGTCACACAACACATTCCAAAGTTCCTCAGGGAAACCTTGAGAGTGTCCTTGTATCACTTCTTCTGATTTCTATGTGAGTGCTTGCTTTGTGTGAGTTCTCCATAAAATAATCTCTTAGCCAAACACATGTTTGGCATTTGAACAATGTGACCAGCCCATCAGAGTTGCACTCTCTGCAGTAGACCCTGAATGCTTGGTAGTTCAGGTCAAGAAAGGATCTCAGTGACTGGCACCATACCCTGCCAAGTGATCTTCAGAACTTTCCCAATACAGTTCAAATGGAAGTGACTCACTTTCATGGCATGGCACTGGTAGACTGTTTAGGTGTCACAGGCATACAACAGTGAGGTCAGCACAATAGCCTTTATGTGTTAGATGTGAGGCTAAAGGGTGAAAGAAGTTTAAAAATGACTCTAACGTCTGAGAGATCTATAAACTCAATTTTCATCCCTTCCTTTGACTGATCCTTCAGTCACTTTGGTGAGGTAGTCAGCATAACTCTCACCTTTCCCAACCATTCCCCAGCAGAGGAACAGAGATGTAAAATTGCTTACCTAAAACTACTCAGCAATGGTGGCAGGAGGAGGTCTTACTGAGTGATTTACTCACCCTCCTGTCTTTAGTGCAAGGCACATTCCACCTCAGGCCTAAACCCTGATGAAAGACCACAATTTCAACATTGAAGGATCAAAATGTCTAACCTGAGGTCATGATTTACTGATTATATTAAGAGGTTAGAAAAAGTACAGACATGGAAGCACAAGCAGAGAACCAGGTTTCAAATCCCACAGCTGCATCAAGGCATTTAAGCTCTTCAGATCTCAGTCCCTCATTTCTAAAACAAAGAACTTGGACTGGATGTCCACTAAGAACCCTTCCAACCCCGGCTCTAATACCCTATGGATCTCTAATTGTTCAGAAAATCCAAGTTAAATTAAACACTAAACTCCCATCTTTCTAACAGTGTAATACTCAAGCTACAGATAACGTCTTCTTCTGTTTCTCATCAGTTTCTAGTGCTTGAGTCAAAATGACTCCTATTGGCTCATACTTCTT
Organism: Pseudocheirus occidentalis; assembly: GCA_028646575.1. Classification (NCBI taxonomy): domain Eukaryota; kingdom Metazoa; phylum Chordata; class Mammalia; order Diprotodontia; family Pseudocheiridae; genus Pseudocheirus; species Pseudocheirus occidentalis. The sequence continues at coordinate 42,364,769 of CM053601.1, read as the reverse complement.
AGAAATTAATCTTATATATAAGAATTTTATCTTTTTAACAAACTGGAACTTGATGTTTAAAATTATCTTTTTTTATTATTACTAGAGCAAACCTTCCTTTACATCTTTTTGATCATTTTTTTTCAGTGCCCATAAGGTTACTTTTCTAGCAGGTAGATAGTTTCTGATGATTATTTATTCACTACTTCACACTGAACTACTTTGCTGGCCTGATTGTTCGAGCCTGTCAGATACCCTGCTGTTCAAAAATGGTGGCTTAAGTCATAGATTTCTTTTTTCTGCCAATCAGTTGCAAATGTGTTCTGGTTGTCTAATGTCACCTCTTTCCTCAGCCCGCCCCTCATGAATACAATCTAATTATCACTGAACTGCAGCCCTAAAAAAAGGTTCTATTTCCACCTACTTTTCAGTTCCCTAGAAAGAAGTTAGATGTGAAAAGACATATAATATTTTAATATCATCTGGCAACTCTATGAAACTATTGAAGATGAGTTGCCAGTTTTTATGGGTATGACATCCAGGTCCCATGACCAACAAGAGGAAGGCTTGGACATTTTCTGTGATCCCTCAACCTTACAAACCTTTACAAACAGAAATTGTGTGCCAAAGATAAAGTAACTTCAGCTGTCTTCCTGGGTTAGGACACCTGGAATCCAAAGTAAAGGTTAAAAAAATATGAACTGACACCCTGTGCCCCTTCAGCTTCCCTCCCCCACCATACTTGCCACTATCAGCTGACCTAAGGACACCTCAGTCCCCCTCCCTCTTTCCTGTGCCATGATGATCCTAGCTTGAGGCTGCCTAAGTTTGCTTATGACAGCCACCCAGCACAGCAGCAGCACCGTAGGCTACAGAAACTTACAAGGGCTCCACAGTCATCTGTCTCCATGGTGTACAGCATTCTGTACTTCAAGAGATCTCTGCAAGGGACCTGAAAAACAGAGAGAAAGGAGCAGGACATCTCAACTTGAAATGGAGCTTATAATAATTTATTTTCATATATTCATCAAGAATATGGGTTTGAGGAAACAACGTGGGTTTCTATTTTACTAAAGGTTAGGGTTTTCAGCATAATTATGATTCTGTGAAATTAATTTAGTAGAGAATGTATTTCTACTTCCTCACAGAGACTTGGAGACCAAAACTAAGGAAATCAAATCCAAAACACCAACACAGTAGCTTTCTGAACAGACCAGAGAACTGAGGAAGAGAGGGAGGTGGGACATTATGCCATACATGTAGGGGGCTTTGCAGCACTCCAGCACAGCCTGAGGAAAAGAACCCGGCATCCAATTGGCATCAGTTTTCCAGAAGTGAAAAGTTAAAGGAGGGATGGGGAGACAGAAATTACTTATGATATGATGAAGAAGAAAATTCAAAGACCTTGAACATAAATAGGTAAATCAACAGAGAAAGCATTAATAGGAAAAGGAAATACAGCTTTCAGAGTGAGTAAACAAGTTCAAGCATCTATGAACAAATAATGCAAACAGTGGAAACACTTGAGGAGAGAGGAGGCTATGTAGAATTGGAGGGAAATATAGATCTACAACATGTTGTTTCTGAGTGGTTTAAAAGAGAAATGAAAATTATGAGAGTAGAATTATGGTCTGCACAGTAAAAAAAATCATGAGGAAAATCCAGAATCTCTAATGGCAAATCTCAACAAAGAAACACAAGAGAAAATAGATTGGAAATGCAAATATGCAAAAGTGAAGGAGAACCTAGAAGAAAAGAAGTGAAAACAAAAACAATAAAAGAAAACAGGCTCACCACCCAAATAACACATATGAATCTCCAATACAGGATGTGTAGAAAAAGCCTAAGGATCACACATTTCTGAGAAGAACATGATATGTCAAAATAAAACAAAATGAAACAAAAATACTGGGTCTGCAGTCAGTAAGACAAATTCAAAACCAGACTCAGACGTTTACTAGTTGTGTGATTCTGGGCAAGCCACTTTACCCTGTTTGCCTCAGTTTCCTCATCTTCAAAATGAACTGGAAAAGGAAATGGTAAACCACTCCAGTAGCTGCCAGTAAAATTACAAATGGGATCACAAAGAGTCAGATACTACTGAAACAACAACAACAAAATCAATGCTAAAACAAAAGATTGTATTTTGTACCGGAGGCAATAGGGAGCCACTAAATTTTCTTGATCTTGGAAGTGATATGCTCATACCCATGTTTTAGGAAAATTAATTTAGCTACAGAATGGGAGATGTATTAGAGGAGGAAATGACAGGAGACCAGGAATCCAACCAGTAGAGCATTGCATTAGTCCAGGTAAGTGATGATGGACACCTGAACTATGTTAGGGGCTCTGTGGGTAACATGTAAGGGACAGATATGATGAAAACCTTGTAGAAAAAGCAGAATTAAGACTTGACCAGTCATTGGATTTGGGAGTTGAGGAAATAGAAAGAGATAAGGATGAATTCATAGTTTGGACTACTTCTGATGTGTTGGATTAACTTTCCTATAAAGCAGAAATGCCTAATGGAAAGAGAAATTCTGTGTTTACTACTGAGAAAGCAATGAACTTTGAGTTTGCTATACAGGGTGAAAATTTGCTACTAGCCCCCCTGAAGTACTATTGCTTAGTAGACAAAGCAGAATAGTGAGAATTAGTGGAGACTCAGAATTGTTAAACAATTGTTAAACATCAGAAGGAAATGGAGCAAAATTATCTGAGGTAGTATATCTGTAACTGCTACCAACAACCCTGAAAAAACCCAAATTTGTTTTATTCTTTTTTAATGAACCTTACGTGTTTTTAATAGGCTTTAGAAATAATTATAGAGGGTTTTTTTCACAAGGATTCTCTTAATGTTTTGTTTAAACTAAAGGGTTCTGCCTCTTTGGAAAGTTTGAGAACTCTGAAAATTTGAAATCTAAAATATTTTTGAGAGCACTGAAATGACTTATCAAAGGGCCAGAAAAGAATTGGAATGAGTTGGTAGATGGGAAAGTAGGGAGAAGACCCAATAAATTGATAATGGAACAATGTGATAGGCTGAAGATGCAACTATGTTTATGGCTATTAGTACTGAAGTGGAATCAAAGACGTTAAGCACCTAAAAATCCATGGTGTTTAAATAGTCAACAAGGATGATGGCAAGCAATAAGTTTGAGGAGAAAGACTGGAAGCCAGGCATTTAAGTCATAGAGAATATTCCAGATATTGTCTGACAATGACCACAAGAATAAAGTGGCATAAATAGATTATATAGACTTCAAAAAAGATTTTTGTGAGAAGATGGCAGGAACAAAGGTCTAGAAATAGAGAGGCATGGGTATATAAGAACAAGAAGTAAGCCCACCTAATCCATTTTACCCACCAGAAGTCAGAAGGAGTAGAAGAAACTTCAACGGAGAAGGAATAAAATGTTTTCATATACAAGATGACTCGTGGCATATAGAAAGATTCTTAAACACCATAAAGCACCATAGAATTTAAGGATTTGAAGGAAACTTAAGAGGTTATCTAGTCTAACTACGATGAGGCCAATGGTACCTTCTATTCTTTTCTGTGTCATAGTTAAATGCTCAGTGAAAAAAACATTTAAATATATCTTTTTTTAATATTCTACTGTGGAAACTAAGTTCAAATAGTAGAAGGCAAGGGAAGGGGAAATCAATGAGCTTTGAAGTTATATATAATTTAAGCATAATAATGTTTTAAAATAAATATAATAATATTCTATAATAATTATATGTCAAATGAGCTATGAAATGTATATGTATATTTCAAAGCTCATTAATATGTGTGTGCATACACACATATACACACATGTATATGTGTGTATATTCATATACATGTATATGTACATATATGACAAAGTAATACTTTTTGCTGACCACTAGAAATTTAACAAGTTCCTACTATTAAGATTTAGAGATTTTTACTTATATGGGAGTAGCCATGTGAACTGGATGGAAACCTCTCAATCTTTGCTTTATCACTCATAGTATTAGTGAATGGAAGACACATAAGAGACATAAGGGAAGGCAAATTTTTAGCAGGATTTTTTTAAAGAGTTAACTTTTAGGTTAACTTTTTAATTAAAGATAATTGATCATAAATTACTTTCATATATTCATCAAGAACATGGGTTTGATGAAATAACATGGGTTTCCATTTTACTAAAGATCAGGATTTCTAGCATAATTATGATTCCATGAGGCTGATTTAGTAGAGAATACATTTCTCTAGGCTATATCTCCTCTCAGCCTGCGTGTGATCCAATCAGAGCCAGGCTTCCTTCCCTAGCTCTTACTCAACCCCTTTACAAAGCATCTGCCCACCTGGCTCTTCTCCTTTAAAGAACCTAAAAAACCATCTGTTCCATCAGCCTTTCCAAGTTCAGTAACTGCCTGCCTCACCTTTACCTGCCCAAGTTCAGAATCATGTGTATCTCAATTACATAGCCTGAAAGTTCCTTTAAGCAAATTACTGACTTTTTTTAAAATCCTGATGTCTCTTAATATGTTGGTGTATACTTATTGTCAATAATAAAAATGGTAAAGTTGCATTCATTGGCTCTTCAGGTTATTCTAAGAGCCTAAGGATAAAGAAAGAATAGAAAAGAATTTAGTGACTGGCAAAGATCATTTCAAAAAACAAATACATACACATATTTTCTTTGTGAAGTCTTTGAATTTAGGAATTATCATCAACCAGTTATAGCATATATACAAACAAAGTATACTTGTTCCAGATACAAATGGTAAGGATATTTAAGCCAATGTAGATAAATCAAATACTTATAAAAAAAACTAAAGGAAGTGTCATGTTTCTGACATCAATCATATTACTAAATATGAGGCTGTTCCTTCAAAAGAAAATAGAATTCTAAAGCAGTCCTGGGAGAAGTCCTAAAATGTCATGACAGAGGAGGCATGTGCTTATTATAGAAGAGAAAACTCAGGCTGGCAAAATCATGGAAATGGAATTAAGCATGACACATGACTGGAAGAAACTGAAGCCAAATTATCAGTATGATTGATAATAAAAGCAAGCTAGTAGCAAATGTCATTACCACTGAGCTGTTTCCCTCTGCAAGATTTTACAAACTCCTACCAGAATAGCATCTTGGAGCCAATAATATCAGACTGGGATTCTGTCCATTGAAGAAAGGACTATTTCACAGTGTTTTAGGCAGGAGTTACAGAGTTTACTTTAGAGGCATCTGGATGTACTGACATAAGTTGTCTCTTGCTTTCATTTATAACTCTCACCCTGCCCATAAATGAGTCACAGTTCAAGGAGAATGTGGAAAAACAGTCTAGTCTGAGGTTATACTACAATAGCAATAAACATGTGGTGTGAATGGATTGAAAGAAAGAAAGACTCCTATTTCCTATTGGCACTTTCAATTAAAGGGTTGTAAGGGCAAATTATTCCAGATCTTTTTTTAGCTTTTTTTTTAGTGTGTTATTCTCCCTCAATTGATTCAGACTCTCATCCCCTTTCCACTTTAGTAGTTGGGCTTCCTGACCTTTCAAGCTGAAAAATGATTAACCAATTTGTTTATTTGATTCATTAAGGCAGGAAAATAAGATTAAATGCAGCTATTATTTTTGTAATTATCTACAAAAGCAGTGTTCTGTGGAGGTCACAAAAGGAACATAAAGCATAATTTCTGTATTTGTGAAGCTTAACATTTAACTGGGGAACTGTACTCATGAATCATTTATATATAATGAAGGAGGAGGTAAAAAGCTAGGTGCTGTCATGGGTGATATAGACAGTAAATATTGTAGACATTCAGAGGAGCAAAGGTTGAATGCAAGATGGACCGAGGAGGGCTTCATTAAAGGGATACAACTTGAAGTATTAATATTTCAATTCTAAATGTTGATTATGAAGAGAAGTGAAAGTAGCGTATCCAGTGGGAAAGCAACACAAGCAAAGAACATGACCTAAGTAATAATTCAGCAAATATCATAGTCTACTATGTTTCAGGCACTCTAGTAATCACAAAATACAAAAAAAAAGACAAAATCAAATGAACAAACAGACAAATAGTCCCTGCCCTCAAGGAGTTTACTAACAAGGGAGACAACATGCAAACAAGGAAGATATAGAGACAGGATAAAGCAAAGATTATATCATTAACATTAAGGAAGAAGGGGAAAATCTCCTTTCAGAAGGTGGGTTTTGGCTGAGATGTGGATGGAGAGAATTCTAAGACATGGGAGATAACCAATGAAGAGATACATAAGAATGAATAAGGTGTCTTTGTTGAACACTGAAAATATCAACTGGGTTAGGTAGGATAGTGTTTCTATTTGGACCACCCAAGTCCCACACCCACAGCAGATGACTTAGTCTCCTGCTTTACTGAGATTGACATTGGCTTCTGTGAATTCCCTTTGCTCTTCTTGATTGCTCAAAATTGTTCACCATCATCACACTCTGTTTTCTTTCTCTCTGGCCATAGCAAAAGAGATGTCCCAATTCCTCACAAAGTCTAATCTCCTTATCCTACCATTCATCCAATTTCCTTCTGCCTCTTCCTCTTTCATTTTCTTTCAATAGTCATCTCTCCCTCATGTATTTTAAATTTCACTATTTCAAAGTGTCCCTTTCTGATACACCTTCTATCAAGTTCTAGTCCATAATGGACCTCCTCTTTCCCCAGTCTAATAGAACAAAACACTTCCTTTGACCCCTCTAACTCCTTTGAGCTACCATCCCTTCTCACTCATTCTCAGCTGCTAGATTTCTTGACAGGGGCATCCAAAACACCCTTCCTCTTCTTCTTCACCTGTTCAATTCTTGTAATTCTTTCTAACCTAAAACAAATGTTACCTCCTCCCTGAAGCTATCCCTGTTCTCAACTTTCTAGGACAACCTTATTTTTTCTAGCCTCACAGACCATGTTTTAAAAAAAACACTTCTTTAATGAATGTATCATGCAGTATTGTGCATAACAGCTAATTCAGTCAGTCAATAAATATTTATTAAGTGCCTATGAAGTGACAGAGACTGTGCAAAACATTGGTGATAGGAATAAGAAAAAAAGAATAAGATTCCCTGCCCTCAAAAAGCTTACCATCTAATGGGGGGGAAACGACACACAAGAAGGTACCTTTTATGGGTTCAGGTGGAGTTCAGTCCAAGGAGTACAATTGGTGGAAAATGGAATATATTCTCTTTAAATGGCGGCTATGGGAAGAGGTCTTTGCTCTGCTGTTGGCAGAACAATGGCAGAGGGTACGGAGGGGCCTACAGAGGTGTGAGGATCAAGGCTGATATAATCCCATAGATTGATGAGTTCCTTGGCAATGAGGTTTCCTTGGGACATGATCATGGTGGAGTCCAATCCAAGGAGCACAACTGGTGGAAAATACTAATTGTAAATTAGCTAACTATAAAAGTGTAGTTCCTTCTACCATACAATAAATTCCATGAGGACAGAGACCATATTTTATCCAAATAATGGATCACTCCTAATAGCTTGAATGGTATTCTGCACAGAGTGATAATAATGCTTGTTAAAATAAAGAGTACAGTGACTTGAAAAGATAGTGGCCTTTGAGAGTAAGACAATATCCAATTAAAATATCGCATAAAATATAGATGCCTATAAAAATAATATTTCAGATATATAAATATTGAAGTGACATACAAATCAAGTTTATTTTTTCCAAGCTCAGAGCTCCTATATCTTATACATGTCTTCATAGAAATAGGGACCGAAGCAGTGGTTTCATTTACAAAAGGAACTCGCAAGTGAGAAAACTCCCCTTATGAATATGGACTGTTGCCCTTTCTGCAACTTAGAGTCTTAAAGAATTGTACTGGGCACTGAGAAATTAAGTGACTTCTTGGGCGGCAAGGATGTATTAGGCCATTATTTGTCAGAAGTCTGTAGAAGTCTGTCTCCGTAGCTTCAAAACTGGCTCTCTAACCATCACACCATGCTGCACATGAATGTATCTTCCTAAAGAAGACACACACAATGCATGCCTATAATATTTTATATATTCATAAACATATTTATTTGTATTATATATTTCTAAAAATATATCTATATTTTCACAGTTTTATAATTTGTGTTATATATTTATAAACATTTTATATTGTATATATTCATAAACATCATGTTTCTATTTATATATAGAAATTTTATATGTATAAGCACATATGTATATAGTCATATATCATAATTTGTATATTTTATAATCATGTATTTATAAATTATATATCTATATTTATAAGCAAATATTTATATATTATATATGTATATAGTTATAAACATAGAGACTTTCTCTTTTTAACTTTTTCAAGTACTATTTATGCTTAAATTTAGTTATCAATCAAACTTTTTGATACTCATATAGACTATTAGAGTTGCAAGGGTCATCAGGGGCCATGTACTCCAGACCATACCTGAAAAAGAATCCCCCAAGCATACCCATGGCAAGTGTTGTGCAGATTCTTCTTGAAGATCTGCAATGAAAGAGAACACACCACCACTATAAGTCAGCCCACCTCACCTTTGGACAGCTGTCAGCTCTAGGAAGTGTTTGTTCGCTTTGCCCCTGGAATCAAGCCTAAATTTATTTATTTCCACCTCCTACTCACCAGTACTTGTCTTTGCCCTTTGTTGTCAAATAGAAAAGTCTAACTCCGTTTCCACCTATCAGTCCTTCAAATACAATACTTGAAAATGTCTATAATCTCCTTCTCCTCCCCCTACTCTTCTCTTCTCCACCCCTTATTCCAAGATCCTCATAAGAAATGGCCACAAATCCCTTTGCCATCCTGGTTGCCTTCCTCTGAATACCTTTTTTTCACAGTTTAGACCATGTGTGAGGAATCTGCGGCCTACAGGCCCCATCTGGCCTTCTAGGTCTTTGGGTGAGGCCTTTTGACTGAGCCCAAGTTTTATAGAATAAATCCTTTTGTTAAGGGAATTTGTATTCAATCAAAGGGCTGCCCTTGGGGACCTAAAGGGTCATACATGGCCTGGAGGGCGCAGCTTTCCCACCTGAATCTGACCAAAAGTATATTTGCATTTTTTGCACAGTCTCCATTTTTACCAAATCCCCTTTGTACCATAACTAATTTTTAAATGACTCATCAAAGTGAATACATTTAATTATGGGGAATAGCTTCATATGCAGAAGATTATTAAGAATGTGAACCCCCCCCCAAAATTGTTGTTTTCAACACATAATTTCAGTGAATTCAAATGCATTGTGTTAAATGTATGCTTTGTTCTCTTTGACCTTCTGAATATTCTAATTCGTATATCTATTAGCATTTGTTTAAATCAAAGGTCAACATTTCTATAATCAGTCATATAGCACATCTTGATTGATGAAACAATTTTGACATGTATTATTTTAAAGGATTTTTTTCCTCAGAGTAGATTCTAGAATCAAAATGATCAAACTTGTTCAGTATGTGAGTTTATAGAACCACCCATGAATTCTGGGTTTTGTAATTGTCTATGATGATTAATTAATAGAAGCTATCTCTTTGTCTTGTTTGGTTTGGCCAATGGATTTCAAAACGAGTGTGAAGACTAATCCATAAGAAGAAATTGTTGATTATTTTAAATGCACACATCCAAAGAGATCCAAAATCACTGCAATTGTTTGGTCTATTTATTTAGATACTAACTTATAATAAAGTTTATGATTTTCTAAGCATAAAGAAGTTATTTCAGGACGCCTACATCCAATGTGTCCTGTATATGGTTTGTACATACTTATTTGCATATTGTCTCCCCTATTAGACCATGAGTTTCTTGAAAGAAGGCACTGTTTTCTCCTTTCTTTATATCCCCAGAATTCAGCATGGCACCTGACACATGACAGCTAATGTGCCAAGCACTGTGATAAGGGCTTTAGAATTATTAACTTATTTGCTACTCACAACTATCCTGGGGTGTAGATGCTATTATTATCCCCATCTTTACAGATAAATGTAAATGGATGAATGACTCGGCCAGGGTCACTCAGCTAGTAAATGTGTGAAGCCGCATTTCAACTCAGTTCCTCTTGATACAATAAATGTTTTCTGACTGATTTATGTAAAAAAGCCAGAGAGGTAACTCTTATTTCTTGAAATCCTATAAAACTTTAATACTTATTTTAATGACCGTCCCCTTTAGTTCTCCATTCTCGTCTGCCCACACCTCAGTACCTCCCATGGTCTTTTCTGGTAGCTCCACCAGCTCTGAGGTTTTCCACTACTGCTGTCAGGATCTTAGAATCATGGATCTAGCTAGAAGAATCTCAAAAAACTCTCTAGATCAACCCCCCATTTTTTTACAGATTAAAAAACTAAGATCCAGGAAAGTAAATGACTTGCCCAAGGTCAGGAAGGTAATCAGTAAGTATGAAAAGACACTGAGCTCCTCATTCCATCCCCCATCCCCCACTATCTTCTGTGACTGATGTTGGCATAAAAATAAAATAAAAATGATAACTTTTTTATATTCATCAGAAACAAGGAAAATATTTGTTTAAAGCAAATATTTACCAATAATTTTTGTAAAAGCAAATGCAAAACCACACAAAAACAAAGAGACAAATGAATTCATTTATTAGAATTTTTTGGTTCTGAATGTCAACACAGCTAATAATTAACATAAATTATGTGACACAATCCTGCATTTCCCTCTCCTCCTCTTGAGTTCTCTGTTCAAATTCCACACAGAGAGTCTAAAACTGTTAGCTGAAGGTGAATTTGAGTTGGCTTCTTCACCTTTCACCCCATGGTTTCATCACTGAATGTCATCTTTTCTTCTCCAGTAGCCATAGAACCTCAGTAATAGAAGCCATCTTTTCTAGAGAAACTGCCTTCATTATATTAGCTATCTGACTCCAGGAAGAGATTTCTATTTCTTTCTGTTTCAAAACCCATCTTCCTTTTAGGGGTATTTCATCATGTTCCTATTTCTTGTCAAAGATGTTCAAAGCAGAAGTGGCTGGCAAACCCTGTGCCTAGTAGTGAATAAGAAAATCTCTGCTGGTTAAAATTACCAGCTCTACCCATGTCTTCAAATTTTCTTTGCTGATTTGTCCTTCAACGTCCTTCAAGGAATGGCTTTCTAGAAATAAACCTAAAGCCTAGTTGGTCAAGGGAACCTTCTCTCACAAACGGGACCCAGCTTTGGGCTCTGGATGACTAGGGTAAAATTCTAGGGAAGTCTTGCCCCAAAGAGAAGAAAGCCAAGCTCTTCTATCATCTCTACTCAGCACCACCCCATATTAGCACAGGAAATCTCAAATCTTAGATCTAGTTCATGTTTAGGATCTCCCCTAAAAAGTATTTGTAATGCCTAGAAGGTATTTTAAAGCCTCTTACAGCATAAACTAAATGCATAAGCAGATTAAATATGACAGCTATTTATTTCTTCTGCCAGAAATGTTCCAAACACAAAAGTCTTTGTCAAAAGAGCTTATTGAGGCAGAGCCAAGATGGCAGCATAGAAGCAGCAAAGCACCACAGCTCCCACACAAACATGCTAAAAAACTCATAAAATGGGACGCTAAACAGATTTTCAAGCTCCAAAACTCTCCAAAAGACAGAAAGCACATCTATTGCTATAGGCAGCGAATAGGCGGGGCTCTTCAGAGCAGTCTGGGAACCCCTGCCATAACCCTGGCCAGGTCAAGCCCTGGGGCATCGGGCAGGAAACCGCGGCTATAGGAGAGCAGATCAGCTGCACTGGAGGCACAATTACAACATCTATCAGGCCAGAAGAAAAAAAGCTAAGAGAAAGGTCAGTGGATTTTGCTAACTGGGGAGGAGAAGAGCGGTCCGGCCAAACTGCTCCCAGAGCAAGGAAGCAGCAGGAGGTGGCTGTAGCAGCAGGAATGTCTGAGAGCCGCAGCGGCCCCCACTGGGCTGTTTCGGAGCCCTCGGCCTGCAGATAGCAGGGGGGCTGACGCTATCCATCAGGGCCAAGGGTTCTTGTGTTGAGTGGCCTGGATCTGGATCGTGGTCTTGAGTGGTGGTCCTGGGGTGCGCTTTCAGTGAGCCAAGGCTGGAAGGTGGGGCTGCAGCACCCCACTAAGAGCTCTGGCAGCTGTGAGAGCTCCAGCGATTTGGGACAGAGCTTTCCCCCTCCAGGAAGCAGAGTTCCACAGAGCTAAAAAACCAAGCAATTAATAGACTGGCCAACATGAGAAAAAGGAAGCAAGCTAGGAAC
>CM053601.1:42335791-42352085 GCA_028646575.1 Pseudocheirus occidentalis | reverse complement strand
TAAAAAAAACTAAACCAGACAGTTTCCTATTAATAAATGGTCTGTTTTTTCCTTTAAAAAAATTGATTGAGTTCTCAAAAATGAGTCTTTCAGATTCCCAACAGTTACATAATGAACAATGTTACAAGCAAAATTACTTAAAATGTTTACAGCAGCCCCTGTAGAAAAGTCTTGGCCCACAATAAAATCCTTCTGCATAAAGCCTGTGTTGATGGCTAATGTTACCAAAGCAAGCCTGCTTTGTTGGCCTGTAGTAATTTTATCCCTAGGTAGCACTTTACAAATTGACAAAACCACATTAAACTTCAGTTGACTAATGAGATTAAAAGGAATCTCTATGGTAGGTGGAATAACACCCATCTAGAATTTTCAAAGAACAAGGAAACACCCTAAATAGAAAGGAGCATATCTTGATCTAGGGAGACTTTTTAAATAAAATGGTCTCAGGAACAATGTATTTGGTGAAAAAATAATTTTTAAAGGGGCAAAGTAAATAAATATCTTAGGGTATTTTCTTTCTTTTTATAGTCCTGATCCTTTTCAATAATAGATGCATTTGGTAAAGCTTGCTATTTATAGGATCATAACAATAACAAAAAATACTTAGGGGAAAAAAGATTCATGGTGTCAAAATTTAAAAATCCAACAAATTTAGAGGACAGAGGATGTGTGTGTCTGCAGGTACTTTTAAACAGATCCAAAAGTCCTCAGATTTGGCTTCTACTCCCCTCTCCCCTCTCCCCCACATCACTCACATATGTGCCATTGCAACTGTGCAGATAACTCAGCTAACACCTTGGTTTGGTTTCGGGCCCTTCTAATGATTGTCTCACATCCGCCAGTGACATGACAAAGCATTCCTTGTGAAATGATATCTCAAACCAGATCATGGGCACTAGGGGATCTAGCAAATCATGATTAAAGATCTCTTCAAGAGTGGCAGAAAAAAAAAAAAACAAAACTAAAAAGTAACAGAAACACCAAAAATGACAGCAGTTTCAGCAAAGTTCACACTGGTTTTTGACCAGCCTGCTTCTTCCAAAGGCAAATGTGTGCTGGGTCTACTTCATGTCGGTTCACTTCACATTCTTTAGTAAATCAGTAGAATTCATTGAGGAGCTCAAACCACCCTGAAAGAAATGCAAAGGACTAGGGAGGCTGGTGACCCTAAGTCATGGAAGTTTAAATAAAACAAATGGAGTGTGGGAAGATGTTCTTTCTTAAGCCAAATTATACCAAAGTTGACTAGATAATATGAAGGAAAAGAAACAGTGAGCCACTGAATTCAGACATTGAGTTATTCTCAAACTCAAAATGCTTTGACAGACGTTTTGAGCCCTTGCCACTAGACTGGCAGATTGTAATTGAAACTTAAAAATGATGAAGGCTATCAATTGTACATTCAGTTTGGGGGATTTCCTAGTTAACAGAGAAACTGGAATATATCATGACTCTCAAATCTGGATATTGAATAATGCCATGTTAACTGCATTGTTTCCTAAAAGTTGACACAGAGGTTAATCAATGCTAATAATTGTCAGTGTGTGCATATAAAGTAGATTTTCTTTTCCTTTTCTCTTCATATCTCTTTTGTTGTCTCTTCTTTATTTTTCTTCTCTTTTCAGAAAGAGAAAGTAATTCATAAAGTCCTCTACTGACCAATCAAAAGTTCATTGAGAAAGTATAAGGTGTATATTGGTTTTTATTCTTGATAATAAAGGTAATTGTCATATTAGGCTGGGGTCCTTCTTTCCAGTGCTATCTTACTTTCTGCAGTTCCTGTCTCAGCCACGATGGCAGAGGTTGCCCCAGTCTGTGCAGAAGTTTTGACAGTTCCACATTATGATCTCGGTAGTAACTGGAGAGGAATGCTCTAGACTGAGTGATAAGGAAACAAAACAAAGGCTTTAGTTAGGTGGCAGAGGTTCTAGAGCAGTAGTTCTCAACTTTACTAATGCTGCAACTCTTTAATACAGTTCCTCATATTGTGGTGACCCCCAACCATAAAATTATTTTTGTTGCTACTTCATAAGTGTAATTTTGCTACTGTTATAAATCTATCTGATATGCAGGATATATTTTCATTGTTACAAATTGAACATAACCCACAGGTTGAGAACTGCTGCTCTAGAGGATTATAGGAGTTTGTATTCTATTAGGTTTGTAGAGGTTCTAGAAACCTCCAAATCTCTTTGTCTGATTACTTTTTTTTGCTACCCCCCCACTTGATTTTTCTATCCCTAATCCATTCCCTACTGCCCATCTTTTCCCTTTGTTCTACTGCTTACTGTGTGTGTGTTTTAAAAAAGGATTGCCTGATACCTCGCTAGCATAAATGTTTCACTTCCTAAATAAGCTGAATTATCTACTTCTTCATCAATCAATCAACAGCATCCAGTGGTTCTTTAATGAGTCAATTAATGGCAAAATCAGTCCACAAACCTTTTTTAAGAGCCATGGCAAAAAGACGACTGTTAAGTAAGAACATTTCCATGGGCCTTGTGTGTCATCTAAATGAGCAAAAGTACAGTATTCATGGTGGGAAAGGTTGGCAGCTTCACACTAGGCATGAGTGTGGAAAGATTCTGAAGAGACAGAAGGGGAAACTGGTCACAAGAAGGGGGGAAATTTGTGTGTCTTTGGGAAACAGGAATACTAGTTCATAGGGTGGAAGTAAGTTATTAAAAAGGATGGGATGAGTGGTGTAAAGCAATTTAAAACAGTGCAGTGGCAGGGAAAGTCTTGTCTGGTTTTACAACATCATATCTGGCTTCTGTAGCTTGTCTCTTAATATTTTAATCTTGTCTTATTCCAGTAGATTAATTATTTGACTTCTTTTATTACATAAAGGAAGTGGAGAATGAGATGGCAGCATGGTATTAATGACACCAAAGTCAAACTGATGGGCTTTTATTAACATGGATGCTTTGCCCAAATATTTTTGCTTTTGTCTATAATTGATAGTTTATCACTTCCTTGGTCTTCTTACTTTAATTGTTATTGTGACATTTTGCCATAAAGGAGGAATGTTGTCATGGAAATAATTTGAGCTAAATAACTTAAGAGTTAGGTGACTAGTAGAGGATATTTCTAGATGATCTTGAACTTTCAGTCTTTTGCAGAGCTCCTCATTGATAACATCAAAACTTTGATAGCATCCCTCATTAAAAAGTGTGGCTTTTCCTCCAGGCACTTTATTGAAAGAACTAATCATCCCACAAGTGTCAATGATCAGGACTGGTGGACAGACCACTTCTGGGGGCTCTCAAGAGGTCCTGAAGAGAAGCAGGGTTCAAGAATTCTTATTGTCCAGCCGTCTGGGTGAGGACATATCAGAGATTAATAGCTCCAAAGCTGTCATTAATGGCTCTCTCCTTTCTGCACATACTCCTTCTTCAGTTCCTACTCTCCATTTCCCTTCCCTGTTCTACTCCTAGTGTTTCTCCAGAAAAAAGTACAAAAGGGAAACTAGGACCACTAAGTAAGAAGTTCTGTGGACTACTTTTCATAATCTAGAACAAAAGAGTGGTTCCTCTCAAAGACATCCATCTTCCCAAGAGTCCATGCCACTCAGTTCATGTTGGGATTGTGGTCAAGGTATGAAACCCGTTCCCTGCCAAAAAACCCAAGTTGACTATTTATCTTTAGGACAGCCCCTGTAACAGACACTGAATCAGATGTCTTTAATTCTCTCAAAAATGAACCAATGGGCATAACCATACCTTCCATAGGAATATGTCTTCAAAAGTTCTAAAAATTCAGTTAATCAAACTGAGCAGGCAACTAAATACCTTGAACAATTCCTATAATTCAGGAGTCCTTAATGAGGAATCCATGAACATGGGCTCAATGGGTTTTTTATAACTACATTTCAGTATTTTTTATAATTACATTTCAGTATAATTGGTTTCCTTTAAAGTAACATGTATTTTATTTATACATTTAAAAACATCATTCTGAGATGGGTTCCATAAGCTTTATCAGAATGTTAGACACAAAAAAATTAAGAAACTTGGCTCTCTATGAATTCTTCAGATTCTTCAGGGTCCATGCAGTCAGTCTCCCATTTCCTTGAAGCCTTTCCTGACTACTTTGATACCTATGGCTCTCACTCTTCTCTGTACTCTGTATTTCCTGTCTAGCTTCACACAATTTAGTTTTATTAAATTTTGTTCTTTCTTTTTCCCTAACAGATTAATTATATTTGTCTTTCTAATTAGACTGCAAACTTTTTAGAGGTAGAAAATGTTTTAGATCTCACTTCTATCACTGACTTTCTAACAGAGGACTTGAAACATATTGGTTGATTGACAAAACTTCTGAAGACTTCCTGAAAAAATAAGCTTTTAGAATAAGCATAGGGGATATTTTAATAATATTATTTCTATGATTCATCCTGAATTCAGTCTATTTGGCAAACGCCTAGACAGTAGGGTCATTCACAGTATAGTTTCATGCAACTTTGAAGAAAATATTTTAGTATGTCCAGCATTTGTGGCAATATTATGTTCAATAGTAAGTTAGAAAACCATTGTTAAATATGTTAAACATTTAAAGCTAGCAAATTATTGAAAACTGATTAAGTGTAATAGGAAAATCACTATATCTATCTTTGTGTAGCACCCTTTGATGGGGATTTTTTTTTTAAAGAAAATAACTCAAAAGTTGGGGGAAAGAAGAAGTAAAACAAAATCAGTACCTCTAGATCCATTGGTGGGTATTTTCGGCCTTTACTTTTCCCAAGGCATTTGGTTTTTCCTCCTTCTAGTAGTTGACACCAAAAGCCCTTCTGAGGGTCAAACCTACAAAAGATTAAACCAGTAATTATTCCAAATTATATAAGGATATTTTATGCAGACTCATTAGTGAGACTCTAAGAATACTTTAGGTCACAGAAGCATTGACACCTTTCCTAACTACCTAACTTACTATACACAAAATGGTGGCTGACTTAGAGCTATGGAAGCTAAGTATATTTGAACATGTCTGCTCTAATAAAAGATCCCTAGATTTTTATCCTAATTTTATATTGTTAAGTCTCAATTAAGCTTTGAGATTTACTCATTCATAAAAAAATATGGGGCTAGATAGTCAGAGTCTATTCTCATTGTTGTTATTTCGTTCAGACCTGGGATATCATCAATACCAGGATCCCTTTGAAAATGGCCCCAATCAATTTATATTATTTGTAAAATAAAGGTATTGGTCTAAAGGTTCTCTAAGCTCTACTTAATTCTAAGTTCATGCTCCACAACTCATTTGTCACTCAGAAAAGTGAAGAGTGAGGTCATTTATTCTTTTTTTTTTTTTTTTTTTTGCTTTTTGGAGCGGGGAAGGAAGGGCAGTTGGGGTTAAGTGACTTGCCCAAGGTCATAGGGTTAGTAAGTGTGTCAAGTTTCTGAAGCCGGATTTGTACTCAGGTCCTCCTGACTCTAGGCCAGTGCTCTATTCACTGTCCCCCCTAACACTCCTGAAGTAATTTATTCTAACTCCATCATCTTTAAGGTGAAGAAACTGATTTCTGAGAAGGCTAAATAAGTGACTTACCCAAAGTCACACAGGTTCTAGGTCGTGAAATTGGAACCTAGGTCCTCTCCCTCAAGAGACAGTGCTTTTTCTATTGCGTTAAGTCACTTCCCTCTTAGGGAATTGCCCATGTTTATATGTGTTAAAGGTGTGGCTTGCATCTAGGTGGTCTTCCTAACCAAGGCTTGACTTCCATCTATTAGCTCACGCTATCTCACCATATATAGTGTATGTCATTATTATTTCTTCTGATTTTTTTTTTGAGATTAAAGAATGCATCTAGGGTAGGAATTTTCTTAACATTCTGTTGTCACAGTCATTTATATATGTTTTTTCTCCTATGGGATTTAATGTTTCTTGTTCTCAGGGCTTGCATTACATCTGTTGGACCAAATCACAGTTTTCTCATCTGTAAAATGGGGATAATAATAGTACTTACCCCCTTAGGGCCACTGTCAGGATCAAAGGAGACAATAATAATTTAAATCACTTAGCAAATTGTCTGGCATATAATAAATGCTATATAGTTATTATTATTTCAATTTAACCCTGTATGCTAAATACCTAGTGTAATGTTTTATATTATATATGTTTAATTAAGATCAATAGAATAACAGAGCAGTCATTTTACCTAAATTAAAAAATATATTAAATAATTTTCATGAAAATATATTACATATGAGTTATCATGAACTTCAAGTCCTACTGATACAATATTTTGAGATATATATCATATATACATATATACACATACATACATATGCACATATACATACATATTTGGATTTATATATATACATATATGTATATATGTGTGTGTGTATATGTATATACACACATAAAATAAAATGACAGATTTAAAGCTAGAAGATAGAGTCTAATCTGTTTATTTTACAGATGATGAGATCAAGACTGAGAGAAGTTGAATGATCCAGGTCACTCAGCCAATAAGTTGGAGGAAGGATTTTACACCCAAGACTTTTTCTAGAACTCTCCCTGTGAGGGCAATGCTGCCTCACTAAGTAAAGGTGACTTGAAGGCTAAGTCATTAAAGCATGAACTCCAGCAAGTTTGGTGAGAAGGCATGTCTACTTTGTAAGGATCAGCATCCAGAGGACCATCATTAGTCAGATGCCTACTAGGCAATGAATTCTCTGGCCATGGTAATCCATGAGGAAAAATGCACAAGGGTCCCCAGTGCTGTGTGGTTCCCTTCCTTTTCATCAATGATGGCAGAAAATGAAACAGTGTGTTAAATGCCACATGCTTGTTAAATTGCCTCTGAAGATGAACTATAAATGCTCTGAAGGTAAGGTTCATGGCCAGTCTGAGCAAACAGATTGGGACTCAGCACACTATTGCCTGAGAGCCAAATCCAGCTCACCACCTATTTTTTGAAAAGACTGAGAGTTAAGAATGGCTTTTATATTTTAAAATACAATAAAAATTTATTTTAAAATGTAAAGAAAATACTCTTTGCTTGTAGCTGAATAAAAATGGGAGCAATTTTGGTCTGAAGGCCATCATTTGGCAAGCCCTGAAATAGATGTGCATCTGGAGGATATTCTTGCTGTAAATGAAACCAGAAGACAGAAGAAAGTTGCAGTTGAATGCAAGGGTGGGCAAAGGGGAAGGCAGCAAACAATATATTGGAAAATAGGCTCCAGAGTAAGAAACAAAGCGGCCAAAGGTTTAGAGGCCTCTTGCCTTTGTCACAGTAATAGTTAATAATAGCTAGCATTTCTATAGCACTTTAAGGTTTGCAAGATGTTTTATATGTTAATTTTTTTGATATACATTAAAAAATCTGATACTAAATTGCTTAGCCATTTGGACAAATTTGTAATTAAATGATGTGGGTATTTTTTACATTGTTGTATCGCGGCAACCCATCCATGACTGTCTACCCTCTACAACCTTGTCCATGTCCTTCCTTGAATCTTCTAAGCAGGTCCACCTAACGTCGTCTATCTTCTTGGAGATTTCTTTATATTGCCTATATTCTGGTAAAGTGTATCAATTATACTTCATTCTTATATGTGACCAGTTGTGTTTTTACCCCCAGGTCATCTTTAATGTCCCGTAAAGTTATCTGCTTATCCTTTATTGAAGTCTGCTCACATCTACCGCACAAACCTTCATTGATCGTATTGTGACCTTTCATTTGAATTTTTCAGAGAATATACTATTCTAAAACTGGGAATTAAACAACACCACCAGCTTATTATTGTTAAAGCTATGGGTATTTGATTCTCAGAGAAGACTATATTAAAAGCACTATACAGTTCCCTAAAGGCAATACAACACATTCTCCTCCTGTTTACCTCTAGACCCACCTCAGTTGTCTGTTGGTAGCATCTGTGCAAGATTATATACATACATACATACATACATACATACATGTATATATATAGGTGGATTGGTTGCCCATTGAGCTGCATCTTATAGCAATTTTCCATCCACTTGTTTTTTCAGATGAATGGCTAAATGAACACTACTACTACTACTGCTACTACTACTACTACTACTACTACTACTACTACTACTACTACTACTAATTAATGATAATGATGATGATGATGACATTTATGTCATGCTTTAAGATTTACAAAGAACTTTACAAATATAATCTCTTTTGATATTCATATCTACTCTGGGAGGTAGGCACTATTATCATCCCCATTTAACAGATGAAAAGACTGAGGTAGAATTAAGTGATTTGCCCAAGACCATACATCTAGCAAGTGTTTGAGACTAGATTTGAACTCAGATCTTCTTGACTTCCTAGTTCTAGGTGGGGAAGTGGGACAGCAGCAAGATGACTTATTTAAATAAATGATGAAGGCGTGGCTAGGAGGTGCAGTGAATAGAGCACCAGTCCTGGAGTCAGGAGGACCTGAGTTCAAATTTGACCTCAGAAACTTGACACCCTTACTAGCCATGTGACTTTGGGCAAGTCACAACCCCAATTGCCCTCCAAAAATAAAAAAAATAAAGAAACTTTTTTGAGTGATCATTGACTTCATGTGAAGCTGTGTAACAGCTGTTACAAGCCCACATGGTTTGATATAACTAAAATAATGTCTTCCACAAACAGATACAGCTGAAGATCTTTACCATCTATGGAAAATCCTTCTACCATTTGGATTCCATACTGGTTTTTTTTTCCATTATGGAGGCCAATATTTTTGGTGTGTCGAAATCTAAGTTCATGCTTAGCTTAATTTCAATGAATTCAGCATCATTAAACTGAATTCTCTGTTAGGTCTTTCAAAGTCTCTTGTATGGTTTTAACACACAAGGGAGAATTTTGGAAGAGAGACTTTATGGTGGTATTTTGCTTTCCTGGGTCAATTCTATTTAAGTAAATTAAAAATAAGCACAATTAGATTTTTCTATTCTATATTTTGTATATTTTCTATACATTTCAGTCAGCTGTGTGACTGTAAAGTGCTAAACAGACTCACTTGTTAAATATTGCCTTTTATTAAGAATGTCTCATTTGTATGTAATCTCATAAACATCTTACAGAGATTGCCACTCCTTTGTTTGCCTCTCCAAGGAGCACCTGGGAGCCCTCTTTCCATGTGGCAGCAACCTCCTTTGTCTTCTGGTTTCATTTATAGCAAGAATGTCAAGACTGATACAACTAAGCTCTTCTACAGTTTACTTGCTGGTATCTGGATAAGAGTCTTAGTCAACGGCTAAGTTAATATTTGTAGATAGTCTATAAAACTGTGATTCTTAGGACTCTTTCCCCTCTTTTGTGGCACCCCAGCCAGTCATTACAAAAGGCTATTTTATATTTTTATTTGTTTCATGGGTTACCATGGCCAATATTTCATCATGTCAGTCAGTCAACAAGGATTTATTAAATACTAACTATGTTTTGCTAACCACTGGGGCTACAAAGAAAGGCAAAAAGAAAAAGCCTCTACCCTCAAAGAACTCACAGGTTAACGGGAGAGACAATATGTGAACAATTCTGTTCACATCAATTATATGAAGTAAAAATAGAAAATAATCTCACACGGAAGGCATTAGCTATCAGGATGACCAGAAAGATTAGTACTGAGTCATGAAGGAAGTCAGAAAGTGGAAGAGAAGAGTATCACAGGTATGATTGACAGTTGTTAGAAAGACACAGAGTAGAGAGATGGGAAATATTATGAGAGAACAGCAAGAAGGTCACTGTCATGGATCATAGAGTATGTAAAAAGGAATAAAGTATAGAAGATTGGAAATGTAGGAGGGGTCCACATTATAAAAGGTTTTAAAAGCCAAATAGAGAATGTTATAGCTGATTGATCCTGGAGGTAATAGAGAGCTTATTGAATAAAGGGATAATAGGGCATCTAGGTGATACAGTGGATAGAGTACTGGACTTGACTCCTCATGAGTTCAAATCCAGCCTCAGACACTTATTAGCTGTGTGACTCTGGGCAAGTCACTTAACCCTGTTTGTCTCAGTTTCTTCATCTGTAAAGTACGCAGGAGAGAGAAATGGCAAACCAGTCCAGCCTCTTTGTCAAGAAAATCCCAAATGGAGTCAGGAAGTGTTCGGTACAACTGAAATAACTCAACAGCAACATAACACGGTCAGACCCACACTTGAGGAATATTGATAGCTGAGTGAAGAATTGACTAACTAGAATGAGGGAGGCAATTGAGGCAGAGACCAACCAGCAGTTAATTTCAATATTTTAATCATGAGGAGAATAGGACCTACTGTGTGCATGGAGAGAAAGGGACATATGAGAGAGAATGTAATGGTCAGAATGACAAAGCTTGGGGTGAGTGCCAGTCAAGAGTAGAGGTATGACCCTGGGGATGTGAGCTTAGATGACTAGAAGAATGGGGTTTCCATCAACAATAAAAGGTTGACTCCTTGCAAAGGATTTTTTAAAGAATCTGGACAAGAGTTGAATTGGATGAGATGGGGATGGTCGTGATCTGTATGACTCACTCTCTTCTACATACGAGACTGATGCGGTTCGGGATGCTTTTGTCTGTAACCCCAATTTGTAAAAATCTCCCTTATGTTCGGGTACCTATGTATGTGACATCAGTTTGTAACAAGCCTATGTAATTAAGTTGTAAAAGTCACACATTCCCTCTGCCATAAAGGCATAAACCCTGCTTCTCCCCTTCTCCCAGCCTGAAAGTCTTCCCTTAGCTAGAAAGTCTGCCTAGAGACAAGCACCTGGGAAAGTTTCAATGGCGTGCTATAAACAAACCCTTAGAGAAATGCACAGCTCCTCTGTTCTAAGTGGCCAGCTGTACCCAAAAGCCTTGAACATTATTGGACAAGATAACTCTGTCTCAGTATGGTACGTCCTGAATCCCTAACCAGTCTAGTTCCCAGACTTGGAAACAATCAAAACTATCCTCCCAACAGCCATATTGAACATATGTCATTTGTCCTTGACCATAAACTGCCTAGTGATGTGTCCAGCTAAAAGCCATACCTCCCTCTAGCCCCCACCTCAGGAATTTACCAGTGAATCATGGGAAATCTGCATGCGCAGTTGATAAAAAAAGTGCATGTCCCTTTAAGCACTGACCACTCCTAAACCACTCCCCAACTCCTCCCTAACTCCACCTTTGCTCACCTAGTTAGCATAATTAGCCTTTGACTGACAGTTTTAGGGTTATAAATCCTTTCCCTCAAGCCCAAACTCTTTGCAGGCTATCTCCTTAATCTTTTCCTGCCCACTGCAGAGCGTAAAACTTTATAACTCTACCTTAGCCCCTGCATTTTGCAGGTCCCCCTATTTCTCCTCCCTGCTACTAAGCCAGCATATCAATAAACTTTATAACTTTGCCAAAAGACAGCTTGGATCCTATTGAAATTCTTTTCCAGACAAAGAACTCATGAGGGATTATATGCCATCCCTCATATATCCACACTACCCATACCTCTTCACTATGATCTGTGATAGTAACCCTTCTGCTGTCCTTTCTCAATCTCTTTCTGTTTGTAGTTGTGTCTGGTTATTTGTTTGTTTTGTGATTATGAATGACTGTGTCCATAGAGTAAAAAAAATGTAAAGATTGATAACCCCTTGGTCATTGGTTAGATGGAAAGAGCCAGACTTGATAATTTAGGTCCCGAACCTTTACTTTGTTCTATGCAGACATTTCCATTGTTGCTTTTGTTCCAGAATCTATGTTCAGTATCAAAAAGGAAAAAAAAAATGCTTTCTTACTTACATGGCCTGATTATCTCATCTAAATCCCTGATATGTCAGAATTTTAGATTAAGACAAACAACAACAGTAAAGCAAAAAGAAAAGCAGGAACGAAATGAGAAGGTAAGTTTTGAATTTATTGCTTATGGGACTTGCTGCATGCATAAAACATTGAAAGGGTTTGCATTTTTGCTGCTCAGCAGATGTTTTAGAAGGATGAAGTATAATTGGCTGGGATGTAAAGTTAATTAGTTGCAGAATATTTTGTTGCCCTGGGCCCATTTCTATAATATGAGTGCACCTGCAATTTGCTACAGCCCATATGTGAACTCATTTAGGAGAAGGGGGAAATTTTCTTCATAGATCCCTGCCCAGCCTATTATCAGAGACCTAATCTTTGCAGCTGAGGTTGTCCTAGTATTTGTATCAATTAAAATTCAATAAATCACTGATTAAATGGATAAATTGATGGTGGAGTAATTTCCAACCTGGACTTTTCAATCTGCTCCTTGCTGTATGCTCTGCTTTTCCTTTCATTAATTTCCCAAGAGGAGAAACAACCCAGCATGTACAAGAAGCAAAGCATTGCAGAACTATGCCCCTAAACAGCATTTTCCTGCCTCGGGATGAGTATATTTAACTGAATTAAGGTAAAAATATGGCACTGGAAAAAAAGCCAGGAAATTGTCACATAGGTGGAAAATGTCTCCCTTGCACTCAGGTAGAGCGGGGATCTCAGGAAAGAATGTTATCTGTGATTGCTTTTTGCAGCAGCTGCTCGGAGGCAGAGCTTAAAACAACACAAATGCTCAAAGATAGAAGGTTGACCTGACTGGCAGAAGACTTTCTGGAGGATGGGATCATCATAAACTAAACTACATATCCTCTTAATTTATGGGCTTCATTTCCCTCAATGCACTGGGAAGAAAAATTAGTCAATCAATCAACACATATTTACTAATCACTCAGTGCCATTTGCTATGATGGTAGGCAATGAATATACAAAGACAAAAGTAAAAGTTTCTACCCACAAGGACCTTATATTCTCTCAGGGGAGGGGGAAATTGAGAAAATGAACTTGCCTTGAAGATTTGTTAGCTTGTTGTTTGAATATTTTCAATAAGGTGTTAAATGAATCAAAGGCTAGAGGAGGCTATCTTAATCATTTCCTATACTTTACTGATTATTTTTTGCATAGGAGAGAGATACTGAACATGATGTTTTCTCCTCTAAATTATATTCTTTTATCTTCCAAACTGTGATTGTACATGTTTACTGAGTATCAAACCATTATTTATAGTAAACATGATGGGGATATTAAAAAAAAATAGGACCCAAAGTACTGCAGATGGGCAAAGACAGGTGTCCAGGCATCAATAAATAATTCAGACATTTTCTAAAAAAATTACTGCCGATGTTTTGCTAAAGGCCTGCCAAATTACTCTAAGCATGAAATCATTCATAAAGGAAATGCTATATGAAGAATCAGCAATCCTTTCTCTTTTTAGAAGAGTGGGGCAGTCTAAAAAGAAATTCAGCCAAAACATTCTTTCTTTCACTTCTAGCAGAAGCTTATGTTAGGCACATATTATATATGTTATATACATGATATACATATAATACTTATTAAGAGCCTACTATGCACCAGGCAGTGTGCTAACTGCTGAGGATACAAAAAGAGGCAAAAAGACAAATTCTTATACTCGAGGAGTCTATAATCTACTATGGGAGGCAACAGGCAAGCAAATAAATACAAAGCAAGCTATATAAATAGGATATATTTTTATTTTTATTTTTTAAAGAAAGTACATTTCCTTTTTTAAATTTTATTTTTGCTTTTTTTTTGGAGGGCAATTGGGGTTAAGTGACTTGCCCAAGGTCACACGCCTAGTTTTGTGTGTGTGTGTGTGTGTGTGTGTGTGTGTGTGTGTGTGTGTGAAGAGTCTGAGGCTGGATTTGAACTCAGGTTTTCCTGACTCCAGGACTGGTGCTCTATTCACTGCGCCACCTAGCCGCCCCATAAATAGGATATATGTTTTTAAATCTATTTAAATATAAATAGGAGAAATGGGAAATCATTAGTCCCGTTCTCAAGAGGAAAGTCACTGGAATTAAGAGGGGTTTGGAAAGGCTTCCTATAAAAGGTAGAATTTTAGTTAGGACTTAAAGGGAGCCAAGATGAGTTAGTTGGAACACAGATGTGAGAGAGCAATCCAGGTGCAGAGCACAGGATTTGAGCATTCAGTCTATCAACAATCCATTTTCCCTTTTGCCAACAATTACATCAAGGTCTCCCTAATTTGGAGGCAGCTAGGCTGCAAAGTGAAGAGAGCCAGATCTAAAGTCAGGAAGATTAATCTTCCAGGGTTCAAATCTAGCCTCAGACAGTTATTAGTACTGTGACCCTGGGCAAGTCACTTAACTCTTCATCTTTATAATATCTTCATCAATAAAATGAGCTGGAGAAGGAAAGGGTCTTGACAAGAAAACTCCAAATGGGGTCACGAACAGTCAAACATGACTGAAAAAACAACTCAACAACAAAACAACCTAATCTTAAAACAAAGAAAAAACTTCATTTGATTGATCCTACCAACCAATCAAGTCATAGTCCTATATCTTTTCCCTTTAACAGCCAAATTTTAAGGAAAACAAAAGAAAAACTATTTTTCCTCTCCTTTTTCTCTCCCATGATTTTCTCAATTTCTTGTGGTTGGCTTTCTGACCTTGCCACTCAACTGAAACTGCTTCTTGCAAGGTTTTCAGCAACCTAATTTTGTAATCTGATGTCTTTCATAGTTATCTTTCTTAACTTCTCTAAGCCATGAGTGGATCCCTTCTTCATGAGACCTCTTTCCTCCCTTGTTTTTTTCTGACCTGTTTACGCGATGCATGGCTTTTTGTATCCTCTCCTGTTTCATTAATGATTATTGTTCTATGTCTATTCCTTAAATAAAATGAAAATTTCTTGGGGACAGAGGCCATTTTAAAAACTGCTATTGTATAACACTAGTATGCTACTTTGTTCAAAGTGAGAACATAATAAATGCTTGGATTAGATTGGAATGAATCCATGTTTTCATCAAAGGAATTTTCTCGCTATTGATGCAGATTGTACCTTTGGTAGATGATCTTTGTGAATTACTGTAGCCCCCTATTAGTTCTAAGATCAATCCTTTTATGATAAACTCCTATGGCTCCCCAACCTCCAGAATCAAATGTATAAAATGCTCTATTTGTCTTCTAAATCCCCTTTGTGCTTCCTTAAAGCTTTTTCTTATTGGTAAAATCTGCTAAATTGCAACTTCATTGGCATATCCTAAAATTCAAGGTCACTTTTATACCAGAGTGAGACATCAGAAAAAGATATAGGGAGGATTTCCCTGTTACATAGTTATATTCGTGGTGGAATAGTTAGAGTGCTGAACTTGGAGCTGGGAAAACTTGGACACAAAATCCTACTTTAGATACTTATTACTAGTTATAACACATGTCTGTTAAAAGACACAACCACTTTCACTCTGAGTTTCATCTGAGGATACCAATGCCTTTAGAACATACATTTGGCTGATCTTAGGATAAAACACAATACTGTTTGCAAAACTTAAAATGATATACAAGTGAAAATGATCATTATTGCTTTATTTCAAGGGGGAGATACTAAGTAAGCAATTAAAATTGCTGTTTTTCGAGCAGCCTACTGAACTATGAATTTTTGGCCATCATTAATGTTATATCCACACCTACCAGTGGTAATTTATGTTCTCAAAGAGCAAATGAAATTGTTCACAGGAACAGACTTACGTTAGAGCTTCTGAGTAATTATAATGAGGAGTAACTCCCAGAAACTTCTGAACTTCATCCATCACAGTAGCTGGGTCAGATCTCAACTGTTGCCCGTCAATAATTAGCAACTAGAAAACCCCAAAAAGTCACTTTAAAAACAATGAAATCTTACTCAGATGCTTCTCTTGGCAGGTCATGATACAAAAATAAGTCAAAAGAAATGGAGGTGCTGCTTAGAAAACCAGGGATGCATGAAGCTTTTTAAACTTCCAGGGATACTATCTCTACCTTGGGAATTAAACAGCTTATTCAAAAAATGTCAAGACCTCATATTAGAGCTAAGTTAGAAGCTGATCAAAATATTAAGTAGAGAGTAATTCTGCACTTCCTTCTTTCTCACAATCTCATGACCATGTAGGAACATAAATATGATGCTGGAAAGGTCCTTAGAGTCCATTTGGTCCCAACCTTTCATTTGAGAGTTGGATCAACAGAAGAAAAGTGACTTTTGCAGCATCACTCAGGATTTGAAGCTAGGTCCTCAGAATCCCAAACCAGTGTGTTTTTTTTTTTTACCACACTCCAATCTGCCTCTACTCTCTGTTCAAGTGCTGTAGCCTTCCTTCCTTCCTTCCTTCCTTCCTTCCTTCCTTCCTTCCTTCCTTCCTTCCTTCCTTCCTTCCTTCCTTCCTTCCTTTATTCCCTCATTTATTCCTCCTTTCCTTCTTTTTTCTTTCTTTCTTCCTTCCTTTTTCCTTATTTTCTTTCTCCTTCTCTCTCTCTCTGTCTCT
>CM053601.1:42315791-42335291 GCA_028646575.1 Pseudocheirus occidentalis | reverse complement strand
CTCTCCTGGATCTATTTTCCAGTTCAGTGGTTTTTTCAAGGATATATTTCACATTGCTTTCTATTTTTTTCATTTCTTTGTAACTGTTTAATAGTATCTTGGTTTCTCATAAAGTCATTTGCTTCTACTTGCTCCACTCTAATTCTGAACGAATTATTGTCTTCAGAATGCTTTTGAGATTCTTTTTCCATCTGGGAAATTCGACTTTTTAAGGCATTCTTCTCCTCATTGGCTTTTTGGGCGTCTTTTGCCATTTGAGTTAATCTGTTTTTTAGGGTGCTATTCTCTTCAGTCAGGTTGTTGACTCTTGCATCATTCTCATTTTTCTTCCCAGTTTTTCCTCCACTTCTCTTATTTGGTTTTCAAAGTCCTTTTTAAGTCAATCTATGGCTTGTAGGCAATCTTCATGTTTCTTGGAAGCATTTGGTGTGGGAGTTCTGACTGTGTTGTCTTCCTCCTGTTCCATGTTTTGATCCTTTTTGTCCCCAAAAAAGGATTCTAGAGTTTTATTGCTGTCCTTAGTTTGCTTCCTTTTCCTCATGTTGGCCAATTAATTGCTTGATTTTTTAGCTCTGTGGAACTCTGCTTCCAGGGGAGGGGGGGGAAGGCTCTTTCCCAAATGGCTGGGGTTTTCACAGCTGCCAGAGCTATTAGGGGGGTTCTGCAGCCCCCACCAACTTTGGCTCACTGAAAGGGCACCCCAGGACCACCACCGAAGACCACAATCCAGATCCAGGCTGCTCAATGCAAGAGCCCTTCGCCTTTGATCAATTGCTTTTGCCCCCCTGTGGTCCACAGGCCAGGGTCTCTGAAGCAGCTGTGTTAGGCTGCTTTATTTCCCTGGGGACAGTTTGGCCAGACTGCTTTTTTCCCCCAAAATTTAGCTTGAATTCCACTGACCTTTCTCTTGGCCTTATTTCTTCTGGCTTGATAAATGTGGTGATTGCCCCAGGCACTGCTGATCCTCTCTACTGTAGACTCCAGCTGTGGCTTCTCCTGACTGCTCTGGGGCCAGGCTGTGGTTTCAGGCTGGCCTGGTTTTCGTCTCCCAGCCTACTCCGATGAGCCCCACCTGCCGAGCTGCCTTCAACCAGAGATGTGTTTTCTGTATTTTTGTGAGTTTTGGAGACATAAAATTTGTTTAGAGTAGTATTTTCTGGATATTTAAGGTGGCTGTGTGGGAGCTGGGAACCTTTGCTGCTTCTATGCCACCATCTTGGCTCCGCCCCCAATCAAGTTTCTTTTGTTGGGCTCCAATGATGTTTATTAATGGGTGGGGAAGATCTTCAACTGTCATTAACGTTACAAATGGAGAGTATAGTATCGTAGATTTTAGAGGTGGAAGGGACTTTAGGGATCCCTGAATTTAATACCATCCTTTTGTAGAAGAAGGAGGGTAAGGCACAGAGATACCAAGTAACTTGTTCAGGATCACATAGCTTGCCTAAAGTATCAGAGGCCATTAGTTGGTCTAGTGGCCTCCAGGTGGAGCCATAGTGCACAGAGCACCTGGTGTGAAGTCAGAAAAAAATCATCTTTCTGAATTCAAATCCAGACCCAGACACTGGTTAGCTGTGTGATCCTGGGCAAGTCACTTAACCCTGTTTACCTTAGTTTCTTCATCTGTGAAATGAACTGCAGAAGGAAATGTTGAACCACACCAGTACCTTTGCCAAGAAAACCCCAAAAGGGGTCATAAAGATATGCCTGAAAAATGACCCAATGAGGTCATTTAGTCATATAGTGGGTAGAGCACCAGAGTAGGAGTCAGGAAGGCCTGAGTTTAAATTCAGCCCCTGTCATTCTCACTAGCTGTGTGAACAGGAAGAAGTCCCTTTACTTCCATCTGTATCAGTTTCATCATCTTTAAAAGAGGGGTAAAGATAATAACTTCCCAGGGTTGTTGTGAGGGTCTCGTGAGATAACGCTCACAAACCCTCTATACAGCATAAAGCATTCTAGAAGTGTGGGCCTGAGCCCAGGGTCCGATCCACAAAGCCACCCTGTCTCTCTTGTAGTACTACGTTTGGACTCAGAACATCTGGAAGCTGACTCTTACTGCCTCATGACCTTGGACAAGTCATTTGACCTTTTCCAGGTCTCAGTTTCCTTATCTGTGAAATGCTGGATGATTTCCGAGAGTTCTTTTCATTCTGTCTGTGATCTTGTGGGCCCTAATTTAATAACTGGAGTCCTAAGCATGATGGACCTTTAAAATAAGAAACAATGATGGGATTCTTCTAGAGAACATGAACATCCTTTTGCGCTTCCAGACTACACTTAAATCCTTCACAAGAGAGGTGGGCGCTGCGTCCACGCTGCACTAATCTAGGCTCCAATGTGCTGTAATCCAGCCATGATGTGCTTCGATTGAATTTGGGGTTACAGAAGGGTCAAAGGGATTTTACCTGCTCCCAGCCCTCCAGACTACTTCCAGACCTTTAGTTCTGACATCCCCTCCCTCACCCCAAGGATGCCTTGCTTGAAATAAAGAATCAGAATCTCTAAACAAACTTGTATAGGGAACTGAGAGCTGTGACTTGCCCAGGGTCACACTATTAACACGTGTCAGAGACATTGCTGCTCCAAGACTGATTCTCTATACACTTGTCATGTTGCCTCTCCACATATTTGGAAAATAAATTAAACTTTATTGGTAAGAGACAAGTTCATTCTCACTGATTTCTGGAAGCTTTTGTCTTTAACCATAAGAAGATTGGAAGAGTAATGTTTCTTCTCCCTTTAATTTTGCTTTGCTTCACTAACACCATAGCTTTAACTTAGAATTTTTTTCTTAAAAAAATTACAAAATTGGCATCAATACATTTGGTTGTTTGGTGAGATCTCTTCAATACTTTAGAATATTAGTTATTTATCATAGGATCATGTTTCCAAAGCTGGGAGCGACCTTAGAGGCCATCTGGTCCAACCCTGTTGTTTTGCAAATGAAAGAACTGGGAGTCCAGAAGGAACCAGACTTGTCCAATTTTACATAAATTGTACATTATAGAGTCTTCTGACTCCAAATACTGCTTTCTTTCCACCTCATCATGCAACCTTAGTACTATGGCTTTATTCTGACTTTATATATGTTCTGACTGAACAAAAACAGGTATTCAATAGATAACTTTAAGTATCTATTGAATTATGGAGTACTATTTTTAAGTACAAAAGATACTTTGAAGTAATTTGGCAAGTACTTCAGATATTATATCTCCAAGAATTAATATTGTGAATAAGAGCTACCAGTTTAATCCTCAGGATTTAATAGACAATATTTTTTACTACGAGTGAAATGGAATTGTGGAAGAATAATGTGTCTTTGTCAAATATGTCCTTAGAAATAACCGACTCACTTTGTGAGGGCAGTTGCTTTTGGAAAGCAAAAGATACCAGTTAGTCATTTGAGAAGAATGAGGATGGATGTGATTTATATTGAGTTCTTCAGAGCAGAAAGGACATGAAGGGGATGAAAGCATTTCCAAGTCTTAGACAGACCATTGTCATCAGAATAAGACGGGATGATGTCATTTTAGGCTATGGAAATTTTGTGTTGCCTATTTATTTGAATAACAGCAGCAACAACAAAACTTTTCCTGGAAATTGGAGAAACATGAGATTTTGAAATGATTTGCTCTGTTTTTTAGTTAAAATACATGGTATGCTTGAAGTATTATTTGGACCTTTTTCATATATATACATATATATATATATATATATATATATATATATATATATATTTTAATACCAGTCTTCCACCCTTGTCATTCTTTTTACTATGAAAAATCTCTATATTTTTATGTTAGAAAACAAAACACACACACAGTGTTTATACACTGTGTAAAATCTTTTTATGCATACAGTTGATCTCCCTACATAGACTGTATTCTCCTTGAAGGGAGGGAAATTGAGTAATCCCAGAGAAGCTAAAATGAATTCAGAGGAATAATGAAAGAATTGGGGAGCATGACATTTGAGAAGCAATTGAAAAAAACTAGATCTGTTTAGTCTTGACATTTAGGAAGAACATAACAACTAGCTGTCTTTCAGTATAAAAAGGACTATACTGTGGGAAACAGATTAGACCTGTTCTACTCGATATCAGAGGGTCAGGAATTATGGGTAGAAATTTGAGAGAAGCAAATTTAATTTGGTATAAGGAACAACTTCCTAATAACTAGAACTGTTCTAATGCTGTATGCTACCCTTGTCATTCTATGGAACTAGGCCTCAAATGACCTTTGGGATTAAATTTTCTGACAGAGTTGTATTTTTAATTTGTTCATAATAGTCATTATTTCTAATAATATACAAGTTGCTTTATTCATTGTGGATGGCTAATGAATCTTCACTGAATTAAATCAGATAAACATTTATTGAGGATGTCTTTGTAATAAGTCTTGGTATAGAAAAATTTTTGTTTTTTATAATGAACTTAAATCGCTTACATTCTAGAAATGGGAGTGGGGAAAATAAATGGAGCATTATAAGGTCTAAGGAATGATGGGACAAAAGGCTTTAGGAATACAGGAATAGAATTTTGGGGAGGAATAGAATTTTTTTCAAGTCCTTCAAAAATAATGAGATTTATCAATGTCTTTTGTTTTTATATCATGACCGTTTCTAAATAAACTCTTCCACAGTGCAGCAAAAATACTATAACTACATAAACTGTCTGGACAAACCAATTGATACATTCATTTCTTTGAGCAACACATTTATACCTGTTCTCCACCCCCCATGCCCACCACAATGAAATAAGGAATGTGCATTACAGAGAACATTTTTAGACCATTTGTTTCAGGCATGAGAAATTGTGAAGAGGGTCATGAAGAATTCAAAGGGTTTCCAAGCCACAAATATTTCAAGACAGCTTAAAAAGAAGACGTGTCAAGAATTTACTTCCTTTATTATATTTAAGTTAAATGCTTAAGCATTCTAACTTGGGTGAGGGAAGAGGAATGGGAAAAAAAAAGATTTTAAGTTAGATTTTTAGTTAGAACTGTTCATGTAACTGACCATACAGTTGTCACCTACCTCCAAGATTTCTTTGATTGGACAAAGGACAGAAAGACAAAACAGAAAGACAGAAACTGCTCCATGTGAGAGGACAGTTTCATTTGAATAGAGAGGTTGCCACGCTGTGCAGAGTTTAGAAGAAAGGTAGAGAAGCAGAGGACACAGCCCAGACCAGGGGTGAGGAACTTATGGCCTCGAGGCCACATGTGGTTCTCTAGATCCTCAAGCGCAGCCCTTTGAGGACACATGTGGCCTTGAGATTGCAGTTTCTCCCCCTCTGGGCCCTACACAGCTTTCCTAACTTGTTTAGCCACAGGAAGAAAGAGATATATGTCACCTTCCCTCCCTAAGAAAAAGCATCAAAAAAAGGCTCTTAATGGAGATATGTGAGAAAGGGAAAAAACAAACAAACATAAGTCACCAACAACAATCAATCAACAGGACATGACTGGCTTTCTCATTAGCCTTTAAATTCCTTTGATTCTAAGCCAGATTCCCAAAACTATGTTGCCTGAATTGTGAATGAGAATTATGTGAGAAAATGTCACCCATTTCAGTGATATTTTCCTCTTTAAAATATTTAATATGAGACAAATTATGTATCTAGATTCTTAAGTATGAAAATTTCTGGTATTTCTCCAAATTTCCTTGGACACTCTTCACCCTTCCCATCCTTGCTTAATCCTTAAAAGATACTTCAGACCTTTCAGACTCCCTGGATCCGTATTTATAGTTTCCATCAATTGATTTTAAACCCTAAAGTGCTTTATGGTCAAATTTGTTTGGAAAATGGTGCAAGCTTAAGGGAAGTACCTCAGTACATTGCATATAGTAAATGAATAATGATGGATGATGTTTAGACTGATTCTCATGTTTTTCAAAGTTTGCTGAAATGATCATTTGGTAGAAAATTTTGATTAGTTCATTTGTTAGGTAGCATGCTTCATTACTTCTTATGAAATCACAGATTTGAAAGTGTGCATGCTCCCCACATGTCAAAGGTAGGCTAGTCTATGCCCCATAGACAGTGGGGTGCTTCCACTGACTATATTAATTAAGAGTTGATTATTAAAATTTTCATTTACACCTCAGAAACTGGCAAATGCTACAAATTAGGGCTTGATTTTTAACATTTTGTTGAATGTCTAGACTTAAATGTTAATAGTGCAGATTGAACTTTAAAATATTTTGTGCATATATATGCATAAATATATACACATATATACATATACATAGTGGTGTGTGTATATAGATATATAATATGAGATGTATGTGTGTGCATATATGTATATATACATATATATTTATTTTGTACATATGTGTGTGTGTTGGCAAATGTTTAAAACTGTCCTTCGTATACATGGATATATACACACATTATAAACATGCTTAGTCTAGGAATAAATATATTCATTGGAAAGCCAGGAAGGTTTGCATCACATTTATTTTATATTTATTCTTTCTGATAAATGGGCAGCTCCCTTAATGGAATACGCCTACTCAGACAAATGTGAGCCTTTTTATACTGCTTCAATTAGAATTTCTCGCCTTGTTCTCCATTGGATAAATGCAACCTCCTGAACTGCCCACCTCACATTCCCCTCACATAGCTTTGGAAGCATGTGCACAAGCTTCTAACCCCCTACCTGATCAGAAGCTTGGCCCTGTTAGACCACAGCTCTGATTAGAACCAGTCACTTCTGACCCACATTCTGCTATCAAAGATAGGAGCACTTTAAATTAGGAAGAAACAAAATTCCTCCCATGGTTCCCCACACAAACGTATGTATGGATACATGTGCATATATGGAAGCCAGGTTTTTTAAACATTCACCAGCATCGCCCTACTCATCTTTCTAACTTAGTTTGTTTTGGACCACAGGTGGCTGGAGATTATATCCTGCTTCTTGAACCATTGTGTAGATACTTTTTCTCCATAATAGGATTTTAATTTTCTTTTTTTTTCATAAGATATGGAAATTGACCAGTACTAGAATCAGGAAAATAAGAAAGCCAAAGCCATTTGGTATCTCTAGTCTCACTTGCCTGTTTATTTGTTCTTCACAATTACTATCTGTGGCCTTCTTTATGATGATATATACTTGGGGAGTATTTCCTGTCATGCCTTTAGGATTACCTACAAGTAGATCCAATTAATTCCTAGCAAATAATCATGATGATATTTAGGAAGGTGGGAATGAAGTCTAACTTTATAACATTAAGAAGATTTCTGGAAAAATATAAGAAACAGCTTTTAAGATAATAATAAGAAAATAATTCCACATAAATGCAATGTAGGATTTGTTTTTAGCTCTACCTGAATGCAAGATCTTCTTTGGAATATTAACTATGTCCATATTACCATTCCTTTGGCTATGCCCACACATTCATATTTTAAGAATATCATAAAACATTTAGAATTATTCTCTGTCAGGACAAATAAACCAGAACACCACATGCACGAGGACCCAATGTCAAATATAAAATAAAATAGTTTTTATCCTCTCCTAGGTATCAAAGTTATTCTCATTCAGAGCTATGCACTTTCTCTACATCATGGACCCTATGGATAGCCAATTCTTAACTTTCTTTTGTTGAAAAAAAGGCCAAAAGAAAATCTAATCTGCTGTACCAGGAAATCTTATAAGCTGTATAAAGTAGGAATCAGAGACAAGTTCAATTCCCATGATGTCTGAAGGACATGGTTTAAGGAATAGTTAGCTAAGTTTAAGCATAATGCTAAAGGTGTTAGGAAACCAAGCCTTATTACTCTATGAATCCATTCACTCATATTTTTCTACAACACAGAGAATAATTATCTTAAACATGCAGATAGTGGCTTTAAAGGAGGCTTCCAAGGAGAAAGTGGAGTAACTCTGAAGAATTCCAGACTATGGGAAGGGACACAAAACTTGTGGTCTACTGTCACCATTATTATTTATTTTTATGAAAGGTAATATTGTTGGACACACAGCTGAATAGATACCCCAGTGAGTTAGAGTGTAAAGTGAAATTTGTTTAAAATGCACTGCAGACAGATGCTGCTCCAGACCTGTACAAGTCAGCTCAATTGCATTTGCAAAATTATGTAGCAATTTTGATAATCCCAAACTATTCTCTCTCTCTCTCCCTCTCTGTCTCTCAAACATGCATATGTAAATTATTTCATTTATTTTTACTTTAAAATTGTTATAGATATCATATATTTTTACATCCTGTACATTTTTCAATATATTCCTCTGTCTCTTTCATGGAAAGTTATTTCTATACAGCAAAGGAGTGAGTGATATATATCCTGTGAAGGCTTCCCAGAAATGGAGTCCTGGCTTCTTTGGGAAAAGTACAGGACTTGGGACCTTCTCCCCTTCTCCTTTTCCTGGAACCTTACTGCAAAAGCCATTCTTTTCTGGCAGGAAGCTCCTGGCTTTTCACCCTGCCCACTGATCATCTGCTAGGCAATGAGAACATGACAACTCAGACTGAAATTCCTGCAAGACTCCTAGGCAATGAGAACAAGACATGCAAGACTAGGCAAGAAGAACAGGGGCAGCTAGCTCTTCCTCCCCAACCAATGGAAGAGAAGGATAGTCCCAATGTGAACTCATATCTCAGCTAATGAGAAAAAGGAATAATGGCTAGAGAATTGTGTTCTCCGTCCCTTTGTCCTGGACACCAAACTGCTGGCCACACCTCCCCACCAATGGGGATGAGAAATGGGGTCAATTCTGCCCCCTCGCCAATGGGAGGCAGGACTACCCAAGCCTTTCCCCCCTTCTGTCCTCTGCACTGTGCCTGACTTTAGATTGCAAACTCTCCCCTTATGCAATGGGAACAGGGAGAGGGGAGGGATGGAGGTTTAAAAACCTCATTTGCCCATACCATTGGCCTCCTTCTTTTGAATCTCCTTGGTGAAGGATGCCTCTAGAGAAAAATAAAAATTAAACCTCCTTGTTCACCACAAGCTGGCCTGTTATTTGATTTCTTTGGGTAAGTGGTTCATTTGACCCACATAGCTGGGGGCTCGTCCGGGATTTCTTCCTTGTGACCAACAGTTCCCCACCTCAGTTGCAAGGCAGGTGCACCCTCTGGGGATTTTTCTGGTGGCCTCTGGACTTGGTGGGGAACTGAGGATCTTGGGTTTGGAAGATCCTGAAGAGAGGGAGACTTGGATGAACAGGGATTAAAAAATCTAAATTTGGAGAGAGACTTCAATTAAGTTACGGTGGAACCAAAACCCCAGCCGGCCAGTAGGAAGAGAGAAAGGGAAAAAAAGAAAGAGAAAGAGAGGGAAAGTCATTTAGATTATACGCATATAACCCAAAGGTAAGAATGGTCTTATGGCCCTTTCTGAGTTGTTAATTTGATAGTTTTTTTTTTTTTAAAGAAAAGACCTGGAGAAACTGGTAAGAGCTCCCTGCTAAAAGTGCGGGTTGACTCAGGGATAAGGACACCATCTAATGATCTTCATGGATGACTAAAAGAGAGGGGGAGGAGATTACTTCCTAATTTGTGGGGTCTTATTAACCCAGAGAAAGAGAAAAGGGGGGTGGTAATAAACCCCATCCAAAACAGACATGGGACAAGAACAGTCTAAACCCCAGATTTTGGAGTAGGGACCAAGTATACCAATCGATAATTCTTTGGGGGAGTAGACTACAAGATTGGGATGAGCTGCCAAAGTACAGAGGGAGAGAGAGGAGGAAAATGATAAAATACTGCTATGTTATTTGGGGGTGTGATGAACATTGGAGGAGGTCTGGTTTGGCCAAAGTATGGATCCTCTGAGGATTGTGTGTGCCAGAAGTTAAATTTGTATGTAAATGCAAAGAAGCCATTCAATCCAGAGGAGGGTTGATAGGCAGCTCTTTGGATGACTGAGGTACACCAGATGCTAGTGAAGGAAGAGTGGGAGCAAGAAGGGGAAGAGAAGAAACCTCATCCATGGGATCTCCTCCTATCCCTTCCTTCTCCTTATGCTCTCCCACCTCCAGGACCAGTGGCAGTCATAGGTGCATCAGCTGCCCCTGGTGCTGTACTAGAGCCCTCTGCCCCTCCTGGAGAGAATGAGGATATAATCACCCTAGAAGAGCCTCCACATGGCTCAGTCAGGAGGGAACCAAGACAGCTTAGGAGAAAGGTAAAGCAGTGTTCTGCCCCTGCTGGGGAAGATGAGGACTCACTCACTCTAAAAGGGTCTCTTTATGGTTCTCTCAGGAGGAAACTAACAGAGTTTAGAAGTAAAGTAGAGTAGTCCTCTGTTCCTCCTCTGGAGGAGAAGGAAGAGGAGAAAGAGGAGGAGGAGGAGGAAGAGGAGGAGGAGGACGACAAGGAGGAGGAGGAGGAGGAGGACTCAATCATCTTGAGAAAGCCCCCATGTGGCTCTCTCAGGAAGATATTAAGGCAGCCTGGAAGGAAAGTAAGGTAGTGTTCCACATCCTCAGGGGAGGAGTTCAATCATCTTGAAAGAGCCCCCACTTGGCTTTCTCAGGAAGGGATTACGGCAGTTTAAGAGGAAGGTAAAGCATTCTTCTATTTCATCTGGGGAGGATGAAGACTCAACCACCCTGAAGGAATCTCCCATGATTCCTTCAGGAAGGAGTTCAAGAAACTTAGGAGGGAATTAAAGCAGCTTTTGAGAGATCAAGAAAATCTCCCCCTTGAGCCAAAACAACTGATGGGGATGTTCCCCTTACAGGAAGTTCCTCTGTCCCAAGGGGTACTGGGGTTTGTAAATGCACCTCTTAGTGCTTCTGAGATTAGGAACTTTAAGAAGGAGATGAAAGCACTTATGGAAGATCCTGGGGGATTATCTGAGCATGTAGATCAGTTTCTAGTACCCAATAGTTACACTTTGAGTGAGCTTATGTCCATCCTAAATGCCCTATTCTTTCAGGAAGAGAGAGGTATTATTAGGGGGGAAGCTATGGCAGAATGGGAAAAGAGACATCCTCCCACTGCAAGGATACCCATTGCAAATCAGAAGTATCCCAATCTGGACCCCAGACAGGATCATAATAACAAAGCTCATAGGGTCCATATGCAGGATCTGAGGGAATTAGTAATTACTGGAATTAAAAATGCAATCCCCAAACCACAGAATATGAAGAGGGCTTTTAAAGTAGACCAGAAGAAGGGTGAAACACCCTCAGAGTACTTAGAGAGATTAAAAGAAAACATGGGAAAGGGCTCATGATTAGACATAAATGACCCTACCACAAAGAGAATGTTGAAGTGACATTTTGTCACCCATGCCTGGCAATATATGAGTAAAAAGATACAGAAGATAGACAGATGGCATAACAAGATCTTAACAAATTTATTAGAGGAAGTTACTAAAGTTTATGTGAGAAGAGAGAATAATCAGAAGAACCAAACAGCCAAAATGTTAGCACAGACCATGCAGTCTATAGGACAGAAAAAGGAGCTAGGGCAATGGAAGAAGCTACCAAGCAAGAAGGAAGATCAATTTAGGGAAAGAAAATTACAAGAACAGAGGGTGGGGGAGAGAGAGAGAGAGAGAGAGAGAGAGAGAGAGAGAGAGAGAGAGAGAGAGAGAGAGAGGGAGAGAGAGAAAGAGAGAGAGAGAGAGAGAGAGAGAGAGGGAGAGAGAGAGGGGGGAGAGGGAGAGAGGGAGAGAAAGGGAGGGAGGGAGAGAGGGAGAGAAAGGGAGGGAGGGAGAGAGAGAGAGAGAGAGAGAGGGAGGGAGGGAGAGAGAGAAGGTCACGCCTCATTTGTTGCAGCTGTAACAAGGAGGGGCATATGAGAAAAGACTGTCTGCAAGACTAGACTGAACAGAGAGTGTACTCCCTAATAGAGTTAGAGGACTAGGGGTGTCAGGGGTTCATAGAAACTACCCACCCAGAGCCCTTAAGAAACATAATGGTGGGGCCTCAAAGGGAGGGGATGGTGTTTGTAATGGACACTGGAGGAGCAAGGTTGTCAGTGACCCAGTTACCTCGGGAACCAAACTATTACAGGAAACTCTTATTATCTTTGGGGTGAGGGGTGAAAATTTTACTGTTCCTCTCGCAGAAGTTTTAAAGTTGAAAAACAAGGGAATCACTGCCTAGTCCCAGAAGCAGGTATGAATTTGTTAGGGAGAGATTTAATCACTAAATTGGCCATTCAACTGGTAACTAAGGGAACTAAAGAAATCCCTATTAAAATATTAATTCTAAAGGAAGAGGAGAGTCAATGGATTTTTCCTGAAGTATTGGCAAGCCCTACAAATTGAGTAGAGTCAAAATGACTCCTATAAGAATTAAAGTCAGAGACCCAACTACAGTGGTGAGAATAAAACAATGCCCCATATCTCTTGAAGGGAGGAAGGAACTCTAACTGGCAATCCAAGGACTAGTCAAGGGGCAGTCTTCTTGAATCCTGTATTCCATCCTTCAATAGTTCAGTTCTACCAATCCAAAAGGGAGATGGGACTTATCCATTGGTGCAAGACTTTAGAGAAATGAATAAGATCATTCTATCATCCTGCCCAGTGGTCCTGGACCTATACTATTTTGGGAAGAATCAATAGGAAAGCAAGTGGTTCAGTGTGAGAGACTTGAAGGATGCATTTTGTGCTTGGATCCTAGTAGCAGAGATATGTTTGCCTTTGAGTGGGAAGATACAGACAGTGGGAGAAAACAACAATCCTGGTGGTGTGTCCTTCCTCAAGGATATACGGAGTCTCCAAATTTATTTGGACACGTTCTTGAGAAAACACTAGAGGGATTTCAAATTCGTAGTGGTACTCAAATGCTACAGTATGTAGATGATCTGTTGTTCATGAGGAGAACAAGGGAGGAAGTTAGTGAAGCCTTGATCCAGTTGCTCAACTATTTAGGCCAGGAAGGTTTAAGAGTCACCCAGAGTAAGTTACAGTTTGTGGAAGGGGAAGTTAAGTATCTAGGATATCTGATTAGGGAAGGACAAAAGAAGTTAAATCCTGGAAGAGTCGCAGGAATCTTATAAACACCCCTTCCAAAAACAGAACTCTGGAAATTCCTGGGGCTGGTAGGATACTGTAGAAATTGGATAGATTCCTATGCATCCCTCACTAAGTCAATGTATCAATATTTACTGGAGACTGGACCTGATGAGGTCAGATGGGGACCCAAAGGGGAAGAGGGACTCATTAAACTAAATGAAATATTAGCCTCTCCTCCTGTTCTAGCCCTCACATCACTGGGAAAACCTTTTCACTTGTTTGTGA
This sequence comes from Pseudocheirus occidentalis, assembly GCA_028646575.1. NCBI lineage: Eukaryota > Metazoa > Chordata > Mammalia > Diprotodontia > Pseudocheiridae > Pseudocheirus > Pseudocheirus occidentalis. The sequence continues at coordinate 42,322,063 of CM053601.1, read as the reverse complement.
ATGTGGAGAAGGGGGTAGTATGGGAAGTCCTGGCACAAATAAGGGGAGGGGTAAAGGAGGCCAGTGGCCTTTTTATCTAAAATCCTTGATCCTGTGGCCCAAACCTGGCAGACCTGTGTTCAAGCTGTAGCAACAACAGCTGCTCTGGTTGAAGAGAGCAGAAGATTTACTTTTGGAGGGAGCTTGATTATAAGTGCCCTCCACCCAGTACGCACCATCTTAAATCAAAGAGCAGGAAGGTGGCTAACTGACTCCAGAATTCTAAAACATGAAGCCATCTTGTTAGAGAAGGATGATTTAGTCCTGTCACAAGACAATAACTTGAACCCTGCTTCCTTTCTGACCTAGGAAGGAAGGACACAATGAATTAGAACATTACTGTGTTCATTTCATTGACCTACAGACCATAGTCCGAGAGGGCTTACAGGAATCTCCAATTCCGGGGCGGGGAGGGGGGAGGTGTTAAACCTATTTATCAATGGCTCCTCTAGAGTGATAGAAGGAAAAGGAGAAATGGGTATGCTGTCATTAACAGAGACAAGGGATCTTTAGTTGAAGCAGAAAAGTTTCCCAAAACTTGTTCAGCTCAAACTTGTAAATTATATGCTCTAAATCATACACTGGAACTCTTAAAAGGAAAAGGGGATAATATACATACATATATGTATATATTATATATGTATGTATGTATATGGATATAGATCCTGTAGTATGTATATACTGATTCAAAATATGCCTGTGGGGTTGTACATGTGTTTGGGAAAAATATGGGAAGAAAGGGAAATGGTTAATAGTAAAGGAAGAGAGCTGGCCCACACTACTTTCATAACTCAGATTTTAGAGAATTTGTTACTACCTGAAACTCTATCTGTAATACATGTTAATGGCCATCAAACTGAACAGTCCTTTGAGGGCAGAGGAAATTGTCTTGCAAAAGAAGAAGCAAGAAGGGTGGGGATAGCAGAATCTGAGTTGCCAGATCGTATATTGGTCTTGGTCCCCTCATTTCCTCTTCCTTCCTTTACTGAGGAAGAAAAGCAGAAGGCACAAGTCATGGGGGCTCAGGAGCAAGGTGGGCATTGGCTCCTCCCTGATGGAAGAGAGTTATAGACCAAAGCAGCTATGAGACAAGTCCTTCAACACTTACACCAAGGCAGTCACTGTGTGCTCAGATGATGCAGTACTAACCCAGTATGTGTCTCCTGGACTGTATACCTTAGCACAGCAGCTAGTAGAGGGTTGCTTGGTGTGTTGAAGGACAAACAAATCAGCCGTCTGTCAGGCTCCTGCTGGGGGAACATCTCAGGGCTTTGGGCCCTTTCAGAGGATACAGGTGGATTTCATTGAACTTCCTGCTGTGGGACATCTCAAATACCTATTGGTCAAAGTGGATCACTTAATCTCTTGGGTGGAAGCTTTCCCCCTGCCACGTGCCAGCATTCCTGCAGTCAGTAAGGTATTGCTGGAGCAGATTATTCTAAGGTATGGGATTGTGGAGTGGATAGATTCAGACAGGGGGACACACTTTACTGCCAGGATTCTGCAGTCCCTAGTTCAAGCCTTGGACATGACATGGGAGTTTCATACTCCCTGGCATCCTCCCTTGTCTGGCAAGGTTGAAAGAATGAACCAAGAAATAAAAAGGCAACTTACAAAATTAGCCTTAGAAACTCAGTTACCTTGGGCAAAATGCCTGTCCCTACCCCTCCTCAGAATCTACTAAACCCCGGAGGGGCATAGGACTCTCCTCATATGAACTACTTTTTGGACATCCGTATCTGGGGAGAGATAAAGGGAACTGGGACCCCTGTTTGATCAAAAAGACAAATTTCTTAGAAACTATGTAGCACCTTTTAGTGAAACATCTCCATGCTTTACAGACCACAGGACTAATTGCCCAGACTCCATCTCTGCGATTTCTAGTACACAAATACCAAATAGGAGACTGGGTTCTGATCAGGGTGTGGAAGGAGGAAAGACTGACCCCTATTTGGGAAGGGACACAGCTATTCGAACTCAAAAGGACATGTGGAATCTCCCATAACATGGACAATTGAATCAACTGTCCCTGATAACCTGAAACAGCACCTCCGATGTAGCCGCGACCCTTCTCACTGGGGGAACACATGAACCACTCTCTTCTGGCGTGAGACAAACATATTGATTCTATTGACACTATTGGTTGTTGGTTTTCTTTTAATCCTCTGTACCTCTCTTATTATGGGAACCTCCTCAGCTGTTTCTCTTATGATCTCTGGGCTTTCTGTAAGCTTGGCCCCTATCCTCTGGTAATGCTTGGGAAGTTACTTTGAACAATATCTTTTAGGGGTAGTGATGCACATTTCCCCTCTAATGACAGAATGACAACAAAATTCCTTTGTGCAACTGGGACAGGCAGTAGCCAGTATGGCACCAAAGGAGTGTTGGGTATGCCAAATACATCTTCATGTGAGGAATAAACCACCACAGTGGAGGGGACTGTGAAATCTCACTGTGTAGCCAGACCCATATCCCTCCAAGAGACATGCCACACCCCTATTCCAAGTACAGCTGGAGAAAGATACCTTTTCATCCATACCCTGTTTTAATACTGGGGAGCCTTTCTTTAATACAACTTACAGTTAATCTCAACATTATGGTTCTATATTAGTAAGTTTAGAGGGGACTGCACAAATTAGTCTCTTTACCTATGCTTGTGTGGAGGGAAATATCACTACGTTCAATATTCCTAACTATACCCATATTGTGTGTGATTGTTGTACAAAAAGACTGACCTTTTTCAGTCTTACTGGTGCTTACATGTATATCCCCACTAATTGTAGCTACTGGTTCCCTAATTCCGCTGTTAACATGGGGGAATAGTCTTAGGAATATTACTATAGAACCCCCTGACCCAAAACCAGGTATACAGTAGATTAAGACAAACAGACTTATATCCTTTCTTCCTCCCAGCTTATAATACATTCAACACCTGAGGACAAAATGTTTTGACTATACTAAATACTACCAGACTATGTTTGGTGTGTGCACCAACAGGCTATATTTTTGTCTGTGGGAGATCTGCAGCTTCCCTAATTGTACATGAAGCCTGGCCTGACTACACTCACTGGGATATGGTCACTACCCTCAGTGCTTTCCAATATCTAAGTTCCTATAAAAATTATGGACAATGCACATTGGGTGTTGTCAACCCTGGTATGGAACTGTATAGGTATAGTACTTCCTCAGACCAGAGTTCATATTGTACCAAGTGGAGCTCATGGGAGAACTTTGTTTGGTGGGTTAGAAAGACCACAGCATTTCTCATACCCTGGGTAGGATATATTGATCATGAGACTGTCTTAACTAGCATCACTACAACTATAGAGATAATTGCTAATGAAACCGCTGCTGATCTCCAGAACTTACAGGAATCCTTAGACTCCTTGGCACATGAGGTCTTAGACAACCCAATAGAATTAGATTACTTGCTGGCTGCTGAAGGAGGTGCGTGCATGGTAGTGAATACCTCTTGCTTTTTGTATATGAATAGATCACAGCAAATAGTGACCAATATAACATCATATACGTGAGACAGAATGGATGGAAGGACCTCGACAACAATTGCGCCTTATCACATTCATATGGGAGCGGAAGTCTGTGACATGTTCAATCATTTTCTTTATTGTGGTTATCATAATATGCCTCCTATTTGGACCCTGTATACTTAACTGTTTGGTGTCTTTCATTTCCTCTAGATTGTAATCTATTAGGTATCCTGAACCTGTGGTTCTTTGGGAACAGGTTGCAACCAGTCTAGGGGAAAGGAATGAGTCCCAAGACAGAATGGAGATTATAGAGGAATATGACAATATGGAAGAAGATGATAGACTGGTGGATGAGTTATATCAACAACAGTGTGGAAAGTCTTCAGATAGTATGTAAAAGAGGGGGAGGATGAGTGAGAGGTATCCTTGAAGACTTCTCAGAAATGGAGTCCTGGTTTCTTTGGAAGAAGTGCAAGACTTGGGACCCTCTCCCCTTCTCCTTTTCCCGGCACCTTACTTTCTCCTTTAAATAGTTTCTCTGTCAGGGTGGCTAGGTGGTGCAGTGAATACAGCATTGGCTCTGGAGTCAGGAGGACCTGAGTTCAAATCTGGTCTCAGACACTTGACATACTTACTAGCCGTGTGACCTTGGGCAAGTTGCTTAACCCCAATTGCCCTCTAAAAAGAAAAAAAAAGTTAAACGAAAAATAAAGTTTCTCTGTAAAACCCATTCTTTTCTGGTGGAAACTGGCACTGTCCCTGCCTTTAGACTGTGAGTCCTCCTCTCATCCAATGGGAATGGAGAGAGGGGAGGGACCCGTTCCTACTAGACCAGAGTTAAAAAAACCCCATTTGCCTCCTACCATGCACCTCCTTCCTTTCAATCTCCTTGGTGAAGGATGCCCCAGGGAAAAAGAAAAATTAAGCCTCCTTGTTCACTGCAAGCCTGCATCTGATTTGATTTCTTTGGGTAAGTGGTTCATTTGACCCACACCAGAGGAAGATAATATACAGCATAACCGGAGAAAACAACCCAAAAGGTTTAAAGTTACATATAATTCCTCATCTCTGCAGAGAAGTAGATCTAGTAGAAGGAAAAAAGGAAGAGAAAAAGAATGAGAAAGAAGGAAGGGAGGAAGGAAGGGAGGAAGGAAGGAAGGTAAGAAGGAAGGAAGGGAAAAAAAGAAAGAAGACAATGGAGGGAACAAGTTAGGAAGAAAGGAAGGGAAGAAGGAAGTAAAACTAAAAGAAGGAAGGGAGGGAGGGAGGAAAGAGGGAAGGAAGGGAGGAAAGAAAGAAAGATGATTGGAGGAAAGGAAGGAAAAACAAATTGGGAAGAAAGGAAAGAATGAAAGAAGAAAAAGATGGAGTGAATGAGGTGAAAAAAGGGAGTATGGAAGAAAGGAAAAAAGGAGGGAAAGAAAGAAGAGCAGGAGGGAGAAAGGAAGGAAAAATCCTTTATTAGGTACTTACAATGTCTATTCATAGGCTAGTACTGGGGATATAATCACAAGAAAAAAGAAAGACAACCCTTGCCCTCAAGGAATTTATAATCTAATAGGGGAAGACAATATACAAAAGGGACATGAAAAGTTCTAGTGACAGAAGGAATGAAAGAGGAGCAGGGTCCTCCTCATATTTCCTTTTTCTGGGAAAAGTTTGGTCATTATGTTATCTCAGCATTTATTTTTGACTGAAAACTCTATCTTTTTAAGCAACAGTATTCTTTGAGTGATGTTATAAAATGGCAAATTATGGACTACCACAGTATTTGAAGAACTAAACTTGCAGGCAACCTATAGGTCAATAGCAAGCTCTTTAGTGGCTTAGGCAGGGTATGTCCTATTACCAACAATGAGTCATATGCCAGAAGTTATCTCAGAAATATTATGCAGCAAAGGTATGGTTCAGAAAAAAAGGAGGATTGCTTTTGTTGTGCAGGTAGAGATAAGTATTTGGAAAGATTCACTGGAGCCTACAGAAAAGACCTAAGGCCTAGACAATTGGGCAGATCTTCTTTGGAGGATTTATAAGAAGTTGCTGATGAGAATCATATTAGGATGAGAAGGCATGGGTGAGTTATAATCTGTATTGTTAGAGTAAATACCCACATGGATGTGACCACTGAAATACTGAAATTTAAAAAAGAGAGTTACTCAATCAGTGACAGGTTGGGATGGCTTTTGGGGTCAAAGTGCAAACTGGAGAAAATAAATGAAGGGGACCAACCCTCTACTGAAATTTGGAATACACAGGAAGAATTGAAAGTCCAAAATGATTTGATATGAACAAAGTATACTAGATAACTAGATATTTAGAACATAGGATTCATTTTGTATTTTTTTTGGTTTTTTGGAGGGGGGAGAGCAGGGCAGTTGGGGCAAAGTGACCTGTCCAAGGTCACATAGCTAGTAAGTGTTAAGTGTCTCAGGCAGGATTTGAACTCAGGTCCTCCTGACTCCAGGGGTGGTGCTCTATTCACTGTGCCACCTAGCCACTCTTAGGATGTATTTTCAAAAAGAAGAGAAGTTATATATGATAGTCTCTAAAGTAGCCCATTACAGATTTTTAGTCACAATGTGGTTGACTTCTATTTCCTTTCCTTTTTTAAAGTTTTTATTGGTATTTTCTGTTTTTTTTATATCATTATACTATTCCATGCATCCCTCTCCCTATTTCTCCCCAAAAACTATTTTATAGGACAGGTAAGTACTTTTTTTTTAAGAGAAGGAAAAAAGTCAGCAA
>CM053601.1:42287438-42315291 GCA_028646575.1 Pseudocheirus occidentalis | reverse complement strand
GGGAGAGGACTAGAATTAGAGGAGACAGGGAGAGACAAAATGGGGTTAATCATCCCATATAGAAGAGGCAAGGGATAACTGTTACAACTTTACCTTCATTTACTCTCATTGAATTTTGCTTAGGGAAGGAATGACATAAACTCTAAACTGGGCATCATGCCACACAGGAGAGTAGGGGGTATGGGGATAAGAGGTGGGATGATGGAGGGGAGGGCAGGGTTTGGGGGAGGGATGCTGGAAGCACACACTTCAGTAAAGAGGCAGGAACAGGGTAGAGAACAGAACAAGCTCAGGGCAGGATACGAAGGAGGGACATACAATCAGCTTCTCACAATATGTCCACTGTGAAGATGTCCTTTGTAATTACACATGTACAGCCTGTATTGAATTGCTTTTCCTTCCAGTGGGGGTGGGTGACAAGGGAAGAACTGAAAGAGTCTAGAATTTAAAGGTCTACAATCAAATGTTAAAAAACAAAACAAAACATATATATGTATATATTATTATTATTATTATTAACTACATGCACCTGGGAATTAAGATATACAGGGACTGTGGTAGGGAGACCCTCCCTTCCCTACCAGAAAGTTAGAGTGGCATTGGAGGAGCCCATAAAAGAGAGTAGAGTGGGGGAGGGGCTTTACAGTGGGATCACTATTTGTGGGTTGGGGGTAGGGGAAAGACGGGGAGAAAAATTGTAACTCAAAATTTTGTGGAAAGGAATGATGTAAACAAGAAAATTTAAAAAAAATAATTAAAAAAAAGAAACTTGACTGGGGGGAGGCTTGTTTTCCAGGAAGGCCTACACCTTTTGTTACTTTATAGTTAGGCAGTGGTCATGAGGGTTGTGAAGCCCTCTAACCCTGGAGAAGTGTATATATACTCTGAGGTTAGTGTTTTGCTCTGTAACCTTACTTATAGGAAGAATTATGCGATTGGGCCAGATGAGACTCTGGGTAGCCATTAAGGAGCCCCTCACCTTTGAAGATCCATATGCTGGTGCTTCTCTCTCCAGTAACTATGTAGATATGTAATGATCAAACAGCTAGAAACCCTGTCTGTTGATCTGTTGAATTGTATTATTTTCTCTGTCTATATTTTTGCCTGCTTTTAATTTGTTTATATTTTCTTAAGTTCAGAGTGCTGACTTTTCCCCCTGACCTCAGAGAATGATACACGAGCATGCACACTCACACACACACACACACACACGCACACACACACACACACAAACACACACACGTTTAATTAAAAATTGTTGACCTCTTTAAAGTTGCTCTCCTTTAGTAAAGCAGATTGAAGAACCTGTGCTAGCAGCCGCCCTGAGTATGCTAGGGTGCTTGCTGATATACCATTTCCTCTTGAAAAATCAAACAGATAGTAAAGGAGCGGGAGAAGGTGCAACTCTTAACACTAATGCCCTTTAAGTTCAGGTTCAATGTTGAATTGAAATGAAGCATTCAACATATATAAATGTTCATTTATAAATATAAATATTATAATTATGTATATATGTATGTATATATGTGCATGTGTGCATGTATATATGTACATATATATGAAATATAACATTTATAAAAAGAAGCTGTACTTTTCCCTAGCCTAGCAAGAATATGCAATAAGGATTTAATGGCACTTAGCTTCTCTACAAGTGGACCCCCACTTCTCCATCTGGAAATGTGTTTGGTCCATAGATCATCAAGGCATAGTGATTCTCATGGTCTTAGGCACTCACTAATTTTAAGAGGTCTAAATTCCATGTGACTGGAGGTTTTGGGGGGGGGGGGCAGTTTCTCCTTTTTGACCCAGAAACTGAGTCATGGTGACTGGAGTGTGTCAGGTCCTAAGGGAATCTTTACCTTTTTTAAGTAAAACTTCCCCATATTGTGAGTAGGAAGAAAAAGTTACATTTGGGAAATGCTGCTCCCATCAAAAATGGAAATGAACCTTCAGCAAAAGTAATTGTTTTTGTAGCAGAGAAATGAACAATGTCTTCAGTCTTTACGAAACTCATTGTCCACGGCTCCCCTAGCTCTGGACTTACATGGAAAGAGTCCAATCTTGGAAGCAACCTTAAAAGATCCAATTTTCTTAAACTCACAGCATTCCCACCCAGAGTTTACTCTGAGATATCTTCACATATATTGTCCAGGTCTCTCTAGATATGAGTAAGAGCATCCTCAGTTAACTCCTGTATAGATGTTCAAAGAAACACATTTATTAGGATAGAGTTTATTTTCTGCCATAAAAAAAAATGAGGAAGATGCTTTCGAATCAGATTTCTGTACCCAATACCAAAAACATACAAGACTCACAGTAGCCTACAAGCAACCAACATAACTTTCTTTCCTCTCTGGTGAGTCCCACTTTTCCACTGGTCTCTATAATTTTTCCAGCTATAGTAGTGCTCCATGGTTTAGATTTTCCTTGGAAGGAAACTAATATTGTCAATATGCCCACATTCATATCTTAAACCTACAGAGACTCATTGATGGCTTGGACTCCCCTGGAAGGGACAGATTCTTGGGGTTGCTGAAAGGTGATCTCCTTTCCACCAAACATGTACTGTCCAAATAATTTGCAATATTAACATGATGCAAACTCATCAGAGTCTTGTTCCTTTGGATTATGTTTTGGGGTTGTTTCCTACGTCTCTACTCAGCACCAGAAGCCATATGCATGATTCTGCTCTTTCTTGATTAAATGCAAGGTTTGGGAAATTCCCCTTCTCTAGAGAGGTCTAAATTTTCAAAGTTTTGAAATTGAAATAAATCACAAGTTAACCCTCAAGTCTGGTGCTGCCCAGGAAATGTCCTCCTTCTCTGACTGTAGGGTCAGATTTATGTTGCCTAGGAAATTCCCTTCATCTGAATGGGAGGCTGAAGCTTGAAGTCTTGAAACTCCCTCACTAGCTATGTAAGTGAGCACATATCTGCCTTACCATTTGCTTCTCCAAGGCTACCAGCAATATTTCCTGGGGGAGAGAAGGTTGGAAAGAGGAAAGGGGAAATACTCTCAGGATCTCAAAAGAAAAAAAGAATAAATTTTAAAAGCCAGAAGTATTATGTAAATTCCCTTTCATAGGCTGTTACATAAAGGATGGCTGCTCCCACAAAAAGTCTGAGTTAATCAACTACTTCTGGAATCAGCTGCCATCAGTGAAACCAATCATCTAGGAACACCAAGTATAGTTCTAAACCAATCATCTCATTCAGGGAGCAGCCTTGATTGTACCCAGAGTCCCCTCAACACACTGCCAGGGGTCAGGTTCAATATCTATAGAAATAAATGTGATCATCTGTATGATCTGGGGTACACCACTTACTCTCCCAGGACCTCAGTTTCTTTATCTGTAAAATGAAGGGGCTAGACTAGATGGCCTCTGATTTGATGTAAGAAATCCCTGATCAACCTCCTTATGCTTAGATATGCAAAGATAGGTAACTCAATGGACAGAGTGCTGAGTCAGTAGTAAGAAAGAGCTGAATTTGAATCCAGCCTCAGACACTAGCTATGTGACCCTGGACAAGTCACTTAACCTTTCTCTGTTTCATTGTCCTCATGGGGATGGTAACAGCCCCTACCTACCAAGATTAAGTGAGGATAAAATGAGTTGTTTGTAAGATGGTTGGTAAAATATGGCCATAGTGGGTGCTTCATATATGGTTGTTTGTTCCTTCCTTCATTTTTCTCTCTTTCCTCCCTCCCTTTCTTTAGCTCTTTTTTCTTTCCTTCCTTCTTCCTTCTTCCTTCCTTCCTTCCTTCCTCCCTCTCTCCTTCCTTTTCTCCCTCCCTCCCTTCCTTTTAACCTCCCTCCCTCCCTCCTTTCCTTCCTCCCTTCTGAAAGCCATAGTAACTACCCCTTGTGCATATCTACTACCTCCCAAGTAAAACTGGCCAGAATTTAAGTCTAATGACAAGAGTTCATAGATACAAGGTGCCCAGGAAGCCTTGCTGTTTTGGTTGGTGTGACAAGAATGTTTCTAAACAGTTGTCTTTGCAAAGCAGTGAATAAATCTTTGTTCTATGGGCTAACTTTTATGAGCCTCCAGTCTGGTTCTACCGCACCAAGACTTCCTGATTGACTTGATGCATGAGGTGCTGTGGCATACATTTTTCCAGCAGGCTTCTAATGAATTAGATCCCCACAGGAAACCCAAGGAAATTGGCCAGAGACTGTTCATAGGATTTGAAGGCTGCAGCTGAAAGCCTCATAGATTTACAGCATCTCCCGTCTCCCTGCCCTCCCTTTCCCATCTTCTACCCCCAAATCCCCAGCAGAGGTTGTAGATTGAATTGTGTGGGGACACATCAGGGGGCCTCTTTTATAACATAAGTCTTTCTTTAAAGATAGTCTGAGGCTGTCTCCCTAACCAGATGCTCAGAAAACTGCAATGCCACAAAGAATAACAAGATTCTTATTAGATTTAAAAAAAAAAACAGTGGGAGAAAATGGGGACTCAGAAAGGATCATTTGATGGGGGTGATGGGGCATGTTAAGAGATTCTGTTTATGTCTTGTGACCACATGCTGGTCATAGAAACCCTGGGTAGGATTAAACAAGAAAAAATAAAAGTAAACAGATGGGAATAGACCTTCAGTGAGAATGGCCTGAATGACAGCTGGGGAATCACTAGAATGGCCAGTCCTAAACAGGGAGGGGTGGGGATGGGGGAGAGATGGAAGCCCTCGAATACAGAAAAGAAATATGTAGAAAGTGGACCGTTTTTTCACTCTACAGAGAAGCTATAGAGATCTGAAAAGCACCAAATTGCTGTTTTCTTTTACCAACTGTTAAACTCTAGATGGGGATTATTTAGTTGTTGTTGCTGTTATTATTAGACAGGATCCAAAGAGGGTTTGATTGGTGACACTGTAATTACTTGCAGTCACACTGACACTGATTACTGTTTCCAGAAACACTAACTCTGCAAGGGCAAGAGTTCTGTCAACATATTTCTCAGAGTTCGATTTAGATCAACAAGAGAGAGGCAAGTGCCCAACTGGGTCAATTCAGCAGCTGGGCGAGTCCAAAAAGAGCCATTTAAACATATACTACAAAGGACGGGAGAGAACAGTATGTGTTTGAGGAATTATAGATCAGAGTGAGCTTCCGCAAGTTATAATTTATCAAGTCACAATTTAGCAACCAGTAATGCAATTCAAAGAGGCTTTAAGTGTAGGTAAGACAGGTGAAAAATACAAATAAAGAATGATTTTTTTTAAGAAATCACTGCTTCTTTCTCCTTATTGGATTTACTTAAAGCAGTTTCTTAAAACAAACAGGAAAGTAAACTTTAATTGGATGATTGAAGTAAAGAATTCTAATTAAAATGCTAATTGAAGAACTCTAAGAACTTTAAAAAAAGTAATTTAGCAACAATAAATCATAGGAAAAAACTTTTTAACACATTACATTGTTGGTGATGTTATGCTAATTACCACTTTAAAAAAATAATGCTATTTGAAATGAAGTACATAACTAGAGACAAAAGCTCTGTTTATTCCCATGTCAGGAAGAGAGCTACTCTTCCTTTTGGATTCATATATCACTAGATGTTAAATGTGTTTACATCAGTGTCATGCTAAAACAGAATATTGGCAACTATAATCACATGGAAAAGATAGTTCAAATATGTTAATTTAATGTCGTTCCCAAATTCATTTAACTTATAGCTATTGTAATAATTTTGTTGTAGATCTAAGACTATATTTAACTTCTAGAGGATCTTCCTAGCAAAGTAAGATGATTTATTGGCCACTCTCTATACCTATTATGATAAATGGGAGAGTGGTTTCACCTTTCATCCTCCAATAACACTAACATAGTCATTCCAATAACTCTTTTACTATCTCTACCTTTCTATTAAGCAATGGAGTCAAATCCAGACTCTTTCAGCAGTGTTAAAGACTGGTATGGATTTCCCTGCTTCTTCCAAGTTTGTCTTAGACTTTTCTTTCCTATAAAGTTGAGAGACTGAGGTGGGGGGAAATCTTGGAGACTCTCATCTAAAGAAAGTTGGTAAAAATCTAAATCTTTCTCCACAAAAATATACAGCCATTGTCCAAGCCTAATATATTTGCTTAAGTCACTCCCGGTTGAAAGAGAGAATGATTATTTGCCACTCCATAACTGTGAGAGGAGGAAGATAGCAAGAGCTTAGGAAAGGAGAAATCTTCTGTCTTCTGTCTTTGACATATTCACATAACACTCACATCACTTCCTCTTTAGGGGGACATCCCTGGAAAGAGTAACAGAATTTCAGAAGAAAAAGATGTGTAGAAAAATCAGCCTCTCAAACATGATTCCCAGTTTGCTGCACTAGAGACTCTGGGGAATCTCCCCTTAGTGAAATCTCTCTCTCCCTCTCTCTCTCTCTCTGTCTCTCTCTCTGTCTCTCTCTCTGTCTCTCTGTCTCTGTCTCTCTCCGTCTCTTTCTCTGTCTCTCTGTCTCTGTCTCTCTCTGTCTCTCTCTGTCTCTCTCTCTCTGTCTCTCTCTCTCTGTCTCTCTCTTTCTCTCAAAGTGAGATATCTCATTCCTAATAAGAGAGTTCATTCACCAGGCATATTATTTAATATATACTAATCTTTATAACCTATCTAAGTTCTGCTTGTTATTAACTTGGATAAATATGTTTACTTGCAATCATTATTTGTGATGGTCTTTCTATAATTAGTCTGCTGATATATCTTGGAGAACTACTTTTCCAATGAAAGATAGTGAATAAGAAAGAAAATTTACCTTAAATATGGTTTCCAGTAGACTAGCAATATTTTGGAGGTAGATAGAATGCTAGTTCAATATTCCATATCTGAGAAAAACAGAGTAAGACAATTGTGTTAAACCAATCTCCTGTTCTTTCCAGGGAAGAATCAAATATCTCATGTAGAGGGGTGGACAAGATTCTACAAAAAAATCATTAATATCTCCCTGTGAATCACATTTAAATAAGTCCACATGGAAAGGAACATAACAAACACAGGCAACACAAATGCATACCTTACATGTCATAAGTGCTAAACATTCCTTAACACCAGGAACACCCCATTCATGATTCTTCTTTATCCAAATGTCACTGTAATCAAGAAATACCTCTTAGTAACTGTGAGGAAGACTCTACAAAACTAAAGAATGATTAGTCAGCAGTTCCAAGTTTCACCTTTTCATTGGCAGAAGTTAAGACTTGAGATATGTTCAGGGGATAGCAAATATATTAATTTACTTAAAGAGAGGGTTCTTAGAAGAGTGGGATAAAAAGCTAGAAATGGAGGTTGGTGCTAGAGGGAAAAGGTATTTGATATTTATCTTATGGAAAGTAGAGTAACTTTAAATATTTTGTTTTTATCAAGGGACTGCTGTGATTAGAATATCTGTATCAATTAATCAACACATATTAAGGCAATGTCTTAGAATCACCCTGGCATATGAGTAGAATGGATTAAAGTTGAGAAAGAAATGGTGGAAGGAAGAGAAGTTAGAAGATTATTGAAGAAGCAAAACCAAAAAGGTGCTTGAATAAAGGTAATATCAATGGAGAAAGAGACTATTGTGAGACTTTCGTGGTTGTCATCATCATTGTTGTTCTTTGTTCTCAAAGAGGACCAAAATGACATCGTGATGTCGAGGTCAAAGTACGGTGTGTTTTACTGCAGTGCCCAGACCAATAATAGCTCAGAAGGTTCTACCACAAATCAGACACAAAGAGTACATATGAACATTTGGAGTGGAGATATCTCTAAATTTGCACATTCCATGTTTCTTTTGAGCTACTGCAATTCTGCTTTACTCTTATAAGAACAACACCTTCTTTGATGGGTGTGACATTCTGGGCATTCCTTTGCCAGGGCCTCCCATATCTACAACAATTGATCCCAAATGTTTTAGAGAGACATTCAGAGTGTCCTGCTATCTTCTGACTTCTGTGGGAGTGCATGCTTCCTGTGAATTCTCTATAAAAGCCATTTAAACAAATGTATATTTGGCATTCAATGGCCAGCCCATCAGATCCAGTAGATCTAGCAGTAGAATTTGAATACTTAATAGTTTTAACTCAAGAAAGGATCTCAGCATCTTTCACCTTATCTTGCCAGGTAATCTTCAGAATCTTCCTAAGATAATACAAATGTAAGTGAGTCGGTTTCCTGTTGTTTCCCAAGCATAAAACAATGAGGTCAGCACAGTGGCTTTGTAGTAGACCTTCAGTTTGATGGGCAGCATAATTAATTCCTCTTTTCTCCCCTGTTTTCCTTTGGAGCCTCCTAAACACTGAGCTAGCTCTAGTACTGTGTGTGTGTCAAACTTGTCATCTATGTGTACATCACTGGAAAGTATACTACCAAGGCAAGTGAACTTACCCACATTCAAACTTTCTCCATTTTACTGAAACCTGTGGTTTTATGGATGGATGGTGCAGTGCTGTCTGGAGAAAGACTTTAAAATGCATCAAAAGACCTTGGGGTCAAAGGAAAAATACAATTTTCTGTATTTTAGGAACATCTGCCAGAAAGAATTCTATTAATATCATTCTAAATCCAAGCATTGGTAGCCTAAAAGAGAACTATCTAAACTGGCACAGTTTCTCTTCCCCCTCCCCGCATGTGCTTTGACATCTTCTTCAAGAAAATTTGAGGTAGGACTTATAGGAAATCTGAACATGGAAAAATATGTTAAAATAAAGTTTGAGGTTAACATTTCAGAGCAATAGTCACTAGCAAAAGTCACTTAATCTTTACTAAAACCTTTCTACTCTTTCCTTGATCACTCTGCTCAAGGACTGAAGGGGATTTCTTCCCCAATCCTATTCCTTTCTGAACATAACTTTTTTGAATATAACATTTTTCCCTTAGTGAAAAAAAAGCACTTTTAACCATTTTTAAGTGGGTTACACGGCAATTACTTGGAGGAAAGGGAGTGAAGTAGAAAGATAAGTTAAAGATAACTCAGGTTTTAGGCCTAGATGGTTTATTAGTGCCATTAACAGAAAGAGAGTAGTTGGGAGAGGAGGGAATTTTGAAAGAAAGATAAAAAGCTCAATAGTAAACATTTATATATATGTGGTTCTGCTGACACAAGAAGGTGTTCATATGAAGTGAGTCAGTGACAATTTAGAATTAGAACCCAGAGAAAAGATTAAAACAAAATATGGAGATTTGGCATAGTTTGGGTAAAACTAAAAAAAAAACAGAATACTATTTAACATGAGATACTATTAATATGAGAAGAACTAAGCAAAACAAAATTATAGTGGGCTAGTTATTACCATAGAAAAAGAGCCAGGAAGAACGATAGCAGAGATTGATGCAGAGGGAACATGAGTTTTGCTTTTCCCCTTACGGTATTCCCAGTACCTTCATAATGTTTAAAGCTCAAAGGCCATTTTAGGCTTACCACACCTTCAGGGAAATTTGTATGTTACTAGAATATGTGATGGGAGTCAGAAAAGCAAATGGATACCCAAAGATCAGTGGAA
This sequence comes from Pseudocheirus occidentalis, assembly GCA_028646575.1. Lineage (NCBI taxonomy): Eukaryota > Metazoa > Chordata > Mammalia > Diprotodontia > Pseudocheiridae > Pseudocheirus > Pseudocheirus occidentalis. The sequence continues at coordinate 42,305,820 of CM053601.1, read as the reverse complement.
GTGCAGATTGTGGGGGGGGAAATAAAATAAATTTTATACCCCAGGATTGATTTATCCCAGAAATCCACAGCCCATTTTTTTTCTACTTGCATTGTCTATCTGACTGTCCTGTACCAAAACTAAAATGTCTTATGTTGAGCAAATGGAACTGAATATTATTCTAGCAGAGGAATGTTGTAGATACAATATATGGTTAGAGGTTGAATCCTATCATACAATGTTGGTCAGGCAGAAGATAAACCAGATGAAATTTTATAATCCAAAAGCTAATTTTCCAACTGCTTAATTCAATGAGCCAGTGAATTTCCAATTAAAAATCATGGACATTATTTTTTTCTATTTTTTTCTATTTTAGTCCACTAGAATTTACCTTTAAACATACACGCATCCAAATCCTGGTGTATATAAGTATTACAGATAAATATATTGTTGCTGAATTTATCATATACACACAAGTATATAGTTCCTATATACACACAAATATGTATGTATAAAAAGTGCTCTTAGGCTTAGTGCATTATTATATGAATGATAAATTTATCCAGCTCTTTATAACACATGTCGGTCATTAGCCACCTATAGAATATTGTCCTTTTCATGACTATATGAGGTCTTTCAGAGTCATAAATTATATTTTATACATCCCTGGTCCATGTTCTATTTCTTATCTCAGTTATACGTAACCAAGCTTTAGGACAGGCTTTACCAGATTTAGTTTACATCCTGAGGCTAGTCCCTTTTTAGCTGAATGCTGAGATTTTCCTCTCCACTGTTTAAAGTTACTCTAGTCTTAAGCATGAGTTCTTCTCCTTCTGTACTGTAACTTCTGTGTAAATAATGGGATATTCACAACACCCATGGTGTATATGAATATGCTGGTATAGTTTTGAATCACAAAATGTAGCAAACTCTCCACATAGAGGACAGAACCAAAGTCTTCATTCAGAAACCAGAACACTGAGTCCCAAAACCAGAAAGCCAAAGTCATTATAATGGTCATGAAGTTGATACACATAATTAATTAATGCAGTGAACACCCACATTCCCAAGCCTTCACAAATAGAACAGGCTGCCTCAAGCAGGGATCCCTCTCAGACTCATGACAGTTCCTCAGCCTGGTCCTTGGAAGTTCTTGGTAAAAGCTGCAGAAGGAGGATCTCTGCAAAAGCTGCAGTCTCCAGGTGGTGACTGAGAGAAAATCTGAAGGTCCTCCTGGTTCTCTTCCTTATATACAGTATAGCTCCTCCCTGTTCTGCCCCTTCCTGTTAAGGTGTTAACTACTCCTAAGGAGTTAACTTGAAGTAAGGACCTAGGTGCCTTTACTAGATGCCAATAGAAAGGGGCATGGAAGCTTCTGATTTCATTAACATTACAGCTTCCTTTTCTTTTTTCCTCTTCCTTCATCTTTCAATTATCGTGAATTCACTAGAACCCCTATAATCTATGAATGTACCCATTCTTTATTTATATTCTCCAGCCTATCCTCATGTTCTTGGAAATTCAAGATCATACCACACACAAAACTCTTCCTAGAACATACATACCAACATTTCTAAGAGGACTCCTTTTCTCTTCCCTTTGACATTGTATGGAGATGAACACCTCTGCATGCCACACTCTCAAATCATTTCACCAACACTCCTGGTCCATGTAGCGACTTTTCCTCAGGATGATTTTAGGTGCTTTTTTAAAGAGGAAACTAAAGATTTGTCAAAAACAAAAGTAAATATATTCTTCTTAACTAAAGAACTGAGAAGAAGGAACAAGAGCAGAATTGCAGAAAGTACCAAACTAAGACAGTAGCTCTCTTTGGTGTCCTTCTCAGTGCCTATGGTCAACCCAGGGAGACACAAAGTAACCTGAATGTTTTACAATTGAGTTGAATTCAATAGGCATTAATCAAGAGCCTTATTTGGATAAGACCACTGTGACAGGCACTGGGCTAACTTTTTCTCTGTTTGTTTTGAACAGCATAACCTCTGGCTTCAAGAACTTTATATTCTACTGAACTGATTAAAAGTATTCAGTGTAATGTTTATGTGCTCCTCAGTACATACCCTCCCATTACATTCTCAGAAAGCAAATCAAGTCAGTCCTTCCATGGATATCAAAATAGCATCCAAGGAATGATGCCAGTAGAAGTTTCTCTTATACCCAAAGGCCACTGTCTTACCCCTCAGCATTGGTATAAAATTGAACACATATATATATATATATATATATATATATATATATATATGTGTGTGTGTGTGTGTGTGTGTGTGTGTGTAGATGTATATACATATATATGTATATATGTGTGTATGTGTGTGTGTATATATATACAAACATATATATACTATATATACATACCATATATACATACACGCCATGTATACACCATATATATATATATACACCATATACACCATCATTTAAGACTGGAAATTCCTCATGATGGGAGACTCTTTGATACCTTCCTCATGTCAATGCATTTCCACTTTAGTACTTTTAAATAAATACCATTATTTAAAACACCTAGAGAATGGTGTACTATTTTTAGGAGGCAGGGTAAGGACAATGGTTCTCAAAGGGGCCTTTTGAAACCCTGTAGCTCCCTAGTGAGCTACAAGATTTGTGGTGGGCCACAAAACTTGGTATGTATGTAATATTATGGCAAACAAAAGAAAATGCATAAATCACTTTGCTTCATACAAATTTTACCTCTATTCAATAAACTCTAATGACTCCTTGTCACCTTCTGGATCAAACATAAAATCTTTTTTTAGGATTCAAAGCCACTCATAACCTGGCCCCTTCCTATCTCTTATTTTATCCCAGCTGTCTTCCAAAATCTCTCACCTCCAAGCCACGTGGTCTCATTCTAGAGCTTCCTTCAGTGCCTGGGTGTTCTTCCACTGGAACATCCAACCACTGCCAAACTCCCTTCAATCTGGAACACCCCTTTCTCAGCCTCTCTCCTTTCTGTCATTGATGACTTCCTCCTGGAGCTCCCATTTTGTGGAGAGACCCAGGCCAGTCTCCATTCCCTTCCTGGCTCGACTTTTTTCCTGACTTTTGGACTTCAAAAATGTGAATTCGGATAAATATGATGATAGACTAAGAAGTAATTTTTTTCCATTACAGAGATAACCAAATAGAGATGGAATACTGCAATATGGCCTTGCATTATGTCACATGTCACAAAACATTAAGAAATATGTCCTCAGTATGGTGATGAACATGATTTAATGGCCTGGAAACTCACTTTATTTAAACTCTACTTAAAATATCTGAGCTGTAAGTAAGACCAGCTTTGAAAAAATATCAAAGACACCTTTACAAGCTGATGTGTTGTATAGTGTCCAAAGAATTAAACAATATAGAATCTCAACACTGAATCATGTAAAATAAATGCTCATAGCAAAAGGGACATATTATATATGAAAAGTTTTACCTGAAGTAATAAAATTTATTATTTGCCAATAATTTGATTTTCCTTTGCCCTGGTTGATTTGCACATAACTTTCTTATATACCAGGCTCTCTACTGGGTGCTAGGGGGTACAAAGATAAGCAAACAAAATTGTTTTTTATCCTTAAAGAGTCTGCATTCTCCTGGGGAGAATCAATCTCTAGGCATACAAATACAGCCCACATGAAAGCCTTTGGGCTCAAAGGGACCAGGTCTGACATTTTGGGTTTGATCCCCAGAATTTAGCCCATAGTTCCTGGCCCACAGCAGGTGTCTGCTGACTTGATTTGCCTTTGACATATTGCCTCTGCAGAGTTACTCCTAGAAAACTACTAAATATAATTTTTATTTGGAATATATTTATCCTTTCCCAGTTACTATATGAGCACACAGACTAGCAAGATGAGTATAGGATGAGGGATAGAAGATGCGAAAGACTCATTAACAGAAGAAAAAAAAACATTAAAAAAAACTCCCAAGGAACAGAGTCAATATGGTAAAGTGAGAGGACATGACTGTCAAGGTCCCCAAAACTCAACAACTTCTACAACAACCATAGAAAATGTGCTAAATCAAACTAAGGGGGAAATCAAAGAAAGAAGTCACAATGAGTTTTTTTTTCCTAGCTTATGACAGCTTAATAAAACAGAAGGAGATCTCTGAGAACACTCAGATAAGAGAAGACCAGGAGTGAAGAAACATCAGCAGTGGTAGAAACACATGGATCTGAAGGAAGCAGCAAAGGTGGGGAGCAACCTAGTACCCAAATATGGCAAGGGAACTGAAAACCTGAGCATAACGAGATCCCAGGGGACTCTTACTGAAGCACTAGATACAAAATTGGGTGTTGTTTGGTGGCTCTGTCACTCATTGCCCAGTTCTGCATCACAGTTCCAAGGTGAAAAGCAGCAGATGGTCACAAGGGAACAGGGGTCTTATTTGTGTCAGGATCAGAATATAAACCAGGAGGGCAGTAACAGACTTTTCCCCAGATTGCACATTGATAAAAACTCCAAACACATACATGCCCCCCAAAAGAACTGTGAAATCAATAGAAATACATAAAAGAAGTTTATGCTGGAAATCCCTCTGATATGATGAGCCCAACTCTATTATAATGTCCAAAGTCAAGAAGCAGGCTAGGAAAAATGATCGAACAGCAACAAAAAGAACTTGACCATTAAAAGTTGCTATGGTGACAGGGAAGCTGAAGATACAAATTCAGAAGACAATGATGTGAAAACATCTATGAGAAAAGCCTCAAATGTATATAGATTGGATACAAGTCCAACAACTATACATAGAAGAACTGGAAAAGAAAAGAAGAAAATTTTGAAAAGGAGAAAAAAACAAAGAATGATAGAGGAAAAATGGAAGAAGAAATGGGGCTATCCAAGAAAATTATAAATTTTATAAAATTATAAATATTTGCCAACAGTTTGGCAAAAGAGGTGGAAAGAATATTGAAGAAAATAATTCCTTAAAAATCAGAATTGACCAAATGGTAAAAGAGGCACAAAACTTCATGAAGAAAATGACTGTAAAAATTAGAATTGGTCAAGTGACCACTAATGATTCCATGAGACCTCAAGAAACAAGAAAACAATATCAAAAGACTGAAAAAATAGAAGAAAATATAAAATACAGGTAAAACAACTGACTTGGAAAATAAATCTATAAGAGATAATTTGGAAATGTTGTTCTGCCTAAAAGCTATGAACAAAAAAGAAATTTGACCTAATATTTCAAGAAATTATAAAGAAAATGCCCAGATATTGAAGAACCAGAAGGTAAAATAGAAATTGAAAAATCCACTGGCCACCTTCCAATACAAGGGCTCTTTCACTTTGTATTGTCTGGTATATAATCTCATAATTTATATTTTCTCAAATAGATTTCATTACTAAAAAGATTGTAGATAGATAGATGATAGATAGATAGATAGATAGATAGATAGATAGATAGATAGATAGATAGATGGATAGATGGGTACATGGATAGATGTTGTTTACCCTTCATTTTCAAAGAGGACCAGTGATATCACAGGTGATATCTTGTCTCATAGATGAATTGGTTTTTAGTAAGACAGAGTTGCACAAAGTTCTAAGCTTTTCCAGAGTTATTGAAATCCAACATCAGGACAAAAGTCAAGGTGACTCATGATGACCCAAGATGCACTGAAATAGCCTTCTAAGCACTCCACAGCTCATGCTTTTGCCATGTGCATGGCCATTGGAACAATTTGTTCTTATCTAACCAGAAGTCTTCACATGGTTGGGGTACACATCCTCTTAATTCATCAATGGTTTAAAGCCTGCTGGTTACCCTCACTTTATTTAAACTGGTTACCCTCAACCTGGTTTGGTCCATCTGTCAAGACAGTTTACCAAGGTGTGACTACTACATATGCTACAATTTCTTACTTCTTACTATCTGCTAGGAACTGTACTAAGTTCTGAGGGCACTGAGTCAAAAGCAAATAATTTCCTGCCTTTAAGGAACTTACATTCTAATAGGGAAGACAACATACACACACAGAATATAGGCACAGAACTGGGGCTAACTCTAGGGTATATGTTTGGAATGACAGCTTGGCATCCCATGAATTTTTTTTTTCCCATCTACCCATTACCTGGGGAGAAGGCAAAGACAAGATGAAACAGAAACAAATTCTGACAGTACAAGTAGAGCCTCAGACTGGGAGACATGGCAGAGAGAAAAGAAGTGACAGTAAATGTCTTGTAGACAGGATGTAGAACAGAGGACAGAGAAAGGGAAAGGGCAATGCCATCATGCAATGTCCAAAAGCAAGACCACCCCAAGTTCCCACATTTGTTGCTGAAATTTAAACTTGTCTAAGACTGGGCACTAACAGGATCTTACACTCATTTATATGTAGCCTATATACAGAAAAACTACATGGTAGCAAGTTTTATGTCACCTGAGTATCACTCCCAACCTCAGCAATTCTTGTTACAACATTGGATTTAACACAGCTGTATCACTCAGTAACAGTGAAGAGACTGAACTAAACCGACCTGACTTTGCAGACTTTAATCCTTTGTGTTTGCTTCATACAGCAATGGTCTCACTCCCCAGGTACAGCTCACATTCTAAAAGGATTTGGTTTAACGTGGCCCATTTCAGCAAGTGACTATTCAATGTTATTCCCAGTTTTTGTAATTTTTGTCAGCTTCCTTAGCCTGTGGCATCTCTTCCCTTTACCGTTTTAGGCAATAAAACCTGGCCAGAGACGTATCGTAGATATAGCATTCTTTTTGAGAGAGGTTAGGATATAGGACAGACCCCCTGGGACTTGAGTTGCAAGATGAACAACACAGAATTTTTTTTTCCTAGAGCTTTCATATTATTAGAATGAAACTTTTCTCTAAGTTCTGAAAGTGCAGAGTTTCAGAGGTTAAAAATAAAACTCTTACAGACACAAACTTCCCCTGCAACTCAACTTCAATTTTGCTACCACAACCACAAACACAGAAGCAATAACACTATTAATTAAGTTCAAGACAAATATTGAAAGCTACACACAAGTAACAGCAAGGAATAAGATTATTAAAAATAATCAAATATTCTAGCTGTCTAGAAACTGTGGCTCAAAGGCAGAGGAGGGGGGAGAGGGAAGGAGTTTTTTTTTTAATTTAATCCATGGTTTTTACTCCTCCAAATCTCAGAAAAAGAAAGAAACGGTAGGAGTGCCTTGGCTTAATATGTTACCTTGAAGCAAAAATTCCACAAACAAGGTTTGTGAAATGCCTTATTTTGTGTTTCCCTCCAGACCACTAAGTATTGTTTTTCACTGAAGGGCATTTAAAAAAATTGCCTCACAATTGATTCATTTAGGTAATGGTAAAGTACATTTGGGATTGATGAATTTGTAATCAGTCTAGACAATGGAAGAAGAGACCTGCAATTTTTTCATATGCGGTTGACTTCCAGATGCAGTTATGCTCAATGATGACATTATATTTTAAGACTTCTTTGTGGAATCTCAAACATGAGGTACACTACCAAAGGGGCCATAAAAATGTGCTCATATTTACTGAGCACCAGGTGTACACTTTCCAGAACTATATTAAAAACATTAAAACTCAGGTCTCTGGATTAAGAATGCCAAAGAATGAAATAATTTTATTTCACATGGAAGAACATCCATCAACTGAAAATGCCTATTTTTAAGCATTTTTATCACTGTAAATGTCACAAACATTTCTACAAATTATTGAAGAGAATTAAATCTCAACATCCACATTCTCAGATGAGGAAGCTAATGCTGCAGTGTTTTGTATCAGGCAGATTTCTGAAAAGGAAAAAAAGAAGTGATTTAGAATAATGCTTTTAAAATAATGTGGGTTCAGAAAGATTTTTAAATTTCTCTGAAGTTTAATACATTTGGATGCTCAAAGGAGTGTGTGATCTCATCTTTGTGGGTGCTGCTTTGATATAGACCTAAACCTCTACATGCATTCCTGAGCAATTCTCATCCATTATCTTTCAGGTGGATCCATACAATGCACTGGAGGATTTGCTTAATATCTTACAATCACTAATGCTGCATTAAGCTTCTCCACCTATAAATCCATTATATGCAATGCTTGCTTGCCTGGCCTATCTACTTCTCCAGTAAAATATGACTTTTCTGATATCTTTTGCCCAATGAGTCGTTGCTAATAAACTACAGACCACTTAACAACACTCATCATACATCTTTTACTTGCTCTTGGGGTCACATGAAAATTTAGATTCTTCAAAGATTGGGGACCCTATATGTGATAGTCATATAGAATTACGGAAGAATATTGATATCAAAGAGAAACTTTGGTAGGAGTGAGAAGCTGATTATTAATAAAGAACTGCACAATTCCATAAATTTAATGCCACTGATCTTATTTTACTCAACCCTAGAGTCAATTTGTCAATCTGCAATACCTGCCCCAAGACAGACAGACAGATGGTAGTTTTGAATAGAGAGACAGCAATAGAGAGATATAAATCTATAGACATACATCTATTTGTGTGTGTGTATATATATATATATGTATATGCAGAGAGGTGTATTGCATATCTATATATGTATAGATAAATGAATAGATAAAAGTTATGTTATATATAACTATTTTATACTTATACAACATGCAGTTGTATGTGTGTATATACATATGCATGTACATATATATGTAGATAGATCATAGTTTTAGAAAAAGAGACAACTAGAGAGATATAAATATATGGTTATGTGTATAAAGATGAATATAAATATATAGATAGGTCTAAATATAGATACACTGTATGTATATATAATAATGAATATAGATAGATAGATAGATAGATAGATAGATGTCCAGATAGAAAACTGTATATTAGTTACAAACATGGTGATATAGAGCTATAGTATAATTATACTATATACAGTTATATGCGCGTATAAATAAATGTATATAGATACAGACAGATAGATGGGTGGATGCATGGATGCATGGATGCATGGAAGGATGGATGGATGGATAATGGTTTTCAGTAGAAAGACAGAGTGAGGTAGATGCATGTGTATGTGTGAATATGTATATACATAAGTGGGAATACACTGTACACACACATATACATATATGTATCGATAGATGGATAGTAAGTTCATATGTATATATGTGCATATATAGTTATAAACAATATATATATAGTTAAATAAAACTATGGTACAGCTATATATAACTATATACAATTCTACATGTGTGTATATAAGAATAGGCAACTGTCTCGGTGTAGGTCTAGGTATAGCTTATCTATTGGCTATCTCAATGTGACCCACTTATCCTCATACAATGGCATGTCATAATGTGGGCAAATTTCATTCTTCATCCAATTTGTCTTTCCAGTGTTGGTTATGCTGATCTTTTTTGAATGGCTTTGACTCTCACTGGGGAAGACCTTTATTATGTTGAAGTTTGATGGAATAAAAAATATATTACGATCTGCAGACATGAACATATACAGAGCCTTTAATAAGTAAGGAATCTCACTTCTATTTGTTCTTTGCATACAACATTCTCTGACAATGATTGAGGTTAGAAAGAGGAGGAAAGGAGAGGGCATGGGAGATGAGAGGAGGGGAAGAGGGAGGGGAGGAATAGGAAATGGATGGAGAAGAGAGGAGAGGAAAAGAGAGTAGAGTAGAGGAGAAAAGGGGGATAGAGAAGGAGAGGGAAGAAGGGGAGAGAGGAGAAAAGAGGAAATAAGAAGAGAGGGAAAGGATGAGGAAAAGGAGAAGAAAGAGAGAGAATGGGCAGCTAGGTGGTGCAGTGAATAGAGCACCGGCCCCGGAGTCAGGAGTACCTGAGTTCAAATCCAGCCTCAGACACTTAAGACACACATAAAAACTACCTGTGTGACTTTGGGCAAGTCACTTAACCCCAACTGCCCTCCAAAAAAAAGCAAAAGCAAAAATAAAGAAAGAGAGAGGAGAAGAGAAAAGAAAGAGAGACACACACACAGAGAAACAGACACACGGAGAGAGCCAGAAACTCCAGGAACAGGGAGATGTGGGGAGGGATGGGAGAGTGGAAGAAAGGATTTTAAATGCTATAAAGTACATTCATGAGTAATCACATAAAACTAAGTTCAGGACACATACACAAAATTATTGAAAAAGTTTTTTTAATCACTTGCCACCTAAAGACCAAAACATTAAAACAATAGCAAAGGGACTTCAGATGTTATCTAGTCCAACATAAATTGACATATAAACCTTTTATACAAGGCCCCTCAATAGATAGTTATCCAACCTTTGATTAAAGACTTATCAATCAAGAAATGAAACTACCTCCCAAAGTTTCTCATCCCACTTTAGCTTCTAATATTCCTCTGACTCTAAATCTATGATGCTTTTAGATTATTCTCACTGCCAGGAAGTGTTTTTTCTTCACATTGTAATAATGATCATAGTTTAGTATATGACTTTGAAGTTTACAGAGCTCTTTTCATATGTTACTTCATTTGATTGATAAATCATTCTGTGAGATGGGGACAGTAGGTTTTATCCCCATTTTTTAAATGGAGAAACTGAGACTCATAGAGAATAACTACTGAGGTAGCAACAGGATTCCAACTTTGCTCTCTCAGATTTCAGCATTCTTTCTACTGTGTTACTCTACATTGGTTCCAGATCAGCCAATCTGTCCCTTCCAGTGATGACTCCCAGTTCAAGGCTCTAGGATGAATTGGGATAAGTCAAATCCCTCTTCCATATGACAAACCTTCAAATCTTACAACGTGAATCTTTTGATTCTCCTCCCACCCACCCCCGTTTGTGGACCAAATATTCTCAATTATTTTACTCAACCTCTACTATGGAATGGTCTCCAGTACTTGCACCATTTAGTCTGGCCCCCTGTAAAGGCAAGCACAAGCAGCTTGTGGTGAACTCTGTATTTATTCAGCAGTAAACTAAAGCAAAAAATTCACAGAAATCAATGTACAGCATTCACAATGTTATAACATAACAACTTATCGCTAAAGTGGCAACATAGTTTTAAACAAAATATATCATTAAGTAAGTCTTTAACTCAATCATCCTTAAGGAGCAATCCTCCTTAAGCAACACAAAGTACAAATGTCCAAGTTCTCCACCCTTGGGTCACATTGTCTTAATCTCTCAGTCAAAAATTCTTCTTTCTTCTTGATTAAAGATTAGTTTCCAATCATTCTTAACTCAATAATCCTTAAGAGGTACAAAGAAAAGGGTACAAAGGTCTCCCACCCCTGAACCCCAGTAAGTCATGATCTTCTCAGTCAGCACTAAGTACATAAGGAGAGATCTTTTCATCTTCACATGAGGCTGGTTCTCAGATTCCATGGGTCCCCTTCCATGATCCCAGTTTTTACCCAAATCTACCCAACCTGTTACCTCAGCTCCTCGTCCAGTTCCTCATCCAGTTCCTGTCCAGTTCCCATTCCAAATTGAAGCTCACAGTGTCCAGTCAACCTCAAGTCCTTCATAGTTTCTGTCTCTGGGAAATCAAAGCTTAACAGTGCCAAAACAACATTCATGCACATTGCTGGCACCATCATCAATTCACTATCTGCCTGTGAAACCACCACAGATCCACAAACAAGGCGTGAGAACTCAACACAAGAGTTGGTCCCAGGACCTCTGAAACCCTCCTCCAGGACTTCTGTAAGCAGACAAAAAGAAAATCCTCTTTTAGGGTTTCCAGTAAGGTCCCAGGGCTTCTGTACAAAGTATTACAAACAAAAATCAACACAGACAGAAGAGATGAACAGGTGTTCCCTTCTCAGTTCTGCTCTCTCCCAGCCTGTGATCAGCTTTTTATCTGATCATTAGCTCCTCCCTGTTCCACCCACCTGTCTTTGGCAAATCTCTCCCGCTGTGGTTTCTGTAAGTTCTGTTTCTTAACAAAGACTTGATATAATCATGAGCAAGGCTTAACGGAAACAAGATGCTAAGTACTTGTTTGCTTGCAGTTACATCCTCCTATAGGTAGACTACAGGCTTACAATGGCCTTCTTAAAATGTGGCAATACACACAACATGTCATATGTAGTCTCAAAAGGGCAGAATATAATAAGACTATTGCCAATATATTCAGTGACTATGTTGCTAATCAAAGATATTTTTAGGGTTTGGATTTGGTTTTTTTTTTACTGTTTTGTCATACTGTTGACTTGAGGTAAGCTTGCAGTTCATAAAAAGTACCAATTTTTTTTTCTTTTTTCCAAGAAACTGCTTTATATAATAAAAATAAGAATAAGAATAATATCAAGTACCTTAAGCTTTATAAAACACTTACATATGTCAATTCATCTTAGTCTCCCCAAAACCCTGGGAGGCAGGTTCTATCTCTATTTAACAGTTGAGGAAACTGAGGCTGATTAAAAATAAGTGACTTGTCTAGAGCCATACCACTAGTAAATGTCTGTGGTAAGAAACTCAGGTCTTCTTGAATCCAGGTCAAATATTCTACCACTGGGCCATTTAACACTTATTCTTTTTTTTTTTTTTTTGCTTTTTTAGAGGACAATTGGGGTTGTGACTTACCCAAGGTCACATGGCTAGTTATTGTGTTAAGTGTCTGAGGCCAGATTTGAACTCAGGTCCTCCTGACTCCAGTGCCAGTGCTCTATTCACTGAGCCACCTAGCCACCCCTTAACAGTCTTAATCTTAAACCTTCCTTATCCTGACTCTTGTGAGGTTAATTATTTTAACCCAAGTAAAGGACTTTCAGCATCAGTAGATGTTGTTTTAAGTCAGTTTGGGTTGTAGTCAGCTTTTTTTAGCACTAAGATTTATTCCTACTTCAGATACATTTATAATCAAAAGTTTCAGCAGCTCAAGTCAATTAGTTAATAGACATAATCAATGGAAACAGCACATTTTCTATAATGTAGTGTCAAGAACTAGTCCTAGATTTGGGATGCCTGGGTTCTATTCCCAACTCTGAAAAAGAACTGGCTTTTTGACCTTGGAAAAACTATTTCACTTCTCTAGTTGCCTCTTTAAAATGATGGAACTGGATTAGATGATTTTCAAGTTCCCTTTGAAGCTATAAAATTTTATGGCTCTAATTAAGGATATATTTCTCCTGGAAATTAAGATAATCTGTTTGTTTAAACTGGGGGCCTCTTAGTTTTATGGGCATTATTGTTTGCTGGTCAGCAAGACATAATGAGATGATGTGCTTGAATTTCATAAGTATGTATAAATTGTGTGGTCTTTTTATTACTTAGCAGAAGCTCTTGCTCCGGTTTTTTTAAAAAAGACAATTTCTAGCAAAGTATATCCTTCAAATTCATTAGCATACTTAATTAATTGTTTTCTTTCTCAATGACATTCCTAAATATGTAATGAATTTGTTGATGGCATTCCCATTTTAAGGGTAGCAACCCAAATGTTCTTGCCCATGGTATTTTCTAATTTTAGATAATAAGTAGGAAGAAAAAAAACCCATCACAGAAAAGATTCTTTCAAAATAAGTGGTATGATCATTCTTCACTTCTCCTTTAAAAAGTGAGATTTGTGTTCTAATTTCCCTCCGGAACTTAATTCACTGACAAAATCCCAGTATGGTTTTTCCTTTTCTTTCTTCCCCATCTCCACTCTGATCTGAGAATTGTCTGTGTCTAAGGTGATAGGGTGACAAGGATACTCATAGGAAGCTGTACCATCCCAAGGAAATCTAGGTAGTAGAAAAAAGTGACAGTACTGAGCATACACTCTGGTCACTTCCAGTGGGCCATATACACAGCAACTCTTTGGAAATACAATGCAGAGTAGATACTGGTGCTGTCTTTACAAAAGGACATATCAAAGGAGATAAGAGGTCCTCTCTCCTAATTTGTTGTAGTCCTAGGATCAAGTGGCTATTCTTGGCTCTTTTACCAATCCTCTTTAAAGCAGTCCCCAGTTACAGGGTTACAAGAACCAACCAGGAGTGTCTGGTTAAGCATATCCTTTAGCAAAGGACTGAACCAGGGAGAGCTTTCACTCTGGGGACTATAACAAGTACAGAGAAATCTAGTGTTTTTCAAGGCAGACTTTTCATTAGTTCACAATTAGAAGGAACACCTATTCTAAAATTAGATGAAAAGGCGCCTATATATTTCTCTACCTAGATATAGTTCTCTTGCAAATTAAGATAATCTCTTTGCTTAGTTTTATTGTCATTATCATTCACTGACCATCAAGAGATAACGAGATGATATGCTTTAATTTTGTAAGTATGTGTAAATCATGTGGTCTTTTTTATTTCTTAGCAGAGGCTCATATTTAGGGGAGAGAAAGAGACAGAGACACATACACACAGAGACAGAAAGACAGAGATAGAGATAGAAGTTCTAAAGTGTGGACAGCTAGTTAATAACAAAGCTTAGATTAGGCATTTCCTTTTTTTTTCCTCCTGAATCATTTCTCTTTCTTTGTGCTCAACCCCTTACTACACTCAAGGAATCTCAGCTCTTCATATATACATACATACATACATACATACATACACACACACATATATACACACACAGATACACATGTATGTATACACATATGTGTGTGCATATGTGCGTGTGTATTTATATTTGTATGTGTGAGTGCATATATGTGCATATATACACATATGCACATATATACCTATACACCTATACACATGTATGTATGCACATGTATATATGTCTGTATACACATATATGTGTATGCATATATGTGTGTATATATATACGTGTGTGTATATATATAAACTGAATTTAATTTCAATAGGTGAAATGGATGACTTTCTTCATTTTTGGTTTATTCATTTGTACTTTCAAATGCTTAGAAGATGAAGACATTGTGATAGTTTATGAAGAATGCCTGACATACTTTTTTTCCACTTTATTTTTAAAATTTTTTTTTGCAAAATGGTTAATATGGAAATATATTTTATATGACTTCCTATGTATAACTGATATCATATTGTTTGCCTCAGTGATTGGGGGAGGATCTGGAGGGAGGGAATAAAGGAAGAAATTAGGAAATCAAAAAATTTGACAATGAATGTTAAAGATGTAAAAAAAGAAAGAAAAAGAAAAATGCCTGACTCTTGGTGCTAGTTTCAATTGATACACAGAAGGCTTGAATAAGAAGTGAGTACAATGCTGGTAGCTACAACAAAAGCCCAGGTAACGGCATGAAATGGAGAATTATTTCTTTCTTCCAGGAAGGACTGATAATGAAGCATGCTACTTATCTCCTGACAGAGATGTTGAAGGACAAGAAGTAAAGAGAGAAACAGAGACACAGAGACAGACAGAGACGTAGAGTCAAAGAGAGAGACAGAGACAGAGACAGAGGCAGAGGGGTGAGGAGGAAAAGAAAGATAGGGAATGGAGAAAGTGAGAGAGAGAAAAAGAGGGATAGGTGGAGGAAAGAGAAATGGAAAGAAAGGAGGGAGGAAAAGATAGGGAGAAAAAGTAGTTGAAACTTTTGGGGTCTTTTTATTCATAGAAGGAAGTACAGAGGACAATACAAACAAGCAGGAGAGTTTTGAAAATAATGTTGCATTTATTCTATACTTTAAAAAGTAAGCAGTATATAATTGCTTCATGGTTGCATGTGTATGTAATCCTCTTTTTCCTGTTCTCTACATAATGAAATACTTAGGTTTGTTGGTATTTTTCAAGTTCAGATGACCATATTTTTCTAAAAAAAGAAATTAGATTGCGCCTGTAATCATATTCTAAACCCAAATAAGATATAGAGGAATTGTGTAAATACATTATACAAACTTGACGCTTCTTTATATTGTCTTTGTGGACACATTGGCGTAGAACATATTCTTTAAAAACACAGCTGCAGAGGCAGAGCCAGTTCACTTGAGCTCTCCCCCAAACCCCTCTAAATACCTTTAAATAATGACCCTGAACAAGTTCTAGAGCTGCAGAACCCACAAAAAGATGGAGTAAACAACTGCCCAGCCCAATACATCTTAGAAGGGCAGCAGTAAGTGTCTGCTGCACCAGGAAGAGAGAAGGGCACAGAGCAGCGCAGCCTACCCCAGTGTAGACTGGACCCTAGCAAAACAGAAGCAGGTCTCAGGGCGACTGAATCAGTGACGTCAGCATTCAACATCATTCAACCCACAGATTGTAAGGGGCTTGAATAAATGGTCAGAAGGAGATTACAAAGATCTATTGTAACTGGGGGAAGGACTCTGTTGCTTTGCCCGTACTCATATCTGGATTGCAGTCCTGGGTGGCAGTCACAGTGTGAGAAGGAGCTCTACCACAACAGAGCTTACAGAAGTAGTGGCGTAGGGACCCTCATCACAATTCCAGGACAGAAAAGAGTGTTTGTGATCACTCACAGACCAGATCACAGACCAGGAAAGGAGTAAACACACTTTTCCTTAGTTCATACCACCTTGGAAGAACTGAATATTTGCAGGTCCCTAGAAGAATCTCTAAAAACAGCTGTACAAAATTCCTTAATCTTGGGGCAGTGTTTCCTCCATGCTGGAAGCAGATCCCTACTTTAACACAGTTCAAAGTCAAGTAATAGGCTGGGAAAATGAGCAAATGGCAGAAAAAATTCTGCCCATAGAAAGTTACTACAGTAACAAGGAAAATGAAAACACACTCAGAAGAAGATTACAAAGTCAAGCTTCTTATATCCAAAGACTCCAAGAAAAAATATGAGTTGGTACATGGAAGGGCTCAAAAAGAATTTTGAAAATCAAGTAAGAGAGTTAGAGGGAAAATTGGAAAGAGAAATGAAAGGAGTGCAAGAAAATCATGAAAAACAAGTCAACAACTTGGTAAAGGTGACACAAAAGAATTCTGAAGAAAATAACAACTTCAAAAAGCAGACTAGGCCAAATGGTAAAAGAGGCACAAAAAACCAACTTGGAGAAGAACGCCTTAAAAAGCAAAATTCACCAAATGGAAAAGGAGGTATAAAAGCTCAATGAAGAAAAGAATTCTTTAAAAATTAGAATTAAGCAAATGGAAACTAAGGACTTTATGAGAAATCAAGAAAAAAATGAAACAAAATCCCCCAAAATGAAAAAAAATAGAAGACAGTGTGAAATATCTCATTGATAAAACTACTGACAGAAAATAGACTGAAGAAAGATAATCTGAAAAGTATTGGACTACCTGAAAACCATAATCAAAAAAGAGCCCTAAATATCATCTTTTAAGAAATTATTAAGAAGATGGTAGCATAGAAGCAGCAAGGCTTTGCAGCTCCCATACAACCACCCTAAACACCCATGAAATATGACCCCAGACAAAGTCTAGGACTCTCAGACTCACAAAAATACAGAAACACATCTCTTGCAGAAGGCAGCTCAGCAGCAGGGGCTCATCGCAGGGGGCTGGGAGCCGAGGCTGGCCCAGCCTGAAGCCAAGACTGCAGCCAGGCCTGGGGCGGTAGGAAGGAGCTGAGCTGAGCTGAGCCGAGCCCCGTAGCAACCAGTCTGCAGGAGAGAAGATCTACAGCCTCCAGCACCTCCACATCTACCAAGGAGTGAAAAACAGGGATTGGAGAGGGGCAGGGGCAGGAGGGGCTCATCCAGCAGGCCGGCAGGCCGGGAGACTCGACCAGCACAGCCCAAAAACCACAACGTGGCCAGGCCAGACCCCAGGGTGGCCAGGAGGAGCCAAGCCTCCCAAGCCACAGCATGAGTCTACTTCAGAAAAGATCTAAAGCACCTGAGGGGATCTTCAAATCCAGCAAACCAGGACCAGAGCCATTTAGTGAAAGTGAAACTTTGAAACTTAATTTGGGGGAGGAAAAGCAGTTTGGCTAATCTGCCCCCAGGGCAAGGAAGCAGTGGGGGAAGGGAAATGCTGGAACCGGGGGCAGCCCCTACCAGGCTGCTTAGGAGCCCCTGGCCTGTGGATTCAGCAGGGGGGCTGAATCGATTGATTACGGCCAAGTGCTCTTGCCTTGAGCGGCCTGGATCTGGATCATGGTCTTGGGTGGTGGTCCTGGGGTGTGCTTTCAGCAAGCCAAAGCTGGGGGACTTGCAACACCCCCCTAATAGCTCTGGCAGCTGGGGAAAGCCCAGCGATTTGGAACATAGCTTCCCACCCTGGAAGCAGAGTTTGACAGAGCTAAAAAAAAAAAAACAATTAATTGACTGGCCAACATGAGGAAAAGGAAGCAAAATAAGAACAGCAATAAAACTCTAGAATCCTTTTTTGTGGACCAAAATTATCAAAGCATGGAGCGGGAGGAAGACAACCCAGTCAGAACTCCCACACCAAATGCTTCCAAGACACTTGAAGAATGCCTAGTAGCTAAACATCAACTGAAAAAGGACTTTGAAAACCAAATAAGAGAAGTAGAGGAAAAAATGGGAAGAGAAATGAGAATGATGTGAGAAAATCACGAAAAGAGAGTCAACAACCTGACAGAAGTAAACAACA
>CM053601.1:42236202-42286938 GCA_028646575.1 Pseudocheirus occidentalis | reverse complement strand
GGGGCTTTACAGTGGGATTGCTGTTATGGGGTTGGGGCAGGAGCAAGACGGGGAGAAAATGTGTAATTCAAAAAATGTAATGAAAATGAATAATGTAAACAAGAAAACAAATAAAAACTAAATTAAAAAAAGATAGAATTTGGAATTCAAAACTTTAAAAATGTTAAAGCATGGTTTTTACATGTAATTGGAGGGGAAATGAAGTATTATTTTTTAAAAGGAAGAGGGAAATAAAGTTTAAAAACTACAAAAAAAAAGAAATTATCAAGGAAAATTGCCCTGATGTTCTAGAACCAGAGAGTAAAAAAGAAATTGAAAGAATCCGCTGATAGCCTCCTGGAAGAAATCCCAAAATAAAAACTCCCAGGAATATTGTAGCCAAATTCCAGAGTTCTCCGATCAAGAAGAAAATATTCCAAACAGCCAGAAAGAAGAAACTCAAGTATTGTGGAGCCACAGTCAGGATAACATAAGGTTTAGTAGACACTGTTGTGCACTTATCTGATTGCATCTCATCCCATTTCTGGATTTCTTGGCAAAGATACAGGAATAGCTTGCTGTTTCCCCCTCCAGCTCATTTTACCTGTGAAGAAAATGAGGTAAACAAGGTTAAGTGACTCATCCAGGGTCATATGGCTAATGTCTAGAATCAGATTTGAACTTGGATCTTCCTGCCTCCAGGCCCAGCACTCTATCCACAGAAAACCATTATAAATGGGTAAAAATGTTATTTATATGGGAAGATTTCACAGATATAGAATGGAATTCATTCCCTTCTCCCATTAACTTTTCCCACTCATCTTACCAGTGCCTACTAGAAAGTCCTTATTCAAAAAAGTAATTGAAAATAACACACTAACCCTTTCATTCTCTTACAAAGTGTACTTATTAGTTAATTCTGTTCACATTCTAATTGTGTGTTGTTGCTAATGGTGGGAGCATTTTTCTCTGGCTTTCCTGATACAATGCACTTATAAATCCTATGAAAAAGGGGTGAAACAGAAAAAATGAGCCCAGGTGCAGTTTCTAATGACTCATTAATTGCAAGAACAGACAGGTATTATGGGTAATATATTATATGGCTGTAGCAATGCTCAGCACATGACCTAGTTTGCAACAAGGCTTCTGGGCTTGCTTCTTTGCCCTTGTACTTAAAAGGTATAGCCATGTAGTTTGAGTCACATAGCTATTAACAAGCTCCAGTAACCTGAGTTAAAGCAGAGAATGTAAATGCTGCTTTTCCTCATTATCAGCAATGAGAACATGACATCTTGAGATTTAGTAGGTGTGTAAAAAATAAAAACACTACAGGAGCTTTTTGTTTTGGTGTGTGTGTGTGTGTGTGTGTGTGTTTGTGTGTTGTTTAGTTTTGTAGTGAAGACTTTGCAAAACATAAAAGCATTAAAGATTCATTGTGATGACAGCCTGTTCAATTTATTATCAATAAAAGGAAGTTTGTTACCTTGTCATAAACTGCCTTCCTGAAGCAAAATGAAATAGATAAAGATAATTAACCAACCTCAATCAACTTTGCAAAGAAGTCTTCTCAGAGGAAAGGCACCTATGAAATAAAAATGCCAGGTGTTATATACATTGAAAATAAAGCATATCAGGCATACTCAGAAATCTACATTAAAGGTAGTGATTAAAGTATTTTTGTTCTGTCCCTTCATTGTGACTTAACAATGGTTAGGAGGTGATTTTTTTGTGGAAGAGGTCTTAACAAACTGTGGTTGTTAAATGTCTCAAGCTGAATCCTGTTTTGATAACCAAATTTATTTTAGCTATGTGTCACTGAATTCAGTTTGCATTTTCAAACGGGGAAAGATAGTTTCTATTCTATATTATATCTGGATTGTAGGAATTGACAAAAGAAGAATAGCTAAATATTAATGACCACTGGAAAAATTTCTCCAAATCACTAATGATGAAAGAAAAGCAAATAGAAACAAGTCTGAGGTTTTACTTTACACCTAGAAAATTGTCTAAGATGATCCAAGATAGGAATGTTCAAGTTGGATTAGAGAATGACAGGTGAATTAATATCATATAGTAATTAAAATGATATATTAATAATGTATTGTTGGTAATCCAACCTCTCAGAAAAATAATATCTAATTCTACTAAAGAATAAGTAAGATATCTATCTGATGTGAACCCAGAGACCCCACTGCTTGGCATATATCCCCAAAAGATCAAAGAATGTAAAATGCCATGTAGCTGCCCAACAATTGGGGAATGACTAAACAAATCTCAGAACACATATGTGCCATAAGAAACAATGAATATGAAGAATCTAGAGAAGCATGAGAAGACATACGAATTGATGCAGTGAGATTAAAAAAAATCAAGAAACTATATACAGTAACTAAACACTGGAAATGAAAAGAAAATAAATTTTAAAAATTCAAAACTCTCTAACTAAAATGACTAATCTTGTCCTGGAAAAGAATTGAGAAATTGCACCTCCCTACTCTCTTTGCAGAGGTGGGTAAACTATTGGTCTAGATATTGCATTTATTATCAGAAGGAGTTGGTATGTTGGTTAGTTTTGCTGAAATGATTTTTGAGGGGGGCATTATCTTTGTTTTAAAAGATGACACAGGAGAAAGGAAAATGTTTGGAAATAAAGGTAATGTAAAAATAAAATGTATCAATAAATATAAGATTAAACATTTTTAAAAGGCTAGGTTTTACTGCAAGGAACTCTTTAAAACTACTTCCATATTTTAGCATGTAGGTTCAGTGGAAAGAACATGAGCTCTGAGGTTCAAGAATACGGTTTCAGATCTGGGCTCTATTGTTTGCATGACTTTAGACATTTTATTTAACTTCTTGTCTCAGATTTCCCACCTGCAAAATACAGGTATTTGGTCTCAAAACACCTAGTGTTCAAAAGTTGAGGACTCACCAAAGAGCTTTTGTTGATATGGGTCATATCTACCAATATTTACCATATTAGAAATTAAAATACTCCAGTATTACTATGAAAAATTTTATATAGTTTTCATATGTAATAGTTTGATAGCAATACTGATAGTTTTCAAAATTTTTTAATCTCCTGGACCCTTTGAAAATAGTTTGGGGACCTCCCCGCAGCACTGTGCTGGAGTCAGCTCAGATCTACTGGAGAAAGCCTGTCATTAAATGAATACTGTGTGAGCAGCTACACTTTAGGAAAAACATAAAGCAGCTGCTACAAATCAAGAATTGATTTATTGTTTTCTTGATTGTCTAGACTTAAGGGAGTGATGGGGGGAAATGTTCATAATGTAGATTAAATGTAAAAATGTGTCATGTACATATTTTTTTCTGGACCACTGGTTGTTCAGCATTGAACAGCACAACCTTCCCCACCCCAGGGCAATTCTGAGATCCACTGAGCAAGATGATCACAACTCTAGTTTCTATGATCCATACACACACACACACACACACACACACACACACACACACATACATATATGTATATACATATACATATAACTTATTTAACAGAAACTCACTTAACATGATTCTGAACAATGAATTAATTGTTTAAATCTTACATCCATTCTGAGAAACTACCTCACAAATGGAAAGAATTTAGAAATATTCTGCTACCATTTTATGCCTGCTAAAGGAACAAAGAACAAAGACTCAAAAAGGCTTAATACTTCAAGAGCCAAAAAAGAATATGGGGCAGAATAAGAGAGACAATTGTGCCTTTAAAGTTTCTGGTCAGAGCTATATTTCTGCCTGCACTATTCTTTGAGACATTTTTGAGAACATGATATAATTATCAATGTTTAAATCTCATTATTTTATCATTTTTGCTTTAACTTTGCCACTTTTTCCTCCAATTACTAGGAAGGAAAGGATCTTAGTGGTTAAAGGGTTGGCTTTGGAGTTAGGAAGACTTGAATTCAGGTCCTGAGTTTCACAACTGTGTGACTATGAAGTTATTTAACCTCTAAGTGACCTGACATGTTGTAAGTCTATAAACTGCATATAAATTACTGATCTATGGGAGGGAGTTTCCAGGCTGCAACTTCATTTACATTGATGAAAACCCAAGGATTGTATTGTATTCAAAAAGGAATTTGGCATAGTAGAGAACATGCTAGACACAGAATCAGCAAGACCTATATACAAGTCTCATTTTCTGGCACAAATTAGCTGCAAGACTCTGGAGAAGTTACTTAATTTCTGTGAGTCAGGCAAATCTCTCGGGTTTATCTACTAAGACACAGGGTGTGATTTTTTTTCTTTATAACCAAGGGCCAAAATTTTTTTCCAGTGGAATACCTATTTCATTTGAAAATGTAACCCAATGAGAATCAAATACTCGTATAGCATTAGAGCTTGAAGACAACTTGGAAATTACCTATTACAAACCCATCATTTTACTGATGAAGGGGGTTATGACTAGTGGCTACAGAGATTAGGTGCTTAGTCCAACATCAAACTAATAACATTAATAAGTAACAATTCCAGTATCCAACAAGGGCCTCGAATTCTCGAACTGGTAATTATTCCATAGAATAATCTTTACAGATACATTTTATACCTTCTTGTCCTTGGACAGATCTGTTCCTTGAGAAATTTTGAGAGTTTAAAAAAAAACTTGAGAGTTTTTTTTTAATTAATGGTCACCTAAAACAGAGGCATACAACTCAGCTCTCATGTCCCTACTCAAGCAGAGCCCCAAAGAGCTTAGTGGAACAAATATCAATCAAGAAGTCTGATAAGAAATATAATGTCTTCTTCCTGCCTCCCTCCCAAACTGTGCAAATCATCAGGGACAACCGCCACCAGCAAAGCCAGCTCCAGAATAGGATAGTTGGTCAACTAGATAAGAAATGACCACAGACCTCTATATCCTGTAAAGTTCTGTGTCTGGAGGTAGCAAGAGCAATGGGCGCCACAGAGAATGCCCCAGGGTGAGGATCCTCTTAGCCAGCAGACTGGCATCAGGAAGAGACCAAAGCAATGCTGACCAATGTGGTGATGTAGTGTTCAAACCAAGACAGTGAGAGTTCTTGGCTTCTGAATTCCCCAACAGACACCAAAAAAGGTCGTCAAGATCCTAGGAAATGGAGGTCAAGGCAAAAACCTAAGAAACTCAGGCTAAGACAAAGCACGGTTGACCATTATACCCAAAAGTACAGTTGGGTCAGAGACTGATCCTGGATCAAAGCACCATAGCAGGAATTAAACATGGAGAGATGAGTAAATCAAAGAAAACACCATTCCATATCAAAAAAATGCTGCAAAAATAGCTAGCTATAACAACCGCAAACAGAGCCTCACAGAAAAAGGAAAAAAAAAATTTCCACAAGGACTTCATGAATACCTAGAAGAAAAGAAGCATAAGATGAAAAGTGAAGTATTCTGCATTTGAGAAAAGAAAAGGAAAAATTGGAAACATAACAAAAAGTTCTAAAGCTTACTCAAGAAATGAAATCACTGAAAACTAGAATAGACCAATGAAAATCAATGACTTCATGAGAAGGCAAAAACTATTAGAAAAATGTAAAAGGGTTGAAAAACAGAAGGAAGCACAAGATATCTGATATAAAAGTAAATAATAAGAACAAGTCAGGAGAGATCATTTAAGATTCATCAAACTCCTTGAAAATCATGATTCTAAAAAAGAAAACAGGCACTAGATTTCAAGAAATCATTAGTAAAAACTGTCTAAATCTATTAGAACAAGAGGGAAGAGTAAAGATAGAATATAGTAATCTATCACCTCCTGAAAGGAACTTTTAAAGTGAAAGTCCTAGGAATATGTCAGCCAAAATATAGATCTCTCACATCAAAAAAAAACAGTAACAACAATAAAACAAACAAAAAACACCGTAAGCATCAAGAAGGAAGTCCAAGAACCAAGAAACTAGGAATCACATAGGATCACATAAAACCTGGCAGTTTCTACCTAAAGCCAGAAGAAATCTCGAGACTTAGTTTTTCAAAAGTCATATAAAGGGTTGTATAATCAAAACCAAGAACAACTTAACCTTGCCAAGCTATATATATAACCCTACAAGTGGCAAAAATGAAGGTTTTGATGAAACAGTGGGCTTTCAAGTGTATGCAATGAAAAGCACAGAGATGAGCAGGATCTTTGAAATACAAACAAGAGAATGCAGAGAAACCTAGAAAAATAAATTTGTTTGAGCAAGTAGAAGAGTTACATGATACAGTGCTAAATTTCTAATGAAGAGAAAAAAACAAATGTTCTTTGAGAACTTTTGTATCTTCAAAAGGTATTGAGGGAACTAAATAAAAAAATAAACAAACCATAAATCCCGGGCCCTGGATCTGTTTTGAAGATTAAAAAAAAAAAGAAACACAAGGGAGGGTAAAAAAAAAAGGAGCATACTAGTGAAGGAAAAAAGGAGGACGGGAACTTGGGATTTCTCATACCTAGAATTAGGGAGAAGGAATATATACAGACATGGAGGATGGGGACGAAGTGTAGGCATGAAATGAAATGTATTCTTCTTTGAAATGGCAAAGGAAGACTGAACACAAATACAGTTTGGTGAAGAAAAACATCAAATTCATCAGGAAATAAGGGGAATTGAGGGCGGGTTAAGAGGGATAATAGCAGAGAGGAAAACCTTACAAGCAAATCAATGTTCTGATTCTAAAGACAGGACTAAAAGACAAGTAGGGGGAGAGGTGGAGAAGCAAGGGGAAATATTAGATTCTAAAATATCTTCATTTATTTCTTAAGACAATTGTTGTTCACCCTTCATTCTCAAAGAGAGTCAGGTGACATCAGGAGAGTAAGGTATTGACTTGTAAGTGAATTGGATTTAAGTGAGGGAAAGTTGTACAGTCACCAGCCTCCCTCTTCCCCGAGAGTCATCTGAGTCTTAGACAATTAGGGAATGGCTGGACAAATTCTGGTATGTGAAAGTAATGGTATACTATTGCATGATAAATGACAAAAGGGATGACTTCAGAGGAATACTGAGTAGTATGAACTGATACTGAGAGAAATGAGCAAAACAAAAAGAGAGACAAAGAGACAGAGACACAGAGAGATACACAGAGGAAAAGAGTTGTCTAGAGCACTGAGGTGAGTGACTTTACCAGGATCACACACCTTTATTATGTGTCCAGAGGCAGGAAACCCAGATTATCCTGGCTCTGAAGCTCACTCTGTCCATATCACCATACTGTCTTTCACTGTCAGTAATGATACACTAGCTTATCAGATTAGCTAGCAGAAAGCTGGAACCCAAGGCAATGGAACAGAACAATAATTCCAATGGGGGAAGGTAGTTAAGGGAAAAGTCAAGGGAAAATGAAGGAAGGAGAAAAATGGACTTTCCTGCATGATATTAATAATATCTTAGTGAGAACAAAATTGTCTTTGAACCATTAATAAATAGAATATGATTAGGAATGTTTTTTAAAGAACAATTTATAGGAGGACAACAACATTGTAAAAAAAAAATAACTTTGAAAGACTTGAGAACTCTGCTCTCCAGAGGACGTAGGATGATGAAGCTGGTTATTTACTCACTTCCTGACAGGGAGGTGAGACTACAGAGACATGCATTTTTGCACCTGTCCATGGTATAGATTCATTTCTCTTGGCTGTGCTTTCTGTTCCAAAGGACTTTGTGTGTTTGTTGTTTGTTTTGTTTTTACTCTCTCTTTGTTAATGGATGGGAGGGGGGGGGGAAGGATCAGGGAGGATTAGCAACAGCAAGAAAAGAAAAAAAAGAGGATTGTTAACATTTAGTAAATGCCCAGAAGAAAACAAAAGGAAGTTCAGAAGGAAGCACATGTGCATAATAATTGTTTTTAAAGTCACTTGTACAATTTATTTTAAACTTTTTTCAAGCAAATAGTATGAAATGGAGATTACTTTCATATTGAATCTTTTTGTTGTATTCCATTGTGTATATACAAATGGGTTTTTTTTATGGTGTTTAAGTTTAGAATTAAAAAAAAATTAAATGTAAGAATATCTGAAGGGGCTGCTAGGTGGCGCAGTGAATAGAGCACAGGTCCTGGAGTCAGGAGGACCTGAGCTGAAATCCGACCTCAGATACCTGACACACTTACTAGCTGTGTGACTTTGGGCAAGTCACTTAACCCCAATTGCCTTCCAAAAACCAAAAAAAAAAAAAAAAAAAAAGAAGAATATATGAATATTACAATTTGTAAGGTTATGTGGTAGTAATTATATCACTTGTTTTCTTAAACTCACTGTGACTTTTAAACCTCCTTTAAAATAAGATAGATGACAGTTTAATTTTAAATTCCTTATCTATGCAATTAAAGTAAGTAATTGCTAAAAAGTTCTTGGGCACAGATTTTTGGAAAATGAAAGAAAAAAACAGATGAATTATTGAATTAAAAAATCCTGGGAGTATTATATTTACATCAAAAGATCAATTAAAATAAAGGCCATGTGTTGATCAAGTTGGTAAATAATCAGTTTATAATAAATAAATCAGTTAGTTAAGCAGTTGAACCAAATTGGGTTGTACAAAACAAGCAAGCCTTAGAGAACATAGGGAAATCTAGGATGAGCCTGCCTTAATATCTCAACTGCCTACTTTGAACAACTATGGCCATGATACTGTTCCACAGTTGTGTATGCCCCATTGCAGCAACCCCAGTAAGGTTTCACCTTTCCACACTGCATCATATATTCTATAACATTCAGTTCGATCTGCCCCTTTCCTTATTGAAAGTACCCTGCTCTATGATCTATAAATATTAAAGGTGTTATTTCTTGTGTCTCAAAGTTAAAGGGACTCAGGAAATCAACTACCTTAAGTCACCTCATTTTTCCTGGCCCAGAGGCCCAGAAAAGTGATGACTTCTCTCAGGTTCCATTCCTTCATAGTGGCAGAACGAGAATAAGAAAAAGCTACTTCTAATTCCTAAAGAAGCCTCTTTACCTCAGCCTTTCGCATGTACAGTTTTATAAACACCATCAGGACTGAAAAATGTAGGCAGGCCATGGTGGGGTTGAGGGAGGCAGGATTAGAATTTTATTCACTGTGACTATGCCAAGGGAAATTACTCAAATCAGAGTGCTTTTCTAGTATGATAGAATGTAGACTCAGTTGGCTGAGTCCAGCCAATGTGTAGATACTCCTAATCTCACATTTTGTGTTTTATCCTTAATTTTTAAATCCATTTCTTTAAATCAAATCTATCACTTTTTATGCTATGAGACAATAAATAATCTAAAAACACATCTAATATAAAGTATAGAATCAAAAGTAAAGTTAATAAAAAATATCAACTGAGCTGAGGAAAATTGTATTATCTCCTTCCATAATTTGCAATCAATACTTAGAAGAATGGATAAATGTTAGAGTATGTGGTCCTCCATAATTTTCAACAAAAAGTCTCTAGCTAAAGAGGCACCTATTGACAAAGTATACAGGTATTGGAGTGGAAGAAAGGAAAAGATACGTTCATGGAACTAGGATCCCATAGTGTGAGTATTCCCTCCAATGTACAGGTCTCAGTCACTCACATCTGGAAACCATGTACTTCTACAGATTTAAGGCCAGGGTGGTTTTTTTGTTTGTTTATTTTTAATTACTGTTATTGTTCGAAGGTATGGGTGTCAGAAAGCAAAAGAGGATGTAAAAAATAAACACCTGGTTTAAGAATGTAGATAGAAATAGGGCCAGAATTTACAATGAAGGAATGATATAAGCTTTCATTCTCATTCAAATTTGATTATACAAATAGTTGACAAGGGAATAATGTGTGCTAGTCACTGAGATGGACAGAGAAGATAGTAATATGGGAAAAAAAATTGTCCCTCCCATCAATTGCTTGTGTTCTTCAGGCAGGAATCAATACACAACCTAGAGAGTTAAAGACAAAATATATACAAGCTGATTTCTTCTTAGACAGGGATTAAAATACCTCTAATGAAGGGTAGAAAATCTTTATGGGGCTGATCAAAAAGGCTTTAAGCAAAAAGAAAAAGACTGTTCCTAAATACACACTGTGTCATAAATGCACAAAGTGTGGGTAATAAACATGATGAATAAGATATCCTATTGTAGCAATGTAAATATGATCTCATATTAACATGGAGTCTGAGTGGGGTAGGATGTGACCCATGACTAAAATACCACAATGGAAAGGCATACATTATTCAAAGCAACAAATTAGATTTTAAAAGACAATGGACTACCACTTTACATCAAACTCTCCTCCATTATGGAAAGAAATGATTACTCTGAAGCTCTCTTCAAAGTTATACATTTATACCTGGTTTTTTAATTTATTTTCAATCTATAAAATAAAACGCATTTCTATAACAAAGAATAATAAAAAGATCATTTCATATGAAACAGCAAATCTGTTATGTACAACTTGCTATTCCTCTTAAATGTATAATAAATTTATCATGTAAATTTCTTTTTTTCTTTCCTTCCCTCTACCCTAGAGATCACTACTATTAGGGACAAATATGTGTGTATTTACCCAAATGCATATGTAAAATCATTCTATATTTATTACTATTTATCAGTTCCTTCACTAGATACATATAAAGTCTTCATATGTCCTTTGTAGTTAATTGCAGGTATTTTTTTATTCTTTTTTTTTTTTTGCTTTTTAGAGGGCAGTTGAGGTTTTGCTTTTTGTTTTGTTTTTTTAGTGTTAAGGGTCTGAGGCTGTATTTGAACACAGGTACTCCTGACTCCAGGGCCAGTGCTCTATTCACTGCACCACCTAGCCGCCCCCGATTTAGGTATTTATAATAGTTGAAATGACTTGGTGGCTCTTAAAATAATATTGCTATTACTGTATACAACCTTCTCTTGGTTCTGACATTTCACTCTTCATTATTTCATGCAAGTCTAGAACACAGACACAGGTGGGAGATGATGGGAAAGATGTCTTGGACCCCCTTCTTAAACAGAGGATATGGGAGGAGAGCTCTGATGTCCAATCAGAGGAAGGGAGGGCCCAAGGGGGAGGAGGTGTAAGGTTCAGAGCTGATGTGATCTTGCAGGAAGATGAATTTCTAGTGACAAGGATGAAGTCACTGAAGCTGCAGACAGAAGAACATAAATTCATTCTTTGATATGAATTGCCAAGAATTTTTAAAGGAAGAAAAATGGGGATAGAGCTGAGTGGAAAGTTCTGTCTCAGAATACTTTTGGATTATTTTTGTACCAACTGAAAGTTTTAATTAATCATAGATTTGACTTTGAGGTTGAGAAAAATCTTGTTGGGGAATAGAATGCTCTAAGCTGAAGTTATGTCTGTGATCTTCCTGGCCTACAGCATTCTCTTATTTGAATATTGTCATCCACATTGCCTTTGAGACTATGACTGACTCCAGGCAAAAACATGTTTACCTGGAAACTTGCTACCCCAATCAAACAGAGTTTAAAGAGAAAATGTCTAGACTACACAACAGACCTAGAAGACAATAGATATGACAAAGAAGAAAGAGTATGAGTTGAGTAGAAATCCTGTAATTTGCAGGAGAAACTAACTGGGCAAACAGGTTAGTGACAATATTTATGGTTTCAGATGTCCATATACCAACATATGGGGCACAGATAATAAATAAAGTGAATTTGATATTTTAACACAGGGAGGTAAATATTATGAAGAAACGAGACATTCTCATAGGCATTGCTAAGTCTCACTTGGTGGGACATGATGCATAATTCTTTTTATTTCTATTTTTTGCTTTTTTGGAGGGGGAAAAGGCATAACAATTAGAGTTAAGTGACTTACCCAAGGTCACATGGCTAATAAGTGTTAAGTGTCTGAGGTTGCTTTTGAACTCAAATGCTCCTGATTCCAGGACTGGTGTTCTATCCACTGCACCACCTAACCACCCCTTGATGCATGATTATAAATGACAAGAGAGGGCATATGTTTTTTAAAAATATTATATTCAAACATATATATGTATGTTTTCACATATACATGTATGTCTGTGATGTACATGTGTATGTAAACATATATGCTCTTTATTTCTTTTTAGTATCATCAAATTTCCTTTATTATTATAGATTTAATAATCATCAACAAAGACATTTAAATACACAAAAAAAGAAGAATGAATAAGAGAAAGTGTGGCATGGTGGAAAAAGAATTCACTTTGAACACTGAGGAAATGGATTTTAATCCTAGCTCAGACAGGTAAGTCTTTTATTAGCTTGAGCAAATCACTCTCTAGGCCTCTGTCTCCTCATCTGTAAAATGAAGGGGGTTGGCTTAGATTGCGTCTAAGTTTCTTTCCAATTCCAAATCAATGATTCTATCATCATAAGAAATTGGCAACTTGCATATAGTTTGAAATACATACATATATATATGCATATATACACATATGAAATATGGATCTATAGAACTTTTATGTTACTATATGCATTGTATTAATAAGTTGGTGTTGTTTCCTCTGGCATTTTATGTGTATCTTTGTTTAAAAATAATTTTTATTGAAGTCTTTTTTGGTATCATTCACTATGCACTAACCTACCACTCCAACCCTTCCAATGTAAGCTTGAATTGTTTTACCTTAAAAGATATTGAAACCATCTTCAATATTTGATTGACAAAGAGGTTCCAGGCACGAGAGAAAGCCAACAAAAATTTCTAGAGATGGAGAGAGGAACAGCAAGGAGACCAGAGTCCTTGAATTGCAGAGTACATAGAGTCTAACCATGTAAGAACACTGGAAAGTTAGGAAAGGTCAGGTCATCATGGACTTTAAAAACCAGAGGATTTTGTATTTGATTCTAGAGGTCATAGGACTATTGGAGGAATTGTCTCCCAAGCTCTGTTGATAAATCCTGCAGGTCGGTGTGAACTCCCAGGCCCAGATTTTCCCAGCCCCTTCTAGCAACTAGGTGGTGCAGTGGATAAGGGATAGGGCTGAAGTTAAGAAGACCTAAGTTCAAAACCAACCTCAAACACTAGCTACATGACGCTGTGGAAGTCATTAACCTCTTTTTGTCTCAAATTCCTCAACTGTTGAATAGGATAATAGCAGCATCTACCTCTCAGGGCTGGTGTAAGGATCAAGTGAAATCATGTTTGTAAAATGCTTGGCACAATTCCTGGCACATAGTAGGCACTATATAAATGGTTATTCCCTTCTCTCTTCCCCAGCGTCTGTTCCATGGCCATGTCAACCCCATTTCAATCAATCAATAAGCATTTATTAAGTACCTACAATTTCCCAGACACTACACTAAGCACTGGAGATACAAAAAGAGGCAAAAAAGAGTCCTAGGCATCAAAAACCACACACACACACACACACACACACACACACACACACACACACACATTTAGCATTCATCTGCTTCACAATAAGGTTGTTGTTTGTCCTTCATTCTTGAAGAGGTCCCATAATATCAGGAAGGTGATGCCATGACTTGCAGATGAATTGGATTTAAGTGAAGCAGGGCTGTGCAAGGTGAGCAGCCTCACTTTCTCCTCTGGAGTCAGCTGGGTCCAGAGACCAGATATCCACTGGACGACTGGAGATGACCCATGATGCAATGAGAATGAGAAGAGCTGCAGGAAGGGGTGCCCCTAGAAGGGAGGTGTTTCCTCAAAAGATTGTGCTCAAGTTCTAGTTCTGGTTTCACCAGGTAGTCAAGCTGTAGTCTCTAAGGAATCAACACACACAATTTGGAATAAGTGATCATAAAGTGAGAAGTAAACAGGAAAGAAGGGGAGGTGGGTCATGGTGAATTCACAGCACACTGAGTACTTAAATACAAAAAAAAAACCCTTTAGATTTGGCCTCCTACTTGTAAAGAAAAAGGTCCATGCACAGAAAGGAGGACCCTCCAGGCAGCTAGGAGGCATGGGAGATAAAGTTCTAAATATGGAGTCAGAAAATTTTGCCTTTGGTCCTGAGCAAGTAATTCAACATCTGTTTGCCTCAGTTCCTTCACCTGAAAAATGGTACTAACAGCTCCTACTTCCCAGGGTTGTTGTGAGGATGAAATGAGACATTTGTAAAGTATTTTGCAAACTTTAAAGTACTATGTAAGTTCCGGCTATTATAAAGGGTAGAAAATCAGAGACTCATCTTGTACTGTGGTAGAAAAGCTGGAACTACTCAAGACACTTTGGATTTTATTGCTGTTACGTGTTGGTTTTGCTTTTGATGTCCTGATAAGAAATTGCATTTGAGAGGTAGCAAGGTCAGCCACTAGCTGACCCTGGAGTCAGAAAAACCTGAATTTAAGTTCCAAAGCTGACAAATACTGGCTGTCAGCCCTCAAGTACATTTAACTTCTTAATGACCCTAGAAAATTCTCTAATGCTATAAATTTTAGAGAAATTGCCCGTTTTCATTGGTACAAGGCATTTCTCACCAGGAAGACCCTCCACCAATGAAAGGACAGGAAATCATAGATCTGGTTTTTCTTTTTCTTTTTTTTTAATCATTTGATCCATGTATTGAATGATTGAATTCTTTGGGGCCATGCTGAGTAAAGAAGCAAGACAAAGGGCTGCAAGTAGGTCAAGTCTTAAATCTTTGTGTAAAGCTGTGAATTGTTTTTTAATTAATTACTTTAAGGTTCAGAGTATTAAGGAAAGTCTGGAGGCTGGGAGATGCATCTGCACATGCTCAGTTTGTTTGAACTGATATGATCCAAATTTGGTGTGTCCTCTGGTATCTAAAATGATGTAATACCCTGAACATCTGGTTATGATGGTGTAGTGTGAAAACTCCCAGAGCAGCAGGACCAACCACAAATACTCCCACAAAAATTTAAAAACATCACTAGATTAAATAATTAATAATCAGTACAAAGAAAAGCAATGACAAGATCTTCCAGGCAACCCAGGATTTTACAATAAAGATAATCAGAAGCCTGTGGTCATTGAGATCTTAAGCAGATCTACCAGAGAAGCCAGTCTGAGCACTCTGATAAGAAGTTCTCCATGGAGATCTAGAACCCTCAATACTGATTGGGCACA
This sequence comes from Pseudocheirus occidentalis, assembly GCA_028646575.1. Lineage (NCBI taxonomy): Eukaryota > Metazoa > Chordata > Mammalia > Diprotodontia > Pseudocheiridae > Pseudocheirus > Pseudocheirus occidentalis. The sequence continues at coordinate 42,271,983 of CM053601.1, read as the reverse complement.
TTGCAGAAAGAGGAGGAAAGCACACCTCATTCTGTTGAGGAAGATTTCACTGGGCCCTAAAGCCCACAGCATTTTCTGACTAAGACCTTCCAGGGATGATGAAAGCCCACCTTGCTTGAACCAAGAATGATGAAAGGAGGTCTGATACCCACAATATTGACTGAGCATTTTCTTAAAGGATTTGAAGCCTCTAACACTAAATGTAGAACTAACAGGTGAAAACCCAGTGACAAGAACTCTGAAAATTGAGGAGAGCACCAAACAGGTCATGACTATTAGGTAACAAGTTCCTTGATGGTAGTAACTGTCTTTTGCCTCTTCTTGTATTCCCAACACTTAGTAAACACTTAAGTAGATACTTAATAAATGTTTATTTAATTGAATTGACTATCCCATTCTAAAGTATGGGAAGTGGCAGAACCTGACCTTAGCACAAAATTATAAACCAGAAACTGAGGCTAAATATATGAGTAAACAGAAAAAAAACTCAATCAAGAAATATTATGAATTAAGAGCCACCTAAGAGATCTATTCAAAAGAAAATAATTCCACAACAAGTACTCCTCAGGGCCTGGTCATAAGAAGTACAAGGGAACCCAGATAAATTAAAGCAATGGATTTTTAAAAATAAAAGACAACTAGTCAAATAATGGAGAGATTAGATTAGGATAGATGAAGCAATTATTACCATTGCTTACCATGTGTCAGGCACCATGTTAAATATTATAGAAACAAAAATGAGAAAACAATATGGTTTCTGCCCTCAAGGAGCTCACATTTTTTAAAATTTCTACATAGCAATATTTTATTTTTAAAATTACACATTTTTTTCTCAACCAGCAAAAATCTACCTTTTTTCTCTCCCATCCGATTCCTTACACGCAAATGAGGATGAAAGAAAAATAAAACCATTGTTACAAACATGTGCATTCAAGTAAAACAAATTCCCACATTAATTTTGTAAGAAAAATAAATGTCTCATTTTACACTCAAAGTTTTTCACTTCTCTATCAATAGGTGCATAGCATTTCATCATTTCTCCTCCGGAAATAAATTTGGCCATTTTGTTGATCAGAGCTCTTAATTTTTTCAAAGTTGTTTGACTTTACCTTTATGTTTTCATTGTATAAATTGCTCTTCTATTTCTGTTCACTTCATTCTACATTGGTTCATATGTCTTCCCAGGTTTTTCTAAAATTCTCCTCTTCCTAATCCCATCATATTTGAACACTGTATGTTATTTAGTCATTCCCCAATTTACGGGTAACCCCCCAGATTCCCATTCTTTGCAAAAAAAAAAAAAGAGCCTTAGATATTTTTGGACAAACTTAGTATGGTTTGCTTAGGACTAATCACTTCTTCAAAAACTTACCATCCCTCTAATTCACCCTATTTCTTTCTCCTCTTTTCCCTACTGAGTGAAACATATTCCTCTATCCAGCTCTTCGTGTGTGTGTGTGGGGGGTGTTTTCTTCTCTCCTTTGATACATTCAGATGAAAGTGAAGTTCACTTCAGTCACTATTCCCTCACCCCTCCTTTTTTCCATAGATATATCCTTGCACATGATGTAAGATAATTTTCCATAACCTTCTTTTCCCTTCTCCCAAATAATATATTTCTCTTTACCTCTCTTTCCATCTTTCTCTTAATATCATCTTAACATCACATAACAGAACCATTACCAGGCTTTATCTAATTAGACTCCTTCTATGACCCCTAATGATGAGAGGGCTCAGAGGAGATACACACACTCTCTTTCCACATTCGAATTAAGCAGTTTCTCTTTGTTTAGTGCTTTATTATTGTTTGTTATTTTTGCTTTTTTACGTTTCTCTAAACTCCTGTGTTAGGACCTCAGAGTTTCTACACAGTTCTAGATTTGATTTTTTGTTTGTTTGAAATCTTCTGTTTCATTAAAGGTTCATTTTTTCCCTGTAGGTTTATGCCTAGTTTTACTGGGTGTGTTATTCTAGGGAATAAACCCATATTCTTTGTTTTCTGGAATATTGTATTCAAACATCTCCATTTCTTTATGGTAGTGGTTCTTAAATTGTGTGTGATTTTGGCTATGGCTCCTTGACACTTGAATTCTTTCTTCCTGGTCATTTACAATATTTTTTTCAGGGGTGGAGCCAAGATGGTAGAGTAGAAACAAAAACTTGGTGTGAGCTCCTGCTCTAATCTCTTCCAATACATGTAAAAAAGAGTGACTCTAAACAAACTTTAGAGCTACAGAACCTACAAAGTGACAGAGAGACACAAATCTCCCACTGAAAGCAGCCTGGCAGATGGACCGAAAGGCTCTATCACATTGAGCAAGGAGCGTGGCACAGTCCCACCTGAGCCGCTTGATTCAGGTCCCAGGGTGGCCCCAAACAGCAGCAGCTAGATTCAGGAAAGTGAATCACCAGCAGCTGTGACAGTTTCCAGACTTCTCAACCCATATATACCTAAGAGAAAGTAAAAGGTTGTAATAGTAATCACTGTATCAGATACTTAGCACTTAGTAACTTAGGGCTAAGTAGCACCTAGTACCTTAGGGCTAAGTATGGAAGGTGTGAATTCTGTCCATTGTTGAGAAGGTATTAGAAGAAGGCTGTTGACTGAGACAGGAGGCTAGTACTGTATATAAAGAAGAATTTTAGAGACAGAGAGACAGAATTGGAATTGGCTCCTCAGTGAAGGAAGATTAATGGAGACTGAAGCCAGCTGAGAGAGAGAAAGAGAGAGAAAGACAGAGAGACAGAGACAGAGAGAGAGACAGAGACAGAGACAGAGACAGAGAGACAGAGAGAGAGACAGAGAGAGAGAGACAGAGGGAGAGAGAAAGAGAGAGACAGAGAGATAGAGATAGAGAGAGAGAGAGAGAGAGAGAGAAAGAGACAGAGAGATAGAGACACAGAGAGAGAGAGACAGAGGGAGAGAGACAGACAGAGAGAGAGAGAGAGAGAGAGAGAGAGAGAGAGAGAGAGAGAGAGATGAACAGGATAAGATCTTGTTTATTCATGGCCTGGCTTATCCTTGAGTTCCAGACAAGAGAAGTGGTGAAGGGTTTGAAATGTGCTGGACCCTGTGAACTTCAGTGTGTGCCAGGGATTGCCCTGAGGACTGGACAAGGACCTGGGAGCTATCTACCTCTGAGGACTGGATGAGAACCTGGCAGCTGTCTGCTTCTGAATCCGGGTGTTTGTTTTGCAGATTCAGGAGGGAGCTAGAACTACAGAAGGGGATCCAGGGAATCAGAGAGACCTCCCAGACTCAAGATGAAGGAAAGGCCTCCCTTTTGACCAAACTGAGGTTTGCTGGAAATCAAGGGGTGGAAAGTTTGTGTGGTTTTCCAATGACTATCTTAGGGACTAATGATTTTTAGTAATTGGGAATCTAGCTTAGTGTCTGACTGCTAGATGAGTGACAGATTGAGTTAATGGTTGCCCCATGAGTGGAAGATTGGTATATTGTGAATTGTTGATTGAATCTTTAAGTCAGAAGGGTTTCTCCCTTAGGGAAACCAGGTGATTCTTTTTTTGTTCCTTGTTCTAAATATTGTGATTTTCTGTAATAAGATATAATATTGAGAATATTATATTGTGAATATTGTGCTGAATCTTGATTTGTCATGGAATAAACAGTGTTTCCTATTACTGTGTAATCCGAACCTTAAAAGCTTTTCACAGTTGCATTATTTCGGGAATCTGCTTCTGGTTGGCTTTATAAAGGTTGATGAGGAACTCTATTGGAACTGGGTGATAGAAAAGCACAGTCTGGCCCCTGTTCTTAAGCACAGCCACTGCACCCATGGCTGCCTCAGGAGCTCCTGGCCTGAAAATTGTAGGGGGAAAAAGCAATCTTTCAGAGGGTAATCACCCTTGCTTTGACCTACTTGGATCTGGATAGTAGTCTTGGGTGGTGGTCCTGGGGTGTGTGGCCAATGAGCCAGAGCTTGTGGGGGCTGTAGAGGGCACTCTCCTAATGGCTTCAGCAGCTACAAAAACCCCACTGATTTGGGACACAGTTCTCTCCACTCAGGAAGCAGAGTTGTACCATGGCAAAGAGCTCAAAAGTCAAGTAATTGGCTGGCAATATGAGCAAGCAAAGGAAGCACAAACAGACCATAGAATACTTTTTTGGAGACAAAAAGGATGAAGTCATGGAGTGGCAAGAAGACAGTGAAGTGAGAATTCTTGCATCAAAAGCCTCCAAGAAAAATATGAATCAGTTACAGGCCATGGAGGAGCTCAAGAAGGATTTTGAAAATCAAGTAAAAGAAGTAGGGGGAAAATTGGGAAGAGAAATGAGAATGATACAAGAAAATCATGAAAAGTGAGTCAACAGCCTGCTATAGGAGACCCAAAAACACACTGAAGAAAATAACACCTTAGAAATTAGACTAACTCAAATGGCAAAAGAGGTCCAAAAAGCCAGCGAGGAGGATGCCTTAAAAAACTGAATTTGCCAGATGGAAAAGAAATTTCAAAAACTCACTGAAGAGAATAACTCCTTCAAAAATAGATTGGAGCAATTAGAAGCTAATGACTTTATGATAAATCAAGATACTCTAAGACAGATCCAAACAAATGAAAAAATAGAAGGCAATCTGAAATATCTCATTGGAAAAACCACTGACGTGGAAAATAGATCAAGGAGAGACAATTTAAAATTTATTGGACTAACAGAAAGCAATGATAAAAAAGAGCCTAGACACTATCTTGCAAGAAATTCTCAAGTAAAATTGCCCTGATATTCTAAAACTAGAGGGCAAAATAGAAATTAAAAGAATTCGCTGATCAACTCTTGAAAAAGATCCCCAAAAGAAAACTCCTAGTAATATTATAACAAAATTCCAGAGTTCCCAGGTCAAGGAAGAACTACTGCAAGCAGTAAGGAAGAAACAATTTGAGTATTGTGGAAACACAATCTGGATAACACAAGACCTAGCAGCTTTTGCATTAAGGGATGAAAGGGCTTGGAATATGATATTCTGGAGGTGAAAGGAGCTAGGACTAAACCCAAGAATCACCTACCCAGCAAAACTGAGTATAATGTTTCAGGGGAAAATATGATCATTCAATGAAATAGAGGATTTTAAAGCAATGTTGATGAAAAAACCAGAGCTGAACAGAAAATTTGTCTTTCAAATGCAAAAAGCAAGAAAAGCATGAAAAGGTAAGCAGGAAAAAGAAACCATAAGGAACTTATTATTAAATTTGAACTATTTACATTCCTGCATGGAAAAATGATAATTGTGACTCACAAGACTTTTCTCAGTACAAGGATAGTTGAAGGATATATATATATATATAATATACATACACACACACACACATATATATATTCACACACACATACATATATATGTATGTACAGGAGGGTGTGTGTGTATATGTGTGTCTATATATATATATGAGTGTGAGCATATGTATACTCATGTATACATGGACAGAGGGCACAAGATGAGTTGAATATGAAGGGGTGATAGCTAAAAAATAAAATTAAGAGGTAAGAGAAGAATTTATTGGGAGTAGTAGAAAGGGAAAGATAGATTAAGGTAAATTATCTCATATAAAACAGGCAAGAGAAAACTGTTACAATGGAGTGGAAGAGCAGAAAGGTGAAAGGGAATAGGACAACCTTATTCTCACTGAATTTGGCTTAAGGAGGGAATAACATACACACCCAATTGGGTATCTTACCCTACAGCAAAATAGGGGAGTAGGGGATAAGAAGGGGGGTAGATTGGGGGAGAGGGTAGTTAGAAACAAACGTTTTTGAAAAGGGTCAAAGGAGAAAATAGAATAAGTGTGGGGTAGGATAGGATGGAGGGGAATATAGTTAGTCTTTCACAACATAACTTCTATAAAAATTATTTGTGTAACTATGTATGTACAACCTATATTGAATTGCTTATCTTCCCAGTGGGGGTAGGTGAGGATGGAGGAAGGGAAAAAATCTGGAACTTAAAGTTTTAAAAACATATGTTTAAAAGATATTTTGTTTTTACATGCAACTTGGAAATAAGATATACAGGCACTGGAGTATAGAAATCCATCTTGCACTACTAGAAAGTTAGGGGGTGATGGGGCAAAATATAAGAGAAAACAGATTAGGGGAAGGGTATTCAGTAGAAACCAGTGTAATACTTTATACTCTCTCCTATATTTTCAGTCTTTTGATTTTGCTTTAATATTTCTTGTTATCTCATAAAATCATTGGTTTCTCCTTGATCTATCTGATTTTCAGGGAATTTGATTCTGGGACAAGATTTTTTGTATTTTGTGTCAAGCCGTTAATGCCCTTCCCAGTTCTTTCTTTTATTATTCTCATTTCTCTTCCATTTTTCTCCAGAACTCTCATTTTACTTATAAAAAATATTTTAACTCTTGTTTCATCTATTCAAAGAATTCTAGTTGCTTTTGTGCCCAAGCTGAATTTTCTTTGAGGCTTGACTTGTAGATGAAATCACTCTCTTCTTCTACACCTCTGTTGTTAGTGCCACTGTCAACATAATTAACTTTTATCATGAGATCCTTTTTTCTTTGCTCATTCTTCCAACCTATTTTCTCATTCTGGACTTGATGTTAGGATTAGACTCTATGCACTCCTTCAGGTAAGGTCTGGGGTGATCCTGATATTGCTTTCTTGAGGTATTAGGTACTGTGTTATTCCAGGATCCCAGGGACAGCTCAGGCTTTCAGAGATCTCAAACAAGTCTGTTTGAAAACTCTGCTCAGCTCCTAAAGTTAGAGTCACACAATTGTTACCTGTTTCTTAATTTACTCCCTTCACCTGGCACTACCCCTGGATAGTCCCCTTCTGTGACTCAGAACTATGTAGTGAATGACAGAGTTGCATTTGGCACCTCTGCTTTGATCTTGCTGTGCATTAGCATGAATCTGGAACCTCCTCTCACCCTGCTACAACCTCTCCCTGAGCACAGGAGTGGTCTGCATTCAGGTGTTCCTGACCAGACCAGGGACACATTGTCCACCATTTTCTCTCTCTTTTCATATGCTGACCTAGGCTGGAAAAAAATGGCTCACTGCTCCTTTTTTTTTTTAATGTCCTTGTCATGATTCATTGTGGTACTGGAGGAGTTTTGGTGGGGAGAGGAAGTTACTGTACTGCTTCCTGCTAAATGTGCCATATTAGTTCCACCCCACAGAACTTACTTTCTAAGACAAAAAGACAGCAATGAATGGGGATAGAAAAGGACAGGACAGATTGGAGAAAATTCTGTTTCTTGGAAAGTAATGCATGAAAGAGAGATGATTGAGATAAATTTGGAAAGGTAAACTAGGGCCAGATGGTATACGGAGCTAAATGCCAAACTACAGAATTTATAATTCTGTCCTATAGACAATGGGAAATTACTGAAGACTTCTAAGCAAGGAAGTGACATAGACAGTCATCCAAATCAGTAAAATTGCTTTGGGATCTCAGAGAAGTATGAATTGGAATAGGGAAAGACTGGGAACAAGGAGACCAGTCAGGTGATTATTAAAGTAGACCAGATGGAAGAAGATATTGAGAGCTTGAATTCTCATTTATAGAAACATGAGTATACAGGAGGGGAAAAATGTGAGAACTATTGTAGATTGGATAGGAATTGGCAGCCAACTGTGGTGAGTAATGGAGAAGGTCCTTTATAAAAGAAATATTTGTAGAAGTTCTTTTAGTGGCAAAATACTAGAAACTAAAGGTGTGTCCATCAATTGAAGAATGGCCAACTATAGTATGGTCTATGAATGTGATGGATAATTCTATTATGCTATAAGAAATGAGGAAATAAATAAGTTCAAAATAACTTATATGAACTGATGCAGAGTGAAATGAGCAGAACTATTTGTTAAGAACAATTTATGTCATAAGACCAATATTATTTAAATGAACAGTTTCAAGAATTTTTGTAAAATGTTGTTGTCATTCATACTTTGTTTTTGAAGAGGACCAATGAAATCACAGGGTGATGTCTTGACTTGTGTGTGAGTTGGATTTAAGGCAGAGTTGCGCAAAGTCATCAGTCTCACTCTCTCTTTCAAAGTCATCAAAGTCCATTGGCAAGCCAAGATGACGGGTGATGGCCCAAGATACAGTGGATGACCTTGGTGTCTTTGATGTCTGAGCAAGCTTTCAGTACTCCACAGCACCTGCTTCAGCTGCCTTCATGGCCACTGAAACAAATTGTTCTCGTCTACCCATTCTGCCAGAAGTCTTCATATCCTCAGGGTAGACTTCTCCCAACTCACCAATAGGTTTGAGGCCTATTGATTACCCTCAAACTGTTTTAGCCCATCTGCTAAGATAGGGTGTGACCACTGAGCATGCTGCAGCTTCTTGGAACCACAGGTGAGAATTGGGTGGCAGGTGGATACCAAAGGTGGATGAAAAGGGTTTAGCAAGCCCTCACACTAAAGGTGCTAGTCCTCCCTGCATATCTCATACACCCCACTTTCACAAACTGATGAAGAATGGAATGAGCAGAACCAGGAAAACAATGTATATGGTAACAACAACATGGTAAAGACAAAAAAGTTAGGAAGCTCTAGGAACTATGAAAAATACACCATTCAGGAAGAAAAGGTCCGAGAGGTAGAAGAACACGGAGAGTATAGTGATCTTCATGAACCCTTCCAGATCACAATTTCTGAAAGCTGCCAAAGAAATTATGCTAATTTGTCCTAGCAGGAAATTCTAGATCATCATAGACAAACATCTCTATTGAGGCAACTTGGACCACTGGCCAACACTGAACCCCTGAAGTTATTTGTTGCTCACAAATTCCCTTCCATCCTTGATCTTTTCTTCTAACACTCTCTCCATCTTTTGGTACTTACTAGAACCCGAATTTCTCCTAAACCCCTCAAAGGTTCCCTGATCTTCTTATAATCCCTGACACACAGAGCCAGGAGGAAGGGTAGCATACTGCTTACTCCCCATTGGACCTCTCAGACTCTCCCTTTGCCATTGCCACTCAACAAATTTTTCTCCTCCTATAAAAATTACTCCATCTTCTCCTGATCCTTGGTGCTGTCATCTTTGACCTCTAAATTACTCTCCTTCACAATAATTTTAGCACTTGGCTTATAGTCTTACCCATTCCCAAACCCTACCCCTTTTGAATATTTTAGTCTAAGTTCTACAGCCTTTCTAAATCTTATGATCTCTGTCTCCAGTATACCTTAAAAATGAACAGGGTTCATTCTTTAAAAATATTATCCCACTTTATCTGTACCCCCACTCACTCATCTGAAGTTGCCCACAAGAGACTGATGTGAGACTTCTCAATAGCACTGGAGAGCACAGTTCCCAGTGCCAGGGTCCCTTCAGCCTGAGTAGCAATGAAACAAATCATGAATCAGGTGTAGCATTATTCTAAACTTGATCTCAATCCCCTGCCCAATAAGACATAAAAACTCAACTTGCAATCACTAATGAAACGCTATTTTTCATGCTCTGGTTTTGCTTCCCCCAAGCATCTTGATATAAAATCATAACATAGACCATTTAGACCTTCCTACCTTGCTCTTTTCCCTCCCTCCCTCACCACCCCCCAGCTTCAGATCCCAAAGAAAAAGCTTTCTTTGTTTTTGCTCCTTGCTCAGATGTCCCTCGAGGGTGGAGCTAGAAACCTAATCTGAAAACAGAAGGAATTACTTGGCAGGACAGCTCAGAGGTAGCCCAACCATTCCTGGGGGCATTTCAGCAGGATCAACACAGCGTCAATCTGAGAACTCCAGGTGAGAAGGCATCTGCCCTCAAGGTGTGGCTCAAATATGGTGTAGGAGCAAAGGGCAGGTAACTCAAATTTATGATTCACCCATTGAGAAGTAAGGTGGAATTTAACAGCTTTTCCTGGAAACTATTGCAGCTCAGCCTTCCCAAGGTGAAAATAATGGAAGCAGACAAGCAGGAAAAGTACATCCTTTTGAACACCGACTCTGACCTGGAAGATTGTGAGAAAAGTAAAGCATCACTGGTGCACCATCCTCAAGAGGGGTGAGTTTGGGAGTAGGCTGAGCCCAAGCACATGCTTTTGCTGTAGAGAAAAAGACATTTGAAGCATCTTATTGCATATCATTGTAGTTACTTATTTGTGTTTCTGTGATGTGAGTTCACACATACCTGATGACAGATAGAACCCAAGGAAATGGCACAGAATGAATAAAAATCAAAAAACAGAATGACTTTACCTTGTGATAGAGAATGAAAGGCATAAATTGCTTTACTATATCTAACTGAACAAAGAGTGCTTCTGTGGAATCTTACAAAATAAACATACACTGCTTTTACCCTACTACATTAAGTGGGGGTTCTTCACGTGGGGTCCACATGGATAGATTTTGGGGAATCTAAGAACTTGAGTGGGAAAAATGCATCTTTATTTTCACTAATCTCTAACTGAAAATTAGTACAACATTCAATTATGAATGTAGATGATATTCATTATTCTTAGAAGGGACCTATCTGTAGGCTTCATGAGGTCACCAAAGGGATCTGTGACCCAAAAAAGATTAAGAATCCTTGTTTTAAAGAAAAACATGGTATCAGAAGACATAGCAATACTACATGCAAAGGTAAAGGAGGAAAAAAAATAATATAGTTTACCAATATCCAATAGTAGGCATTTTTTACATCAGAAGACAGTTCGCCAATAGCCAATTGTAAATATCCTCCTGCAGCAGAACCTGGTTTTCCATCATAGACAGACATTACAAAGTAATTTTAATGGTTTTGAAGATGTAATTATAATTGATCAAAGTGAATCAACTTCTCTATTTCTTAGCAGAAAGGAATCAATGAACCTAAAGGCAGATTTCCTATTGATGTTTAAACTCAAAAACCTTTACTTTGTCATCTGATCTGAGTCTGTGGAACTAGAGCTCCGTATAGAAAAAGATTTTAAAAATCATGCATCTTTTGTAATGTATTGATTCTCTATAAATAATGTCATTTTAAAAGACTGATCTGCAGGTATCTTTCATTCATTTTGTCAAAATCATAATATTATAAATAGATTAGGGTGGAACTGATATTGAGAAATATTGTGTATATGTATAATTGTATATTCTGGGAATAATTTTTTAGAATAAATAGAATATTTCTACTCTTTGATTTGACTAAATGTTTCAATTAAAGGATTTCAGACTATGAAAAGAGAGCTGGAGCTTAGAAGTAACCTCAGAGGTCTTTTCAATCTACCCCCATCAGTTTAAAAAGGGCATAACTGTGGCCAAGGGAAGTTAAAGGGCTCACTCAAGCCCACAGATGTAGTATCAGATGCAGGATTTGAACCCACCTATTATGTCTCCAGAACCAGTGTTCTTTCTACCGCGTGTTATCCCATTATTCATTTTGTAAAGATAATGGAGAGATGGTGATGATGCTAATGATGATGATGACAGCATGCTTTAAGGTTTGCAAAACACGTTACATGTTCATCTTTGGCACCCTTAATCCTACTACATAGGTAGATGATATTATTATATTTGTTATAATTATATTTTACAGATGAGGAAACTGAGGCCAAGAAAAGGTAAATGGCTTGCTCAGGATAAACTACTTAGTAAGTGTCTGAGAAGGGATTTTTATTTCAGAGCTTCCTCACTCTAAGTCCAGTCTACTATCTACTCCCCCACCTGTCTCTATAGTTTTAGATTTGAGTAGTTACATATTCGAATGTATTTTTTCTACTCCTAAACGTTTTTCAGAGTCATACTCCTACTAGCTTTTGTGAAACAAGAAAAAGAGAGGTGTTGGTGTCCAGAGAGGGCAGTTCAGGTGCCAGCTCTAATGCTTGTGAGATGTGCGACTCATCATTTAATCCCTCTGAGCATCATTTTCTTATTCTGTAAATTGGGGATGATATTGCTACATATCACTACCATCACAGAGATGTCTAAAGTGATTGAAATCAAAAGCAATCTCTAAATTTAAGTTAGCACTATAATTATCAGTACATTCTATATTTATTTTGTCCCTTAAAAAGTGATTACCAATTTGAAAAATAGCTCCAACAGGGGAAAATAGAGTAGTTTCAAAGACCATTATTGTGCTTGACCTTAGATTATTAGACCACTTAGAGAGGGTTCAAGGTTAGGGAAGAATAGGGCAAGAAGGTCACAATAATTAAACAGGAGAGAAAAATTAAAATGAAGAAAGGATAAGTTGATTTATTCTATTTTAGATAGAGCAACTTACCTTTCTAAATCGTTAGCTCCTAGGGGATTCATAGTGGACCTGTATTTAATTAGAGGAATACAAATGTGTATATTTATCTACTATAAAAGCTGCTACTCTCCTTGCTAAGCTTTCGATGGATATTTGGACATCTCTGCAACAAGAAGTAATTGGAGGGAAGCACAAATCATCCTCCCAAGAGTGTTTGGGTATCTACTTTGAGCAATCAACTGAACAAAAGTCAAGCTAAAACTGTCATTCTATTTTGAAAACACAAGCAACTCTGTGTAACCAAAATATGTGCCAATGAGAAAAAATCAAGACTCTTCAGGGAAAGTATAAAACAACTTGCCATGGAATTTTATGGCTTACATTACTGTATTTAAGTGTTTTTCTTTAACCAACATCTTAATGTGTAAAGGACAACCATGGATTTACAACAACTGGTAATTAACCTACATTCAGTCTAAAATAATCCCATTTAAGGGATGAAAAAAAGTCAAGCCAGCCAATTGACAAGCATGCATTGAGGACATACCATGTGCCATTGTAGATACTTAAAGGACTAAAGCCCCTTCCAGCAAAAGCTTACAATTTAGCAAGGTAGAAAACAGGTATACATACACACACAATAGTGTATACATGTGCGTATATGTGCCTTGCGCATGTTTGTGTGTCTATGTGTGTATGTATGTATGTATGCATGTATGCATAATATATATGCATATATAAATATATCAGATATACAACATAAATATGTGGGCATGTGTATGTACGTGTATAATATATGCTTATATGAGTCTATCGAGTTTATAAATGCTTATATGCATGCACACAAACACTTGGGCATACATATATGCATATTTGTACACATGTTTTTATGTGTACAGATATAGAGAAACATTCATATATATGTGTATATGTACTCAAATTTATACATTTAAGCATTTACAAAATTGATACACGATACTCCTTTTGGTGGGGGTGCTCACAGCTAACTGGGAGGGAGGGGCTGGGAAAGACTTTGTGAAGAAGCTGTAGCATCTCTTTTGAGTCTGGAAGGAAAAGAGGAGGTTCTAAGAAGTGGAAGGGAGGAAAAGATAAATTCCAGCCCTAAAAAAGAGCCAGTCCAAAGAACAGAGGCAGGAGATAAAACACTGTGTGTGAGAAGAAAGGCCATTTTGGTAGAATGACAGAGCTCATGAAAAACAGTGATGTACAATAAAAACAAGAAAGGCTGGAGCCACTTTGCAAAGGGCTTTAAGTGTCAAGCTGAAGTTCTCGTGTTCTCTCCTCGAGGAACGAGGAGTCGCCGGAGTTTATTGGTAGGGATGGGTAACACAATGATGCTCATAAGGTGCCATGTTGATTTTTAAAAGAGTGTAGAGAAGACTTGGAAGTGGGCGTTATTGTTTTGTGTCCTGATTCAGGATGTAGACACATTTTTGTAAAGAGATTAAAATGGGACTTATTGCATTCCCTGTTCTCTCTATTATTTCTGAAACATATCACACTAGCAATTAAAAATGCCATTTTATAATCGTTTTTTTTTCTCTACTGGAAAATCCAGATTCTTTTCCCATTGGACACAGACAACTATGAAAGAATTCACAGGTTTAAGCTTTTAACATTTTTACTTTGTTTCTTTTCTTTCTTTCTCTCTTCCTTCCTCCCTCTGTCCTTCCCTTTCTTTCTCCCTCTCTCCCTCACTTCCCTTCTTCCTCTCTCTCTCTCTCTCTCTCTCTCTCTCTCTCTCTCTCTCTCTCTCTCTCTCTCTCTCTCTTCCTGCCTTCCTTCCTTCCACAGTCATAGCATGCTAGACTGCTGATATATTTATCTGCTGATGAATTTTCTTTTTTTATTGCTGATGAATTTTCAAAAGCCAAAAGAAACAAGAAACAGTGGTAGACACTGAATAATTGGAACAGGAAATTTTCTACCTTCCCAAAAGGAAATGTTTTATGAAATCTAATAAATTATTCTCTTATTCTTCCCTTCCCTTCCCTTCTCTTCTTTTCCCTTCTTTTCTCAGCCCCTTTCCCTCTCTCTTCCCCTTTCCCTTTCTCTTCTCCTTTCCCTGCCTTTTTTCTTCTCTTCTTTTTTCTTCCTCTCTTACTATTTTCTCTTTTTGTCTCTTACTTTCAATCCTTCTCTTTTTCTTTCTGCCTTCCTTCCTCTCTGTGTCCCTTCTCCTCTCCTTCAGATCTGTTTACTTATATGTGGATTCAATTTACAATTCAACTCTTGTTTCTATTGTACCACCAGCACAAATTTGGCATCTAAAGCTAGTCTGGGAGGCTGACATTATCACAAGAATAATAACCAAACTACACCTGGGGTAACCCTTTTAAAAAAAGTTTCAGTTTTCCTTTTCTTTGTAGGTATTTTCTATTCTTTTAATACCTCAACTGTTGACAGAGGCTGGTGTTTGGAATTTTCAGAAAAAAAAAAACAACTCTATCTCCTCAGATTTTAGAGCAGATATGCACTAGTTTCCCAGATAAAATCAGAAACTGGGGGAAAAATATTTTCAAGGGTTGCTCCTTGTTCCAGTCTGAACCCCCTCTCTCTTTCTCCCTTCCCCAGTTAGACAAGGATTATCAATATCTTTGTCAGGAAGAATTAATCTACAGAAAGCTCAGAGAACTATGATTAACATTCTAGATGTGAGAGGCACCCTGAATGCTGAGCTGCAGTTCCCCAATTAATTGTGCTGTTGTTACTGTAGAAGGTAAAGTGGAGAGCTTTATTTTTTGGTTTATGCAAAAGCCAGGTGTGAAGTTTGTCCTAATGCCAAAGTTACTCAAGATAAACATGATACTATTCAGTAGGAGACCTAGTACTCATTGTAAATCTAGAAGGTGAGGGGATTTCAAAGGCCTTCTAGCCCATCTCCTTCATTCTACAGACTAGGAAATAGACCCAGGAAGATAAGTGACTTACAGGTAGTGAACATCAGAGATGAGAGCTGATTCCAGGTTTTTGGACTCAAGAACTCTTTAGAATTCATTCCACTTCAAGCTTCACTTTACCTTGATACTTAACATATTTCTGATTGTCATTGTGAGATGGGGGAAATCCTGAAGATGGGGCCTGAAATGAGATCAACAACTTTTATTGAGTTTCTAAACAAAGAGATATTAATCATGGTCTATGACCTCAAGGTGTTTATAGGGGGAAACAGTTATGGAGGAAATGGTACCTAGCAATATGAAGTAATATATTACATATGACAAGAATATCATGGGGATTAGGTGGTACAGTGGCTAGAGGGATTGGCCTGGAGTCAGGAAGACTCATCTTCCTGAGTTCAAATTTGGCTTCAGATATTTACTAGCCATGTTACCCTGGGCAAGCCACTTAATCCTGTTTGTCTCACTTTCCTTCTCTGTAAAATGACCTGGAGAAGGAAATGTCAAACCACTCTAGTATCTTGCCAGGAAAACCTCAAATGATGCCAAAAGGAGTTGGACATGACTGAAACAACTGCACAGCAATAACTCAGTAGAAAAATATGCATGTACTTTACACACACACCATCTATACTTGTGTATGTGTCTTGGCCGTCAATTGGGTAACGAATGAAGAAACTGTGAAATATGAATGTGATGGAATACTATTGTGCTCTAAGAAATGGTTTCAGAAAAGCCTGGGAAGACTTGTATGAACTGATGCAGAAGGAAGGGAGCAGAACTACAGGAATAATTTATACTCTAAGATAACAATATAAAAAAACACTTTTGAAAGATTTATAAACTCGTATAAATTAGATTATTCCAGAAGATGGATAATGAAGAATGTAACCCACTTTTAGACAGACAGGTGATGTACTAAATATGCAGACTATGACACACATTTTTAACTATGGCCAACATGAAAATTTATTTTGTTTGACACTGTTTTATGAGGTTTTTCTGTTTCTTTTTGCTCAAAGTAGGGGGGGTGGAATAGGAGACAGAAAAAAAATAAATGCTGAATAACTAAAAAAATATTTAGAAAAAGAATTCATTTTGTCAGTGGAAGCAGCACTAAATAATTCACATTGCCATCTGCTTTGCTACTGTACCCTGAAGACCACTGGGCATTTCAATCCAACCTACAGTGGAAACCTTCCATATGCATTTTCGCTTCCCATTAAAATCTGAGGTTTGTTTGTTTGTTTGAGAGTAGAGGCTGTCTGTTTATATGTACAGGACTTAATGTATTGTGAGTGCTCCATTCATTTCACTCCTTCACTTCTCCTTTGGTTTTGGGGACACCCCACTGTCTTGGTAATCCTCACTCTTGAAGCACCCTTCTGTCTCTTTCATCACCTTTTTTTCTATGCTTTGATGTTTGACAATGTTTGCATTGAGTCAAATTCATTTCTACCACCACTTCTATCTGCACAGATTATTCTGAAACCATTCAGGTACTGACTACAAAGAATTATCCCTTATATGCTTGAAATGTACATATCCAACTGACTATCAGTTTCATGGATATACCTGGGCAATTACCCCCAAAATCAACAGACTAAAAATCAGCTCATCTTTCCACTTTAAACCTTCTCCTCCTTCTGTTTTCCCTATTTCATGCAGGGCATGAACATTTCCTCTTCTCACTGATGCCTGTGAAGGTTCTCTCTCACCTCTCCTGTCCTCTCACTTCACATGTCCAGTCAGTTTCCAAAATCCTAAAGATTTAAGCTCTGAAGTTTCCTTTATATTCAACTTCTAGATTCTCTTCTCACTCACCTCACTAGGACATAGAATATAATTATCAATAAGGCTTGAAGACTGATTGAAAAAGAGAGAAACGGATATAGAAACAGAAACAGAAAATAAAGCAAAGCCAAAGAAGAGACGAAGGACTTCTAAGAAGATAAGTTGAATAGCTTCAACATGATCTACTTAAAAAATTGAATATCTTATTTTTTCCAACTACATGAAAAGCAATTTTAAAATTTTTAATAAAAAATTGAACTCCAAATTTTCTCTTCCCTGCCCTTTTTCCTACCAGAGATGGCAAATAATTTGTTACAGATTGGATATGTGTAATTACACAAAACATATTTCCATATTAGTCAGGCTGTGAAAGAAAACAGATAAAAATATTTTTAAATAAAGTAAAAAATAGCATTTCTTTGATATGCATATAAACTCTATCACTTTTTCCTCTGAAGGTGGTAGAATTTTTCTTGATGAGTCCTTTAGAAATGTCTTAGATCATTGTATTGTTGAAAATAGCTAAGTCATTCCAGTTGATTATTATATAATGTATTTTTAAATTTTTTTTCTTTTTGCTTTTTGGGGGGCAATTGGGGTTACGTGACTTGCCCAAGGTCACACAGCTAGTTTTTGTGTTAAGTGTCTGAGATTGGATTTGAACTCAGGTCCTCCTGACTCCAGGGCCGGTGCTCTATTCGCCGTGCCACCCAGCCACCCTGATTGTCATATAATATTGATGTTGCTGTGTACAATGTTCTCCTTGTTCTGCTCGCTTTACTCTAATAGTTTGTGTAAATTTTTCTAGGTTTTAATCAAAGAATTCTGCTCATCATTTCTTATAGCATCATAGTAGTATATAATATTATATAAATATAGTATAGTATTAGTAAGTATAATATTATATAATATTATAGTAAGTATAGCATTATATAATATTGTAGTATACCGTTAAAATCATATGTCACACCTTGTTCAGCCATTCCCCAACTGATGGGTATCCTCTCAATATTCTAACTCTTTGCCACCACAAAAAGTGCTGCTACAAACATTTTTGTACAAATAAGTCTATTTCCTGTCCTTTTTAAAAATCTCTTTGCATACTGACCCTGTAGTGGTATTGCCGGGCTAAAGGGCATGTACAGATTTATAGCCCTTTGGGCATAGTTCCAAATTGCTCTCCAGAATGGTTGATCAGTTCTCAATTCCACCAACACTACATTAGTGTTCCACTTTTCCCACATCCCCTCCAACATTTATCATTTTCCTTTCCTGCCAGCTGAAAGGTGTGGTACCTCAGAGTTGTTTTAATTTGCATTTGTCTAATCAATAATGATTTAGAGTAAGTTTTCATATAACTATAGGTAGCTTTGATTTCTTCATATGAAAACTGCCTGTTCATATTCTCTGATCATTTATTAATTGGAGAGTGACTTGTATTCTTAGAAATTTATTCAGTTCTCTACATATTTGTGGATTTCATTTACTGCCATGGTTTCTACAGTCTCTTCCAGGTCTCTTTCCTGAACTCCAATCCTGTATCTCCAGCCTTCTGCTGGCCACCTCTGCAAAAGTCTTCCATTAGAAACTCATACTCTGAATAGGTAACACTTTACTTATTTGTCACAAACACTAAGCTCCAGTCAGACTGATGAACTGGACTGCCAACTCTTCCCTGATCTCATTTTCATGTTCTTCAGTCTCCACACATTCCTTCGGGCATTCTCCATACCTGGAACACATTCCTTCTTCATTTCTTCTTTTTGAAATCCCTTTCTATATCCTAAAAGCCTTTTTCTCAAAGGCCATCTCCTCCTTGAATACTTTTCTGATCACCACCATCTACAACTGAAAATAACCCCTCAAATTCTCCAAAATAAGCTTGCTTGAATGTTTCTTTTGCTCTTGCCTTGTTCTATCTTATCTCATACTTATTGGTGTTTGCCTTATCCCTTTAAATTATAACCTTATAAAATACAAGGTCTATTATTATAAAACTTTTGTATACCTATCACCTAGGATAAGGAGTTATACATTGAAAGCTTCATAAATATTAAGGCAAATTGAATTGAATAAGACTTCAGAATTCTGCAACCACATAACATAGAATAGGTAACTTAAGAGTGAAAATACAAGTTTAAAGTTGGATATTACCAGTGGAGCTCCTAATTCACAGTAGACATTTGACAGGAATCCTGTAAGATTGCTTATTTTTAAGTGGAACGGAACCCTGACAGGTCCAATAAATTATCTGCATATGTATAATCACACAAAACATATCTCCACATTAGTCATATTGTGAAAGAAAACAGATTAAAATATACAAAGTGAAAATTGTATGCTGTGATCTTCATTAGACTTCGTCTGTTCCTTTTCTTAAGATGGATAGCACTTTTCATGATGAGTCTTTCAGAAATGTCTTGGATCCTCGTATTGTTGAGAATAGCTAAGTATAATGGTTTTCCTAATTCTGCTCACTACAGTCTGCATCAGTTCATATAAATCCTTCCAGGTTTTAATGAAAGCATCCTGCTTGCCATTTCTTATAGCATTATAATATTATTATGCCATTATATAGTATAATAATATTCCATTATAATCATATACCACATCTTGTAAAATGAATGATTGACCTGTTTGATAGTGCTATTTAATAATATTTATTGAAATGTTGGACAATAATTACTAAATATAGCGATTCTAGTTTGGGGATAATTAGAATTAGATGTTAGTGGAAGCATGGCATAGTGGATAGACGGTTGTCCTGACAGACAGAAAGACCAGGATTCAAATTCCATCTCTGACACATACTGGCTCCATAACCCATGTTCAAGCTCCTTATAAAGTTAATGCCCCAGGCAACTCTCTTAGAGCACAGATCAATGAAGCAAGCAATGAACTGCATTGGTAGAGAGAATTTTCTCATTTAGAGTTCCCCTTAACAATGGAATTAAAGGTCTGGTTTAAAAAAATGTCAATGTGAAGCTTGACAAAGAAGAAGTAAAAAGCTTCAGAGGTAGAAAGCAGTAGCAAAGGATTGAGCATCAGTACATAATAGTTAAAGAGAGGAGCTTAAAAGGTGTTATCAAGATAGCAAGAGGCAGAGCCAGAAAGCAATCAGGCAGAGCTGCTTTCCTTGAAGACAGAGCCGTGGATACAACCCTTTCCTGGGGATTTGTTTCCTTCAGTACTGGCATATGAATCTTTTCTAGCATGAAGAGGGAGGAAGTTGCTGAGAATGATTCTATTATTTCATTTTCTCTGTTATTTATTTTTCTATTACATGGTTTGCAATTTATATTATACTTTCTTCCTGGTCTAATGGCAAAAATGCACTGAACAGTGCTACTGTTCCTAACATGTATCCTGTGTTTGAAGGTCCCTTATGGATTATCTGTGGGCAATTATGTTTTTTACATAGATATTTGTAAATTGTCCTTGAATGTTTACAGAAATTGAATATATTAAAATGTTTAGAGGCTTTTTCTAAGCTAAGGGTATCTACATTGATATCAGAGGAATCCATTGACATCTTTGTTTTGGGGACTTTAGACTGCAATAATGTTTTAAGGCAAATTGTTTATATCAGTGGAATCACAGAATTACATTTGCTGAGATATTTTAAGAGATAAAAGAAAGTAATGAAAAAAAGTAACTAAAGAGAAGACTATATAATGGAAAAAGGTTTGAAAATACCTGTAAAAGAACCCAAGGTTAGACTCATTGCAGCTTAAAACAAGATTTGTATACAAAATAAATTCAGCTGAAAAAAAACTTAAAAAATAATTCATCCTTTGAGAAAATTGGAGGCCATAAAGATATGTGACAGACATAGGGGATAAGCCAATACAGTAATGTTAGGATTACTGACATCCCAGAAAATTGAGGGAAAAAAGAATCAGGCTGCAATATTCACAGAAATCAAAGAAATGTCCCATCATTATACAAAGCATCTGAAATAAGCAATAATTTATAAGCAGAAATAAATTTTAGAACCCACAGGAACATAAAACTCAACTCTTCCAGACAACCTAAGGAAAACATCCTTCAAGCTACAAAAACAAAGACAGGTATAACAGCTCAAGATATAACAATCAAAGTCATAGCCCATTTTTCCAGGAAGATCAGAAATGAAGGGAGCTATTGGAAAGTGACAGGCTACAATCAGAAGCCCTCAGTACAAAATAGTAATTAATTAATTAATTTATTTTTCTTTCTCTGAGTTCTGTAAATGAAAAATAATATGAAATATAATATTTATATTAATAATATAAACAATAGTTATAATAATGTTTTAAAATATTTTTTAAAAAGAGATTTAGTCAGTTTCTTCTATTGATTTCAAGACCTGCATTGAGTCGCAAAGGCCCCACCAAACTAAGCAAGGAACAATGGGGGAAAATCTCAAAACAAGATTTTAAAGTGTCCATGTGAGACAACTTTGTTGAAGAATGTTCTATACAAGTGAGACCTCAGAAGGCCTGGAAGGGTACTACAATTCTTCAAGTCTGCATTCCTTCTGGGGCAGTGATATGGGACCTGCTAAAATAGCTTCTCTGCTTCCCTCTTCTATACAGAAAATATATCATCTTTGATAAGTATTTGGGGAAGTCATTTTTTCTGCCTTTCAGAGTAGTAATTAGTGAGGAAGAATTTGTTACCTCTGTTTCTAAGCTTATACATTAAGATGGTTGAGATGGTTGACCAGGATGAGTGGCGTAGGATTTGAATTCTCTTCTTCCAATTCCCTCCCCCAACTCCCCCCCTCTCCAACCAACTAGAGACAAGAAAATCTTACCTATGATTTCAGGTGTTATGGACATAAGTGAATGTTTATCTATGGAACTATAATTGTGGGGAAAGTAGCAGTCTTTCTTTGCAGCTAGGTGTGTCTTCATCCTGAAAGCTTCCTCCAGCCCTAAAATTCACACTTTAGACATCTTACACTTAGGGCTGTGCTGGAGCCAGCTCCAATGTGTCAGAAAATTTACTGTCAAATTTTCAGTGTGAGCATTTAGAACTTGGCAAACTTTTCAAAGTGGGACTTAATTTTTTTGTTTTCTTGATTAGCTAGAACTTAGACTCTAGACTCAAGAATGTAATGAGGGAAATGTTAATAATTTAGATTAAACACAAAAGCGTGTCAAGTAAACATATTTTTATTTGTTTTTTGTTGTTTATTTTCCCAGAAAAGCTGGCCATGCCCCTCCCCAGGTCTCTCCCTCTGATATCCTTGGTTCCTCAAGAAATTTCATTTTAAGAAAGGTACCTAGACTACCTACATATTATTCCTCTCCAGGCTGCACTTGTGAGTTTTCCCAGATTTTCTCTACCATTTACCCAAGCCTGGTACCTTCCCCTTCTTCTCCTCCTTCCCCTTCAGCTTTTTTTCAGTTTCTTTTTATTGATGACAATGTATAGTTTTACCTCATTAAAATTTAAGTTCCTTGAAGACTTGAATTGTCTTCTTTTTCCAGGTTTTTTGGTACTTTCAGAATTTAGCACAATGTCTAGCACATAGAAAACATTTAACAGATTTTTAAAAATTGATTGTTAATTGACTTGTGAGCACTAGAACTAGAGACAGAAAGACCCAAGCACAAAGCCATTCTAAGACACTTAATAACCATGTAACCTTCCATCCTCCTCGCCTTCCAAGTCATAGCCTCTACCTGTCTCAATTTTCTCAACTGTAAAATGGATAATAATAGCATTTATTGTGGAGGGTTATTTTGAAGGTCAAATGAGAAAATATTTATAAATAGTCCTTAGCACATTTCCTGGCATAAAGTAGGCACAGCATAAATGTTTATTTCCTTAATTAACATACGTGAGGGAATTCCCTCTTTCAATGCTCCACAATTACAAACCTTTGAGAGCTGTCTATGGTGCCCAGAGGGTCAATGACTTGCCCCACTGGGCAAGGATGTATCCCTAGAATGCAGAGGGAGGATCTGTTCTTTTCAGATGGAGGGAGGCAATGGGGTCATGTGACCTGCTGCTAAGTGTATGAGGCTGCATTTTAACTCGGATCTTCCTGACTCTAGAGCAGGTGCTTTATCCACTGCACCACCTAGCTGCTTGCACAGCTAGCACAGCTAGGGAAGATTCAAAATCAGGGTTTCCTGACTAAAGCCAGCTTGCTGTCTACTAAGCCTTCCTGCCTCTCAATCATTCCTATAGCTGTGTAGGAATCTGTAGTTGCTTATATACATTCTCTAGCATACAATAACAATTCATCCATGGTAAAGAGGTAAATATTTCTGAGAGGTAAACATCCTTATGGGCATCCTGACTGATCATAGTAAGCACAAATCACACATTGTGTGACAAATTGTAGCTATGGAAGTTTAAGAGGCAGCTAAGTGACTGTGTGAAGCTGAATGATAGAATTAGGAAGATCTGGCCTCAGATTCTTTCTAGCTATATGACTAGCAAGTAACTAGCAAGTCACTCAGTTTCCTCATATATAATGTGGGGATAATAACAGCACTTAGCTTCCAGAGTCCTAGACGGGATAAAACTAAATAAGATTTGTAAAGTGTATTGCAAACCTTAAAGTGCTATATAAATGGTAATCAACTTCGTGTGCAAAATTGAGAAACACCAAGCCAGAATTACTCATATAGGAAAACCATTTGTATGTTAAGATGTGGACATTTGCCAATTGCCTGGATTCTGAAGAGAAAGCTATATTCACTTGTAGCACCAATGCAATACTCACAGCACCAATGGCAACCATAAATATGCTGGCAGAGTTCTCAATCACAAAATATAATAGACTCTCCATATATAAGACAAAAGCAAAACATTTATTCAGACACCAAAAAAAAATCCCAACACTAGGGAACCAAATCCATCACAGCAACATAGAAGTTAATATACCACAATGCAGCAGAGGGCCACAGCATCCTTTAGCCATCTCACAAACCAATACTCACAAGCCTAGCTTTCTCCCTGTGTATGTTCTCTCCTCATTCCAGCTCTAACTGCTCTGACTCCCAGCTTTCTGTGGGCTCTGCTCCACCCTTCAGCAAGTTCCTCCCACCACAAGCTTCACATGATTGCTTTTCAGCCCATGAAGGGGCAAGAAAGATCTTTGAAGCAGAGAAGATCTTCAGTTCCCTTAGGCTTATTAAGGGGGAGAAAAGACCTTCAAAAATCCATTACCATTACATCACTTTAAACCTGCTATTAAATTGTCAGCAGACCTTCAAGCTATATAATAGAAATAGCAAGAACAAGTAGCATTTACAAAGCCCAATAAAACGGTAGAGAAATAAGTTTAAGAAGTCGTATCCTAACAGTGAAATGATAAACTATTCCTGAAATGCGTTCCAGATAAAAAATAAGGAAAAGAGGGTACTGGACCAATCCAGAGGGAACTGCTTATTATCACTGATAAAGTGGTAGTTCTGAATTAAGATTTATACACAATTAATAGGATATCATATAAGATAACAAATAAGTGTTTTTATTAAGTATGGAACTGAGTTTGGTTTGTTTTCGTGCATGGATAGTTATGCCAAATTCTATTAAGTGAGCAAGATCTCTCTTAGAAGACTCTACAGTCTTCTGTAATCTACAAACTTAGTTCTGGTATCCTGTGTTTTAAAGAACATTGCATGATATTACTATATGCTTTTTTGATTCTATTTTCAAAGAAAGTATTCATGACATATAGTCATCAGTCTTTAGGATAGCCTCTGTAGCTCCTTATTATCTGACTTATTCCTGATCTATATTTTTCAATATATAGCTCGCCATTTTCACACATTCCCATCTTTGCATTGAGGTCATCAAGTATCGAATTTGATGTAATTTAAAGATTATTATTAAGTTTATTATAGAATTTTCTACCTCTTCAGCCCCTGCAACAGACAATGGCAGAGGATCTATTATTATTTTCATGGCAGCCTTTTTGCAAAAACTTGTCCTACACATTGCAATAAGAGATTACCAAAAATCCCATGAAATTGCATTTCTTATCTTTGTGTGCATGATAAAATCAACATCTCTATCTTTTTTTTTCTCTCTTTCTGATGAGGACCTGCTTCTTCCATTTAGCTGCAACTTCCTTCTGTTTTCACATATAACAAAAGAGTTAAGATTGATATTATTACATTCCTCTAGTAGTATGATGTTTTGGTCATTGAACAACTGATCTCAAATTGCGAGAATAAACATCTAAATCAGTCTCTAGACAATCTAAAATCTTTATGGTCCTTAGCAACTTCTTTCACCAACTGACCATAGTTTCTGCAGAAATAGGAGAATGAATAGGACATGTATTAATCAAACAAATGGAAGAAATTGCTGAAATTAAAAGAGTGGGCTTGATTATATAAAGTTAAATCATTAGTCCCAATAAAAAAGAATCGTTATAAAATGAAAAGAGAAGGTACAGACTAGGAAGAAAATTATAGGAAATATATCAAAGAAAGGTCTGAAATCTGGAATTTATAAGGACCTAATGCATAACTATAATAACATTTCATTTCCTGGTAAAGAAATGTTATAAACATATAAAAAGATAATTTTGAAAGAGGAAGAATGAGTTTTTATAACCACTTAAAACTATTTTAATTTTAATTTAATCAGAGAGATGCAAATTAAAGACAATTTTAAAATATAAACTTATAATCAGTAATTTGGCAAAAATATAAAAAATTGTCAGATATGTAGGAAAAGAGTCAATTTTACATTGCAAACAGGAGTACAGACTGGTGTAAAAAAAATGTAGAGCAATCTGACAATATTTAATGATGCAGAAAACCAATCACACTCTTTGACCCAGCTGGGACTTTATCCTGTCTAAATATATTATTAAAAGGGGTAAAAGGACTATCTCTTCAAAAAAAGAAAAAAATTCATAGCTGTTTTTATTTAAAATAGCTTAAAACTGAAAACAACCTATGTGAGCAACATTTGGGGAAAGGCTAAATTATGCCATATTAATTAAATGATGGTACCAGAAAAGATGAATGTGGTGAATAAAAAGACAAAGAGAAAGACGTATGAAATGATAAAGAAAAAGTGGGATTGGTAGAATTAAAAACGAAATAGATACTATCAAGTATGTTATGTTTGTATATTAATTAAATTATTGGATTTTCATCTTAATCATTTAGTAATTAAAATAGTAAAGTCATGTTTTTAAACTACAAAAGTTATTACACAGATGAATTTAAAAGAGGACACAGAGTAAATGAATTTTATTATTGTTGTTGAGATGCATGTGTTTTTCTATTTAGGTTTTTAAAACTTCATTGTTTATGCTTTTAATTGTATGTTATCCCCTTAATTGTTTTATTCATTTATCTATTATTATTTTCCATAAAAACTTACATAACAAGGATAAATTCCTTTAAATACAATGGAGTCAAACACCTCCCTATTTATACTACCAAAGCCTGAAATTCCATTTTTCATAATGCTAATCCTGTCCAATATGGTGACAAAGCTTCAGTAACTCCCTATTGTCCCAATGATAAAATACAGACTCTTCTATTTCAATATATTTTACTATATAGGTTAAACCTATCTTTCCAAACTAATTTTACATTACTCTCCCTCCCATAATTTAAATTTCAGTGAAATATGATTTATTCATTAGCCTTATTTCTCTTCTCTTCCTTCATACAAGCTGTTTCCCATGCTCCACTTCCTCTGCTTTGACTCTTGAAGACTTCAAGGTTCATCCTCAGCTCAGATTAGTGTCCATCTTTTATATAACACCTTTCCTAATCCTACCATATGTTATCAATCTCTACCATATTACTTGGAATTTACTTTATACATATTTTTGCCTGTATCTATTTTTGTACATTTTGATTACTCTCTGTTGAATGTAAGCTACTTGAGGGCAGGGGAAGTTTCATCTTTTTTAGAATCCCCAGCATCTAACGAGCAAACTGCTGGACACAACTTATCTATATTTTCTCAATCTATGTAATTCTTATTCATGATCTTCCATAAATTATCCATAGAAGCGCTAACTATCATGCTTCAGGAGATGTAGTATTTTTAAATGTTTCATGAACACCAACCTAGCAATCAGATTTTCAGTGAATTCTCTTACTTTCTCTACTTGACTGACCTATTTCTTGTCTTCTATGTCCTGGATCATGTCTTTTATTCACTTGTTGTAAATGCACCACTTTTGGTAAAAATAATTTACTCACTTAGACCCACAATGCATTAGTCCATTGTATTTTAAGTCACCTACATTTTGGAATTTCCTGAGATTGTTGAGTTTCATAATTTGCCACCATATACCATTGCCAGGAGAATGTTCCAGTAGATCTGTGATCTTATAAATATACATGTTCTGTACAACAACACTATTTCCTGTTCATCCTTTGTAGCTCATGTCCTTGTTCTCCCTTTAATCCTCTATAAGGTTGGGTGTGGTGGGGGTGGACGAAGTTTGGGTGCTTTCTCAAATTTTCTTAACTCTATATGGACACTAATGGAACACATAAGCTGTATGCCAGATATTATTTTTTCCTACCATATGACCAGCCTTTCTTTATTGATTGCACATTTTCATTACTATCCATTATGCTTCTTCTCATTTGGAAATCCTTGTTTGCAATGTCCACTCATGCCCACCATGTGCTTCTCTATTGCCCTTTGGGTGATCTTTAACTTAAGTTTTTTGGAGACTGCACATGCTTTGCAACCATTTACAACACCAGAAAAATATCAGTATTAAAAATATGCTTCCAGAAGAAGTTTGTGGTCATTAAGATGATTTTGAAATTTCGTCAACACAATGCCACCCTACTTTCTTTCTCAAATTCAATTCTGGGCCTAAATTATTGTCTGCCTAGAATATAGCTAATGATAGATGAGCTCTAGAGATGTTCATTCTATCATACACTAGGTAATGTGTAGACACTGTCTACACAATGAACAATAGAAATACTTTATTCACTTGTTTTTTTTATAGTTAGGACAAAATGAACAATTACAAATGTCATGAAGGGATGACAATAGACCACATCTTTATGCTACTACACTTGACAAAAACATAGAGATTATGACACTGCACTCATTTTTGGTTACCTTGTTTGAAGTTAGTGTCAAGGTCTACTTGTATGTTACCTACTATATTTGCATATGTATATTCCTCTATTAATATTTAAAGCCTTTATCTTCACAAAGTTCACCTTCAGTGATGGATTTAGTATTTTCTTAGTTAGATAAATAACTAACATCAAGTGGAATTTTCTTGTATGGAAGAACTGAATTAGGATAAACAAATGACCTAAATTAATTGATGCTAATAGCCAAATGTGGCAATGGATATAAATATTGACTTTATTTGCTCTTTTTAAATGCTGAATTCTCTTCTTTGATTTTAAAGGGAACTAATTATTTACCTTTCTTGGAAAGAGATAAAATAACTTTTCTTTCTTCCCTCTAGCATCATTGGGTGCATCTAGCTTATTCTCATTGCATTATATAATGTTCTGGCTACTCTAAATGGAACCACTACATCACATGTGACAGAAAAGGAATTTAACTATTTACTCTGTAAATATAGGTCATCCCAAAGAAATGCAATTTATGTAAATAATAATATTGTTGTAGGTATACTTTCACTGTCTTTTTTCTAATTCCTCCTTAAGAGGCTGATCACCCCATCACAATTTACTCCTCTCCCCTCACATTCCAAAACACACACACACACACACACACACACACACACACACACAAATACATCTATCAAATACACACAAATTCATCTATCTGTTTGTGTATACGTGTATATGTATACATATGTATATACAGCATATGTTTATAATTTTTAAAATCAACTTCACAAAGATAATCCATTCATAAAAAGAAGAGTAACCAAGGTCATCTCTCCGTGGTTATTTGAGCAGCAAAAGAGTTGGACTTGTTCATTTTCAATAATGAAGTTGATTGTATGGGAAAAACTGCAAAAACAATGGACTTCTGCTTAATTGAATTGTCCACCAGGTGTTAATACGCATGCAAATGATCATCCTCCATCAACTATAATATCTAACTGTATATGTTCATTATGCAATAATAACTATTCTTGTAAAAGCAGAGTTAATTATCTACCAGATATATAAAATATATTTGCACCCAGTCATATCTAAATTATACATTTCAACTCATATCTCTGCCACATGGAGAAGAAATTCAATGTATTCTATTTTTCAATATTTTTCTTCATATATATATATAATGTCTAAAGTAGTTTCACAGTTCACTGGAAGAAAATACAGCTACACTCTAGCTACAAGGGTACAAAATATCTCCAAGTTAATTAATATAACACATTGTCTATATTTCAGCAGGAAACCATACTCAAGGAGTCAAAGTGCTAAGAAGTTTTCACCCTGCTGTCAGTCCCAGTGGTCCTGTCCTGCTTTTTTCCTCCTACTGATAATAACTTCCCAGATATTTTTGAGTCTCTTTGTCCTGACACTGCACCAAAAGTTGGAAACACTTAAGGAAGGAGAAGTTTCACTGAAAAGGAATGGTAAGAAAAGGGGTTGGGGGTGGGCAAAAACTTGTTTTGTTTCTAGTTTTGTCCTATGTTGAGCTGTAAGCAAGGTGAGCTTGGAATTTAGACTTTAGTTGCTGATTTAATTCTCTACTATCCTATATTTTCAGAAGTTGGTGATTCGCCTGTTGCTAAGGTCTGGTTTCCATTGGTAATACAAAGAAACCCATCATATCCTCTGACAGTAGTCCAGAATTATGACTTTTGTCTTTACTAAACTCCCACACTTGTATTGAGTGTATATATGAAAACTCATCTAACCCTTGAGTGTGTATGTATGTATGTATGTATGTATACACATAGGTGCATTGTGTGGGTGGGTGTATATGTATACACATATGCACATGTGTGTATTTGTATATGTGTGCATAAAAAACTTAAACACATGCAACACTTGCCCTGACCAGAAAAAGATCTTTAGTCACTTGACATTTGCACCTATTAGTGGGATATCTAAATATCTAACCATTATGACTCTACTCAAGTCTACCATAATCACCCTTTTACAGTCCTCTGTGTTCTCCCTAGACTCTCCCCAGAGCCACAACCAGTAATGCTATCTATAACCAAAGCTTTAATAGGTAACTGTAAAATAGTAGAAATCACCTCAAATATGGAATCAGACAACCTGGATTAAAATCCCAGCTCACACAATGTAAGACATTGGGTTATATGTTTAATCTCAATTGGCCTTGTTTCCTCATCTATAAAATGAGAGATTTGGACTGAGTGATCTCTAAAGTCCTGTATAGCCTTAACCCTTTAAAGCAGGGGTTCTTAACTTTTTTATATCATTGGAACCCCTTTATATCATTGGAAGCCCGGTGAATCTAAACTCTTTTCAGAATAATGTTTGTTTGTTTTTTAAATGTATGCAATAAGGTACGTAGAATTGCAAAAGAACATTGTGGGGGAAAAGCCACAGATCCCAGATTAAGAATCCTTGCTATGAATTTATGTTAAAGTGCATGCTTATTTACTTAGAAGGAAAGAGAGAAAATTAAGATGTAACATCCTCTGTTTCTCTGTGAAAGGAGAACCTGTCACAAAACCCAGTAAAGTGGTTTATTTGATGCAAAATCTGAATACAAACAAATTGTTATAATTCTATAAGAGGCATCCTCTTTCAATGGACACAACTTGGAATCTGAAGTTTACAGACAGATGAAATTTTAATAATATGAACTTGTGATGCTTTCTTGGCAACAGCCCTGTTAAGGTAAATAGTGCGAGTATTATAATGCCTATCTTATTACAAGAAGAAGCTGGCTCAGAGAATCAATGTGACTTATCCAGGGGCAAGCAAAGTGTCCAAGTCAGCATTATTTCCCCTATGCCACTGTTTTTCTGCATGAAATTTTTAAAATAATAGCAAATACATTATAAGTGTTAAATAAAGCAAGAATAATTCAACAATCACATATTGAGTAGTTTACTAGGTTTAAAATGGAAACCAGGAGGATAGTGGACAGGAGACAGGCTTTGGTGTTAGATATACAGGGGTTTAGGTCTTACCTTTCACACCTCTTAATTTTATGACCATGGGCAAGTCAATCTCTCAGTGTTCATGGGCATCTCAATAAATGGATAAATTACAGAGCACTGCCTTCACTAATAAAATTCAGATCCAAGCAACATCAATGGTGATAATTTTGCTAAACCAGTGTTTCTCAAAGTATGGTCTGGGGTTTCCCTGGTGTCCCTGAGGCCATTTCAGAGCTTCCATGAGGTCAAAATTATTTGCATGATAATTTTAATATAGGTTAATGTCTATATGTATGATATAAAATATTGATAGCTATGGCCTACGTAAACAAAAACACTTGGTGGAGGCTCAAGGGTCCTCAATAAATTTTGAGGCTGTGAAAGAATCCAAAGACCAACAAGTATGATAATCTCTGTGCTAAGAAGTTGGGTAGAGTAGAATAGAGCTTGTGTTGAGCCTTAAGGACATTAGAACTAGCTGGTTTAATGGTTAAGAAAACATACCTGGATGAAGATTGATCAGTTTTGTTAAAGTCATGCTACTGTTGTTGAGATTAAGATGAATGTGTGTGGGGGGAGAGGGGAAAGCCAAGATGGTGGAAAGGAAGCAGTAACCTTTCCATGGTCCTCCAACAATTCTGTCGCTAAAGGCTAAAAGGTGAATTTGAATGAATTTAAGAGTGACAGAACCCAGTGTGAGACTGAGCATGGCAGATTCCCAGCCCAGGAAAGTGCCTACTGTGGTCTGGATAAGGAGAATGCTGAGCACAAGGGAGCCACACCAGTGTGGAGCTGAGAGCAGAGTACAGCAGACTGAGAAGAAGCCACATCCAGCCAGCAGATTCACCCAGCTTGGCTGTCTCACCACAGGACAGAGGACCATCAAATCCAGTAGGAAAAAACTCGGGGCCCACAGCAGGGTCAGCAGCTTCTCTTGGGGAAACCTAGATGTTTAAAATTATACAACCATACTTCCAGAAGCCAAGATGGAGGAATAAAGTCTAGTTGCTCTGATTCCCACTCCCTGACCTAGAAAAGTCTGGAGTTAAATACCCCAACCATAGTAAAATCTTCAATTAGTGGAAACAGCTTCAGGCTTGGGCATGGCTGAGGAAAGGGGAAAGAAGACAGTACGGAGTCTAAGCCTAGGAGGGTGGAGCCAGCAAGCCCTAACAAGAAAACCCAGGTGGGCATTAGTACCACCAAGCCAATCAGCAACTGCAGCTGTGCCTCTGGCTTTCAGCTGTAGCCTGCTCTGAGCCTGCCTGAGCTGTAGCTCAGAGACACAGACTCGGAAACGTGAAGGAGCCAGACTACCCCACCCCCATAGATTACTCTGTAAACCTTATGGTAACTCAGGGGAATCCTTGAGAGTCCTGGCCATGGAATCAGTCTACTCATCAAGTTAACAAACAAATCTTACCTCCCAGCCTGAGAAGCTCAATACTCCAGCACCACAGAAGCAGATATTCACTCCAAAAATCGAGGACATAGGCGCTCATAATGGGGAAGAAGGAAACTGTAAAGGCTAGGACCATCAAATATTTTTATAGTGAGCAATAACAAGCAAATACAGAAGGCAACAGGGACTCTATATTCACACTGGAGACCACAAAAGGAAATGTAAATGGGTCTCAAGGCCAAAGAGTCTTTTTGGAGGATATCAAAAGAGATTTTAAATATGAAATTAGAGAGGTAGGAGATAAATTTAAATCTATAGTGACCAAATTGGAAAAAAAAATCTCACTGAAGAAAACAAATCTTTAAAAAGCAAAACTGGAGAGCTAGGACAGGAGGTCCAAAATCTAACCAGAGAAAATACCTCCTTAAAAATGAAAAATGAACATATGGAAAATGAACTCCAAAACTAATTGTGGAAAATAATTCACTAAAAATTAGAATCAGACAAACTGAAGCTAAGGACTCTATGATGCAACAAGTGTCAGTCAAACGAAACATAAAGATTGAAAAATTAGAAGAAAATACAAAATATCTCACTTGAAAAACAACTGGAAAACATATCCAGGAGAGATAACCTAAGAATTATCGGCCTCCTAGAAAACCATGATGAAAAAACCATCCTGGACAACATCCTCCAAGAGATTGTTAAAGAAAACTGTCCTGAGGTCCTAGAATCAGAGGGAGAAATGGTTATTGAAAGAATTCACCAATCTCCTCCTGAAAGAGATCCCAAATTGAAAACTCCAAGAAATATAGTGGCCAAACTCCAGAGCTACAAAGTCAAGGAGAAAATATTGAATGCAGCCAAAAAGAAACAATTCAAATACCAGGGAACTACAGTCAGGATTACACAGGATTTGGCAGCTGCTACATTAAAAGATCAGAAGGAATGGAATGCTATATTCTGCAAAGCAAAAGAGCTAGGACTGCGATCAAGGATCAACTACCCGGCAAGACTGAGCATATTCTTTCAGGGAAGGAGATGGATATTTAATGGAATAAAGGACTTCCAGACCTTCCTTATGAAAAAGCCTGAGCTCAATGGAAAATTTGATCTCCACTTACAAGATCCAAGAAAGACATAAAAAGGTAATCAAGGAAAACATACACTCACACAAACACATACACACAGATGCTCACACATGCACAGAACTTGGGACTCAATAAGAGAAAACTGTCTACATTCTTTTATGAGAAGCAGATAGCCGTCAATACTGAAATTTGTATAAGTATTGTGACACTTAAAAGGGATGTACATAGAAAGAGGGTGTGGGTATAATTGGTCAAATCTGAAGATTAAAAAAAACTATTAAGAAAGGGATTGTACTGGGAGAAAAGGAAAAGCAGAGGCAGAAGATGGTATGTTATGCCACAAGAAGAGGCATAAAAACATACTAAAGTGGAGGGGTGGGAAGGAAGGAGATGAGCATCATATGATTGTTACTCCCATTGGTTCTAATTTAAAGAGGGATCAATACAAATGGCTAAGTTTAGATTCTATCATGGAAAGACACAAAAACTCATAACAATAGAGGGAAAAGAGGGAGGGAGAGGAGCAGTGTAGGAAATGTACTAGCATTTTTTGGGGTTCATTGAGGGAATAACATCCTCCGTTAAGAATAAAAATCTATTGTGCCCTACAGGCAGTAGGAGGAATAAAGGGGGGAGGGGTGTAAGAAAGGGAGAGTACTCAGTAGGGAGGGGAAGACTAGCAGTGGGGAAGGGTAATAAGGAGGGGAGAACACAGGGAGGGAATACTGAGGGAGGTGGTTGTCAAAAGGAAAGTTCTTAAGGAGGGGAAGGGAAAAGGAAGACATCAAGAGATAAACAGGGGAGGGAATAAGATGGAGGGAAAGTCACAGATAGAAATCATAACTGTGAATGTGAATGGGATGAACTCTCTCATAAAATGGAGGCAGATAGCAAAATGGATTAAAAACCACAATCCTACAATATGCTGTCTACAAGAAACACATCTGAGGGGCGGCTAGGTGGTTCAGTCAATAGAGCACCGGCCTTAGAGTCAGAAGGACATGACTTCAAATCCGGCCTCAGACACTCTATCCAAAAACTAGCTGTGTGACCTTGGGCAAGTCACTTAACCCCCAGTTGCCCTCCAAAAAAAATTTTTAAAAAAAGCACATCTGAAACAAAGGGATATGCACAGGATAACAGTAAAAGGATGGAATAGAATATATTATGCCTCAGCTAACGTAAAAAAAAAAGCAAGGGTAGCAATTCTTATCTCAGATAAAGCAAAAGTTAAAATAGATCTAATTAAAAGAGATAAGGAAGGAAACTATAACCTGCTAAAAGGCATCATCAAGAATGAAGCAATATAATTATTTAACATATATGCACCAAGCGATATAGCATCCAAGTTTCTAGAGGAAAAGTCAAGGGAATTAGAGGAAGAAATAGATAGCAAAACAGTACTAGTGGGGCACCTCAATCTCCCCCTCTCTGAACTTGATAAATCTAACCTTAAAATAAACAAGAAAGAAGTTAAGGAGGCAAATAGAATTTTAGAGAGGCAATAAAAATTATATGCAATAAAGGGCCATGGAAAGGTAGTCAAAAAACTAATTGGAAACCAAATAATTTAATCCTAAAGAATGAGTGGGTTAAACAAGAAATTATAGAAACAATCAGTAACTTCATTCAGGAGAATGACAATAATGAAACATCATACCAAAACTTGTGGGATGCAGGAAAGGCAGCACTTAGGGGAAGTTTTATATCCCTGAATGCATACTTGAAAAAATTTGAGAAAATGGAGGTCAATGAATTGGGCATACAACTGAAAAATCTAGAAAAAGAACAAATTGAAAATCCTCAATTAAAAACTGAATTAGAAATAATGAAAACCAAAAGAGAAATGAATGAAATTGAAGAAAACTATTGAACTTATAAATAAATGTAAGAGTTGGTTTTATGAAAAAAAACCAATAAAATTGATAGACCCTTAGTCAATATGATAAAAAAAAAGAAAGAAGAAAACCAAATTCTGAGTCTTAAATATGAAAAGGGTGAATGTACATCCAATGAAGATGAAATTAAAACAATAATTAGGAATTATTTTGCCCAACTGTAGGCACATAAATTTGACAACCTTAGTGAAATGGATGAATATCTACAAAAATATAAGTTGCCCAGACTAACTGAAGAGTAAGTAAATTACTTAAATAACTCCATCTCAAGAAATTGAACAAGTTATCAGAGAACTACCTAGGAAAAAATCCCCAGGGCCAGATGGATTTACTAGTGAATTCTATCAAACATTTAAAGATCACTTCATTCCAATACTCTACAAACTATTTGGGAAAATCAGTGAGAAAGTAGTCCTTGCTAATTCTTTCTATGACACAAATATGGTACTGATACCTAAATCAGGAAGAGACAAAACA
>CM053601.1:42155013-42235702 GCA_028646575.1 Pseudocheirus occidentalis | reverse complement strand
GGTTGTTGACTCTCTTTTCATGATTTTCTCACATCATTCTCATTTCTCTTCCCAATTTTTCCTCCACTTCTCTTATTTGGTTTTCAAAGTCCTTTTTCAGTTGATGTATAGCTTCTAGGCATTCTTCAATTGTCTTGGAAGTATTTGGTGTGAGAGTTCTGAGTTCTGGGCTCTCTTCCTCCCATTCCGTGCTTTGACCCTTTTTATCCATAAAAAAGGATTCTAGAGTTTTATTGGTGTTTTTATTTTGCTTCCTCTTTCTCATGTTGGCCAGTCAATTAATTGGTTGGTTTTTATAGGTCTGTGAAACTCTGCTTCCAAGGGGGGAAGCTCTGTTCCAAATCGCTGGGGTTTTCCCAACTGCCAGAGCTATTGGGAAGGATGTTGCAAGTCCCGCCTGCTTTGGCTTGCTGAAAGTGC
Source organism: Pseudocheirus occidentalis (assembly GCA_028646575.1). Taxonomy (NCBI): domain Eukaryota; kingdom Metazoa; phylum Chordata; class Mammalia; order Diprotodontia; family Pseudocheiridae; genus Pseudocheirus; species Pseudocheirus occidentalis. Next base: position 42,235,282 of record CM053601.1, on the reverse strand, counting down.
ACCCCAGAACCACCGCCCAAGACCACGATCTGGATCCAGGCCACTCAACGCAAGAGCACTTGGCCCTGATCAATTGATTCAGCCCCCATGTGGAGTCCACAGGCCGGGAGCTCTGAAGCAACCTGGTGGGAGCCACCGCCAGTTCCAGCAGTTCCTTTCCCCCACTGCTTCCTTGCCCCGCGGGCAGGTTGGCCGAACTGCTTTACCACCCCCTAATTAATTTTCAAAGTTTCACTTTCACTAACCGTCTCTGAGGATTTTAAGAACCCCTTAGGTAGTTGCTTTAGATTTTCTTTGAAGCTGACTCAAAGAAAGTGCAAGAGCACTTGGCCCTGATCAATTGATTCAGCCCCCATGTGGAGTCCACAGGCCAGGGGCTCTGAAGCAACCTGGTGGGGGCCGCAGCCAGTTCCAGCAGTTCCCTTCCCCCACTGGTTCCTTGCCCCAGGGGCAGATTGTCCAATTGCTTTTTCTCCCCCAAATTAATTTTCAAAGTTTCACTTTCACTTTCACTGACCGTCTCTAATCCTGGTTTGCTCGATGTGAAGATTCCCTCAGGTGCAGTAGATCTCTGAAGTAGACTCAAGCTGCGGCTTGGGAGGCTTGGCTCCTCCTGGCTGCCCTGGGGCCTGGCCTGGCCGCGGCTGCGGTTTGAGGCTGGGCTGGTCTTTGCTCCAGGCCTGCTGGCCTGCTGGATGAGCCCCTCCTGCCTATTTGCCCCTCTCCAATCCCTGTTTTTCACACCTTGGTAGATGTGGAGGTGGTGGAGGCTGTAGACCTTCTCTGCTGAAGACTGGCTGCTGCGCGGCTCGGCTCGGCTCCTTCCCACCGTCCTGGGCCTGGCCGCAATCTTAGCTTCAGGCTTGTCCGGCCTCAGCTCCCAGCCTACAGCAATGAGCCCCTGCTGCTGAGCTGCCTTCAGCGAGTGATGTGTTTTCTGTATTTTTGTGAGTCTGAGAGTCCTAGACTTTGTTTGGGGTCATATTTTATGGGTGTTTAGGGTGGTTGTGTAGGAGCTGCGGAGCCTTGCTGCTTCTATGCTGCCGTCTTGGCTCCGCACCCCCCTTACTTTTCAAAGAAATGTTTTTGGTGTAGATTTCTAATTGTGTCTTCCTTCTCCATCATTTACAGTGGCTTCTCATTGTCTATAGGATAAATGACAAATTCATTTTTCTACCATTCAGGCTTTTCCAAGGTCTTGGTCTCGTCTAGTAATTAATTCTTATTCTGTATCATTCCCTTTCACCCAGTTTCTGTTCCTGTCAAACTATGTTATGCCTCAATTTTGTTCTATCCTTTCCCACCTCTGTGAATTTGAGCATGTTTGGAAGGGGGCCCCTTTGCAATTCTGCATATTGAAATTCTTCTATTTTTTGCAGTCTATCTTTGGTGCCATCCTTTCTCAGAGACCTTTCCTGAGCACTTCTCCCTCTCCAAATCCAAATGTTCCTTTCCTCTTCAGCCCTTTTCTGCTTCTCTCTTTGACCTTTCTTATGTACTGACTGCATTGTAATTTACATATAATTCATGGTGTGCATCAGAAGTGTCAAACTCACAAGCAACCTACAAAACTCCCCAGTCTGGCCTGAACCAGATTAAAATATAATTAGGAAATATTTTACAAAATAACTAAAGATACAATATAACATAGATAATGTTAATTTGTGATTTTCTAATTCAATATACAGCCCCCATAGATAGTATTCTATTTGAATTTAACACCATTCATGCACAGTCTCACCATGCTACTAGAGTGTATACCTTTCAAAGGCAAATCACCTTGTACCAAACAGTCCTATTGTACTCAGTAAACACTGAATAAATGTTTATTAAATTATTCAAAGGGAGCCTCCCATATGAAGACAAAATTTTAGAAATAAATGTTTCCATTTGGAAAAGATAAAGGAAAGGAAGAGATATTCTGCCTTTCCTCATCTAGTGTGCCCTTCCTCAAACCCCATCATATTGTATCTGTTTTACACATAACTGTATGTATACATGTTGTCTCCTCTGCCTAAAGTATAAGCTCTTCAAGGTCACTTTTGCCTTTATGCTTCCAGTTTAGCCCAGTGCCTCCTACAACATAGGAGGCTCACAAAAGCTTACTCTCCCTCTCTCTCTCATTAAGCTAATTTATTTAGTTTTAGTTTTCAACATTCACTTCCATAAGTTTTACATTTTCTCCCCCTCCCACATCCCCAAGACAGCATATAATCTGATATAGGCTCTACATATACATTCCTATTAAACATATTTTCACATTAGTCATGTTTAAAGAAGAATTACAATGAAGGGGAGAAACCACAAGAAAGAAAAAACAAAACAAAACAAATTTTTAAAAAGAAAACAGCATGCTTTGCTTTGCATTCAGACTCCATAGTTTTCTCTGAATGTGGATGGCATTTTCTATCATGAGTCCTTTAGGATTTTTTTAGGTCCTTGCATTGCTGAGAAGGGCTAAGTCTACCAAAAATGCTTTCTTACAAAATCTTCATTGATACCAATGTAATAAATAGGCACAACACTAGATTGAGGCTGATGCAGTGTAGTTAAATTACTACTTCACAGTTTTGTGTAAGGTCAGCCCTGGCTTAGTTTCTAAATGAAATAACCAAATATGAGGATCATCATTTGGAGGCAGGGTGAGGGGAAACAAAATAAAACAAACAAAAACACTCTGTTCCAAGAATCAGAACCTGGGCTGTCTTTTTGGTTCTGCTTCTAATTAGCTATGTATGTGGCTTTGGGCAAATCCCTTGTCTCCTTAAATCTTTTTTTTTTTTCCTTAAATTTTATTTTAGACTCAAGGGCCAGAACACAAATACAGAATAGAAAAAAGAAACAAAAACATATCATAAACTTAAAATACTGGAACTTAAATACAAAGAAAGGGGGGAGCAACATGTCATGTGCATAGTATAACAAAAGAGAGGATTCAAAATACGCAACAATAAATTTTCATTTCAAAAAAGCCTATGAGATAAATAATACACTTTGTGTTGAGAATTGTCCATCTTTTCTTTGCCCCACCTCCCCAGAAGGCTACAAAAAGTTTAAATGTTTCTCTATAGTTATAGATATATACATACGCATATACATATATAGACATATACTTTCCAATACAAATTCTCCTCCTGATCTTTGTTTCTATGTTTGTGCATATGTCTTGTTTCCTATCCCTCCTGCCTCCTCTACTTCACTTCTACCCAGTACCTTGCCCTCCTATTACTTGCCTACTCCCCTCCAAGGATCCCTCCCCTATCCTCCCATTCCCATAAATCTAAACACTGTTCTATAACTCCTTTTCTCATGCCCTCACCCTCCCCTCTAAAGATCCATCCCTTGTCCTATCCACCTTCCTATCATTTTATTTCTTCTGAATTTCGAAGACTTTTATACTCTTTTATAGACTTTTATACTATATAAGAATTACATATAATATAGTATAAAATTAAGACTTTTATACTATATAAAAAAAAAGATTTAAGGAGACAAGGGATTTGCCCAAAGCCACATACATAGCTAAATAAATAAATATATATATATATACTAGTTCCCATCCCCCATCTAATTCCTCTGTATTGATTCTTCCTCTTGCACTTCATTTATATAAAATACCCTTTTTTAGCTGCTCCTGAAGTGACCAGGAACTAGTTAAGCTATGGACTCAAGATAGGAGTCAAGAGATCAGCCAGGAAATAGTTAAGTGATACTTTGTGAAATTAGAAATCAGTGAGCTCAGTGTACTCAAACTGAATAAAAAATCAGCAGGCTCAGTAAAACTCAGAGTAACCCAAGATAGAAATCAGTGAAGTGGCCTGTACTGGGCTAAGAATGTATGTAGGTAATGTGTCTTATTTTTTTCTTTACCTACGTGCCTAAGTCTGCATTCCCATGCCCCACTGCTCATTCACCCTCCTGGTACCCATACCCAACTCTTCATCAATCAGTAAGGTATTTATACTCCCTTGATTACAAAGAATATATTCCCCTGTACCTGGATATCAACTAGTTTTAGTAACAAATCATAGACAATTAGGGAAAATGGTATAAAAGATCCTGTACTTCTGCATTACTTCGCTGTTCTCTATCTCTCCCTTTTTGGCTCATGAGACAGCCCAGCTGATAAATCAATTACTATTAAAGCTCCTTAAAACTTTTATTCAGACTCTGTGATCACTTTGTTAAAACTTGCCATTTCATTCCTAAGTGGTTTTACTTTTCAAATTCATATAATATTCAAGTTTACCCCAATCTTTCTTATAAGCTACCCAATTATTAATAAGAATCTTAGACATACATTTTATATTTTATATATATAAAAAGTAAACAGTCTGTCCTTATGGATCCCTTATAGTCAGTCTTTGGTATGTGCTTTATATTTCTCTTGGTTCTTATATGTCAAATCTTCTATTCAATTAAGGAATTTTGTTTTTGACAAAGTCTTGAAAGGCTGAGAGTTTATCAAATGTCCATTTGTTTTTCATTCAGGATAACACTTAACTTTGCAGGATATTTTTGGCCAGAGACCCAGTTCTTTTGCTCTTCCAAATATCATGTTCTAAGACCTTCATTGCTTTAATGTCTCTGCTGCTAGGTCTTGTATAATTCTTATTGTGGCACCATCATGTTTAAATTGTTTTAATCTTGATGCTTTTAATATTTTATCTTTGAGCTTGGGGTTTCAGAATTTGATTATGATATTTCTATGAGTTTTCCTCATAGGATCAGATCTCCTTCTTTATCTGTAAAATGAAGGAATTTAGGATTAGAAGTTATTTAGACCAATTCCTTCTTCTTTTAGAAGAGGAAACTGAGGGTCAGAGAACACAAGGGACTTGCTCTAGATCAGAAGAATAGTTAACAGAAGAACTGAGTTTTAAACTCAAGCTTTATGAATCCAAGTCATCAATGCACTTTCCACAGCACCACAATGCCTCCTATCAAGACCTTTTCTGATTTAAAAATTGCCAGCCATGTCTAAGAGTGGACTGATCATGCAGTTAATGTGTATATCCACATGGGTTACCCAAATAATTGTGGGAAAACATGGATAGGTGGTATGAAATCTTGCTCACTCCTTTAAAATGGAGATTTTGATTCTTGCCTTGAAGGGCTGCAAGAGGAGATAGTACTTTGTTCTCCTCCAAAATGGGTGGGAAGAAAATGACAGATCAGTATTGTATCTATCATCCTTCCTTAATATTGTTGATCTAGGAGAATGATTTTGGGCTTCAAGCCACTATCACAGTCACTATTCCTTAAAGGAAGAGGATATGCCAAATGCATATTGACTGATTTGGCCCCTTTTTGTCAAAAGCTAGTTACATAAAAGACCCTAACAAATGGTGAGTAAAAGTCACTTATCCAAGCAGATAGCAAACAGAAACTGTAGATGGTCTACAGATTTTTTGTTCTATACCAGAAAATGCACAAGAGAGAATAAGCTTTTTAGATGGGCACTAGATGGGATCTTCAATCAAGAAAGGCCTCCCAATCTCAAAGAAATTCTTCAAAGTCTCTAGGGAGACGATCTGGAAATCAGTGATTTGATGAGTCAGCTTTGTCTTATACATCTGTAACAGTCTTCCCCTTTCTCCTCTCTGGAGTTGGTCTCAAAGAGAATCTGTAACTACCTATTTCTTCTTTGAAAAAGGAAATAATATCTCCCCAAAGCTCTCAAACCAATGCTTTCCCTCAAAAAGTGGAACACCGAGTCCTTTTTCTCTCTCTAAACTGAGAGAGCTAGATACTAAGTGCTCCAAATTGGAATTCACATCATGTACCTATCGCTGGTTTACAAGTAGCCCTAACAATTAACATTATTAATGACCATTACTACAGATTAAAATAAAATACATAACCACACAAATAAGTAAATGGGTAACATCCATAAATATAAAAATAAATTAAAAAAACACTTCATCTCAATTTACACACTGTGTCACTTGACTTCCTTTATTTATGATTTCTCTCACTTGGCAAAATCATTTCTACCAGGGCTTAAACTTAAACAGTATGGGCATTGGAAGGCTGAGTAGAAGACTGAAGAACCTTCCATTGTCAAAGGACAACAAACACAGCTGTGCTCACCACACACATCCTGGGCTGTGGCTGTGAGAAGGAGGAGCTAGCTCATACCTGGTGAGTGGGTAGCAGAGGGGTGGGGACCCTACTGGCTGTGGATACTTGCAGGTGAGCAGAGTCCCTGGTTTCAGTTCCAGAATAAAGATGACAGTTGAAGTTTACTGCTACCAAAAGGACCACAGGGAACATGACAATTTATGGAACAGCATGGCTACTGAACCTAACAATGGCCTACAGGTGAAGAGGAGTGCCCAAAGATTGGGCACCAGGACAGAGCTCAGTAGTAAGAAGGACCTGAGGCATGGAGCATCATTTTCCACACTTTGTGACTAGAACTTAATTATCATAATAGTTGTTAAAAACAAAATAAAAATAAGTTAACAAAGGAGAAAAAAAACAAGCTAGAGAACTACTATGGACATAGAGATCTGGGTTCATATTTAGAGATAGTGGAGCTTAAAAAAAGCCTTTTTTTTTTTACTTCAAAAGAAATGTTAAATATTCAAGCCCAAAAAGAGTTCTTGAAGAACTTATAAAGGACTTTAAAAATCAAATGAAAGATTGAGGGAAAATTAGAAAAAAATAAGATTAAGAAAATTATGAAAAAAAAGTCAACCAATTTGAAATAGAAAATCAAAAACTTAAGGAAGAATTCCTTGAAAACTAAAATTGGGCACTAGAAGATAATAATGTTATAAGACACCAAGAAATAATAAAACAAGATCAAAAGAATGAAAAAATAGAAGAGAACATGAAACATTTCATCAGAAAAACAACTGATCTGGAGAACAGATTGAGGAGATACAATATAAGAATAAGTGGACTACCCGAAAGTTATGCTCAAAAAAAGAATCTCGATAAATTATTACAAGATATTATCAAGGAAAATTGTCCCGAAGTTCTAAAGCAAGAAGGAAAAATAGAAATAGGAAAACAATCTACTGATCACCACCTGAAAGAGATCCTAAGAAATAAGCTTATAGGAATACTGTAGCTAAGTTTCAAAGCTCCCAGGTAAAGTAGAAAATATTGTAAGCAATGAAAAAAAGCAATTTAAATATCAAAGAGCTACAATAAGGATTACACAAGACTCAGCAGTTACTATGTTGAAGGACCATAGGTCTTAGAATACTATATTTCTTAGAGCAAAAGAGCTGGGTTTATGTCCAAAGATATCTTATCTGGAAAAGTATAATCCTGAATGGAAAAAAAAAGGATATCTAATGAATTGAAAGATTGTCAGGTATTTGTGACAAAAAAAAATCAGAACTTAATGGAAAAGTCAATATATAAGATCCAGGAGAAATATTAGGTAAACATTAAAGACTGATTTTAAGGGACTCAATAAAGGTCAAATTGCTTATTTCTCATGTGAAAATACTATCAGTACTCTTATGACTATCATCATTATTTGGGTGGTTTGAGAGAAAGGTTTGGGCTGAATTGTGTACAACAGGGTGATTCTAAAAAAAATAAAACTGTAGGGAAAAATTAAAAGAAGTATTTATCTCACAAAAATGAGATAGGAAAGGAAGAACTGATATCAGAAGAAGCAAGGGGGCAGGGAAGGAATGCAGATAGTGCTGTAACTTTGGTCTCATTGGGAATGGGTTAAAGAGAGAACATATGAATCTAGAAGTTTATAAAGGTCTGCTCAATTTAGAAAGAAATAAGAGGACTAAGGGATGATAAGGGAGGGATTTTAGAAGGGTGTATAGATTAAGAATCAGGAAGGGGAAAGGAAAAGGGAGGGACTCTTAGGGGACATAGATTAAAGAACAGGAGGGCAAGGTAGCAGGTAGAAGAAGTAAATTAGATGAGTGAGGAATAATAGGATAAATAGGGTGAGAAGGTTAGTGGGGAAAAATAGAATGGAGGGAAATATACAAGAATGAATGGAATAAATTTACCCATAAAAAAGGAAATGAATAGCAGAACGGATTAAAAAAATGAGAGGTACACACATAAAGGACTGGAATAGAATTTATGATGTTAAAAAGAAAGTAGGGATAGAGACTGATCTCAAAGTTAAAGCTAAAATAGATTTAATCAAAAGAGAAAAATAGGGAAACTATACTCTGTCACCAATATTATTCAATATTGTTTTAGACCTTTTAAAACAATTAGTATAAAATACCTGAGAGTATGCCTGACAAAACAGACACAGGAATTACATGAACATAAACATAAAACATTCTTTTTAAAAAATGTTTATTTTTTTAATCTTATTTTTATTTTCATTTTTTTTATTTTTGCTTTTTGGAGGGCATTTGGGGTTAAGTGACTTGCCCAAAGTCACACGGCTAGTTTTTGTGTCAAATGTCTGAGTCTGGATTTGAACTCACGTCCTCCTGACTCCAGGGTTGGTGCTCTATTCACTGCACCACCTAGCTGCCCCTGCACCACCTAGCTGCCCCCATAAAACACTCTTTATACAAATAAAGTTAGATTTAAAGCACTGGGGAGATATTCATTGTTCATGGGTAGCTAAAGCTAATATAATTTTTTAAATGACAATTTAAACCTATTTACTCAATGCCATCCCAATTCAATTACTAAATATTATTTTACCTAGAAAAAATAACAAAATTAATTTACAAGAAAAAAGGTCAAGAATTTAAAAGAAACCAAGGGGAAAAAAATGTAAAGGAAAGAGATTCAGCAACACCAGACTTTTAATTATATCATAAGGCAGGAGCATTGTTGAAGTGTAAATTAAAAAAAAAATTCTTTTATAAATAAAGCCAACATAGCCAAGATTAGTAGGAAAACAGAAAAACTGGATAAGGATTGTCAGAGATAATCTCTCATATAGGATATGATTATGATGGAATACTGCTGTGATTAAAGAAACAATGAGCTGGTTGATTTAGAAAAACATGGACAGGTTTGGACCTATGAAGGAAGGTGCTATGCACCTCCAGAGAAAGTACTGACAAATAGAAATATTAATAGGATAGTCTTACATATATTTATGTGTGTATTTGTACATAGGAGTGTTTATAGATATATGTATACACACATATATGTATATATACATATGTGTATGTGTGTATATATGTACATATGTATATATTCATGTTCACTTGTAGCCTTCTCTAGGATGGGGTAATAGGAAGGCAAAATAAAACAGAAAGTACACAGCAGAGAACAAAAGAAGACCTAGATTGCAGAGAAAAGCTGGGTTGTTCTGAAAATAAATGTGCAGGATTTATTGCTTAGGTTTTGAGAAATGGAAATTTATTTTATATAGAATCCTCTCTTATGTTCTCCTGTGTAAACACTGGTTTCTTTTTCATTTTGTTTTTAAGTTCAAAATGAATTTTCAAAAATTTAAAAAATAAAGAGACCAGATTTTTCCATATTTCACAATCATGTAACCACAGCAGAATATTGCTACACAAAATAAATGTTTTATAAATGTTTATCAAATTGAATTGATCTGAGTATAGAACTATGGATTCTATAACTGCTTTCTCCAGAAATTTATGAGTGTTATACTTGAGATGATGAGGACAGAACGTAGCTGTGAAACACCCAGACTATTAAGTTGTTCTTATAAGTCAGTTATGGTGATGTCTTATTTCAGAAGTTGGACTGTTAACATTACAAGAAGATTTCTCCAGGGTCAGTTTCCCATCTACTCATCTAGGAGGGGCCATAAGTGAAGTTTCTTTGGTCATAATCCAAAGTAACCTAAAGGAAATTCAGGAATTCAACAGACTTGCCATTCACACCAATGCACCATTCTTGGCCCTTCTGGGTGGTCTGGATGAAAAAAATGAGTCCTGCCTCTCAGCCTGTCCCACTTAAAAGGGGAAGATAATCAGGTTGGTAGTAGTGGCAAATGAAGTGGGGAGACCCAAAATCTTTTGCTTCTCTTCATCTGCTGTCTCCAAACCATCATAACAGGCTCTAGGAATAACTGAATTAAACAAGAGTTGACTTCATGCCTCTTCCACCTTTCTGCGCTCCTTTCTTCCTGTTTATATAGTTCACAGGAGCCCAATCTCTTCATTCTACTTCAGGCTCCCCTTCCTGGGGAGATCCAACTGAGCATCATCTTGATAAGATCCATGTATAGGCTGAGAGAAATTAAAGCGGTGACAGAGAGAATAGAGGAATGATGCAAGAGATGCTACAAAAGTAAATTTAAAGGTTTTAACAGCTGATTGTATATGAGAGGAAAAAATATGAGGGAGTCAAATATTATACCAGTTTTCTAATATGGAAAACTGGGTGAATGATGGTACCATTAATAGAAATAATGAAGTCATAGATGTGGGGATTAAAATTGTCTAACCTACAGTAAAAGAGACTGAGCTCTGAGCCAATGGCACTTTATTAAAGGGTTCATGATCCTCTCTAATGAAATGGATCCCAGGTCTTCCTTCTGATCTGAGAAGTCCCCTTCTTCTAGAACCTTGTATTTATAATTTGATACCCAAATATGTAAAAGAAGTCTGATAAAATACAGAATCTCATTGGTTGATAGATCTTGCTCTTGAGGACCAAAAATGACACATTAGCATGGGGATTATAGGTTAGATAAAGCATGGGGCATCTACAGTGATTATGTGCTCTTAAGATGGTCACAAAATGGTCAGTTTCTTGTATTGGACAAAAGAGAATGGTCTGGTACAAAAAAAAATTGGAGGATTTTCCATGCAGTTGAGTCGCCTCTACCACACTGGGCTTGGTCACCATGACAAGAAAAAACAAGGGTGAAGGGCCTCTAGTTGGCTTCCTATGATTAAGCAAGTGAATTTACAATCTGCAGCTCGCACCTCTGGGGCTAATATATAGAACTTACAATCACTACCCCATATGGAATCATATCAAATTGATTAATGCTGATTAGAATAGAGTAAGGGTGCTCTTTCCCCCTTTTATCCACAGAAATATCCCAGTCTTTCTTTGGATTGTTACAATTTAAATGCATGGGGGTCAGACCTCTATGTGTGATACAAGACTAGAAGGGGGCTGTCCCCTTACTGAGGCACAAAAGTGACTTTGGAGAAGAGAGAAGTGGGCACAACTTATACTGATTATGTTCCATTTGATTAAACAATAAGTCATAATATACTAAATATACAATAAATGTATGAGGCAACTCTCTCACTGACCAAGAACCATGAAGGACAGATGCCTCCCAGCAAAACATAATATAAAGATATGTAATAAACATATCTACAAGATATGTAAATAGGGGGACCATAGTGCCTTTGTTTAAGTGTGACAGTGCAAGCATTGTGTGCCCTACAAACAGGTTATAAATATCTTTTAAGAAAACAGTTTAAGCAATGACAGCCACTCCATTATGATCATAAGAGACAACATGCCTGAAGACAACACAAACAGATCTACATGGCTGTAGCACAGAGAGTAAAGGAAAATAAGGAATAGGCTGAGTTCCATAAACACAGGAATCATTAGTCATTGCTGTTGATGGTGGACCAAAAGCCAAAGTAGGAAACTGAAAAGGAGGATTCAAGGTTCCAGTCACTGCAAGTTCAGGAACAGATGGATTAGGAATCATTTGTGGAGAGGAGGAGGAGGATGAAGGTGTTGTGCTCACTCATTGTACCTCAGACAGTTGTACAGTCTCTAAAATGTCCTCTGGTGCAATTCTGTGGTTCTCTGGAGATCTATCCTCTTAGGAATACAGGAATGAGTGGGGCTTCAAAAGCAAGGTCTGGCAGATTTGCTTCTCCAGTTCAATTCACTTGCAGAGATTCCCTTCTCTGCTAAAAATCTCTGACAAAATAGATCTTACTATGATTCTACTTTTCTATGACAATGTAATGGTAATAGAAATTTGAAGCTCGTCCCTGCCCCTTGCAGGTTAAATGTAATCACACGGTGCCTGTGGTGTGAGAAGCTTGCTGAATGGGTAGAGCAGAGCCCAGAGGAAGCTGGGAGTCAGAGCAGTTAGAGCTGTGGGAGAGAGAGGATGCAGGCAAGGAGACAACTAAGCTTATGAGTGTTTGTTTTTGGGAAGGCTAAAGGATGGTGTGGCTCCCTGTTGTGTCATGATATATTAACCTCTTTGTAACAACAAAGAAGTCAATACACTATAGAACATAGCAATGATGGATCTGACTTTCTGGTGTTGGGATTTGGCTTTCTAGTGTCTGAATAAATTTTTGATTCTGCCTGCTATATGGAGAGTCTGTTATGTTTGGCAATTCAGAATCATGCCATCATATTGATAGTCACTGTCAGTGCTGTGAATGTTGTGTTGGCTCTACAGACAATAACCAGGTCAGGTAGTGAGAGCCAGCATCAATCAATAGCATTAATATAGTCATCATTAGATCAGAAGATTTATATTTTTAGGTTAGCAAATTCAAATAACTAAAAATGTTAAAACATTCTGAATCTGAACTTTATATTTGGCATATTTACTTACCTAATCTTGTTCCAATCAACTTAAAAGTTATCACTCTAGCTATTTTCTTTTAGTTACTGATCCCTCCCCTCAGAGGATGAGATTTTGCTAAGGAATTATTAACAGAATATCTTTTTTATAAGATGATAACCCCCGATGCATGACTGAATTCATTTAAAAGTTGCCAAAAAATAATTTAGATTATAGCAAAAAGTTCTGGTATAGGATGTATAAATGCACTGAAAAAGGCAATTTCCAACAGTGCAGATAGAATATTTATAACAAAACATGTTTGCTTTTCAAAATATGTTCCACATTCAGTGGTAATAATAAACCCAAATAAAATTGGCTTTTCCCATTTAGATAACACTGGATATTCTATAACATTTTTTTTTAAACCAAAACTAAAGATATTTCTTTTTTAGGCTTAGAAATTAGTAGAAGAGCAGCTTGGTCCATCCCATAAACTGTTCCATCAATACCCAATTATCCTCACATTAATTTTAGAAAGGACTAAAATTTTAAGCTAAATAGTTCAAATCTTATCTCCAATATTAATCTATGAAACCAGAAAATTTTAATTATTGCATCATGAGAACCTGAATTAGAAAATGAGTCTTTGTCTCAGTATCATTAGATGTTTTGAATAATTTTTACATGTAAAATTCTTAATCCATGTTTGAAATGTGTCACATCTTCTACTAATCATGCTATCCTAATGAAAGGATTTTATAGGGTGATTTTTTTTTCTTTTTCTTTTTTTTTTTTTTGGAGGAGGGAAGGTAGGGCAGATAGGGTTAAGTTACTTGCCCTGGGTCACACAGCTAGTAAGTGTCAAGTGTGGAAGGCAGGATTTGAACTCAAATCTTCCTGACTCCATGGCCAGTGCTCTATTCATTATGCCACCTAGATGCCCCCAGGTGATTAAACTAAATAACTCACCAATTGTAAGGTTTCATGTTCTCTATTATCTGATTCAAATGACAATTTGAAATGATCCCTCACTAGAACATATTAATCATAAATCACCAACAGGGTTCATCTTCTTTTGCACTTGCCTTTATCAATGGAATTTGTTATGTAAGGAGAAAGAAATGGACTTAGCCTGTTTGATTTCAGATACGAGTTTGAACAGGCAGCCAACTGTATGACAGGATATTATAACCAGGTTCAGAATTAAATGTCTTATTTACCAAGATGGGGATAAGTCAAGAGAATCTTACCTTCACCTTTGCAAGAGCCTTCTCTTGACTTTCCCAGGGATGGACAATCGGTAGCAGTCCTCAGAAGAGCTGGGGCACATAGTTTTTTCCCTTGAATAATGAACCAGCAGCCTTATAAAGGGTCAAGGCACTTTTACCTAGAATCAAGACTTAGAATAGCAGCAAAAGGAAGTCCTAAGAGATTCTTCCTCAAACAGCAAAATTTCACTAATAATCCCTTAGGGTTAGATAATTGTTATTTTTCTCATATACTGGCCTCAAAATCTTATCTAAAATTTTTTAAATCTATTTACAAATTCCATTCACTTACAACCATTATTCTTTGCACCCTCCTCCCCCACTGCAGATAAAGGCAAAAGAAGAACATCAGACCATTTCTAGAATACAAGTGGGATAAGAATGAGATGGGATTCCCTCAACAGTGTCCATGTAGGCAAACGGGGTTTTGCCTGGGCAAATTTTCAAGGACTGATTTGAGTAAAAGAATAATCTTTTTCTCTAAGCGCTCAAAGAGGGGTGCGAGTTAGTGGATGGCCTCTAGTGGATGTGACTTGAAAGGCAGGCTGATTAAAAGCTATACAAGTTGGACAAGTGGAGGTCATCTAGGATGCCAGTGGGGTGGCATTTGCTTAATTAAATCTATTATATTGCTTAATTAAATCTATTATCTTGCTTAATTAAATCTATTATCCCTTGTGTGCCACAATGACTCCTTCTTATAAACTAGTGATTGAAGGAGGAGTGGTTTACCTCCCTTAGTCCATTCAGACCCAAGAGATCTGTTTAACCCTGTACTGCTGTTTCTATTTCTTCATCCCAAGTTCATACACAGTGAATAGTTGGTTCAAAATAATAGCATTAAAAGATTCAACTACATGAATTTCCAAATGATCCCAAAGAAGATCCACTCTACTATTTGAAAGTTTAATTTCCCCACTTTGGATAGAAGATGCCTTAGGCCCTCAAATATCAGTGCTGCTGAGTTTCATAATACCCTGTCAGCAGGGCTCATCCCAAGGAACCCCATAAACAAATATCTCATAAGAGGATTTTACCATTTTGTTTTCCTAACAGTAAGTGATTTATTATTATTATTATTTTCTAGTTTAAAATGCTCCACTATAACAGCTGTATTTATAAATGTAACAGTGTTTCGATTGAAAAGAAGGAAAAACTTGCTTTAACAGCTTCTCTTAGCCATTCTGTATTTAAAACATCAATCAGGTGAAAATAATTTAGCTAAATAACTTTCTAATATATCAATACATATAAAATCATTTATCTTATTACCCCTGGTATTTACATAATAACCATAATAGTTTATGTAGTGCCTTCCACATGCCAGGCTTTTTCTGTCTTAAAAGTTGCTTAAGCCTATTTTCAGCGAAACTTTAAAATGTTTAGTTTATAATTTCCCAATTTTGTTAACATTCCATGCCCATTAGAAAAACTACCTATAAGTGATGGGATAGCATTTTGTTTAATTGTGTTCCTACAAGGTCTGAACACTGCAGTGCTCATTCTTTACACAAGACAAACACTACTTTAAGCACTTCACAATTATGAGTTTCTCCCAACAACCCTGGAAGACTGGTGTAAATATTTATTTCTCCCCTTGTACATATAAGAACTGATTAGAATTCTCTAATTTACTACCATTAAAATATTTTCAACCCACTCAGTTTTGATTTATGATGACTAGTGGCAAGAACTAAACTTGCACAAGGTTCCATTATTTTTAGTTGACTTACATTAAAAAAAAAAATCATGGTGACAGTCTCACCTTTCCATTACTGCGTCTTAGTTTCTTTAAGTAACACAAAGAGCCAAACCAATTCCTTTACATTTTCAAAATTACTAAGCCTTTAGCATGACTCTCTAAACCAGAGCAAAAAGACAATCCTTTCTCAATTAACATACTTTCTGCAACATATTTTGTAGTTATGTTGACTGGGGAAGGAAGAAGTACAGCAACCCAGCAAAGGGCATTGCTTAAGAAAAAAAAAAATTCCACTTCTTTTTTTTTTTTTAAATTTCTGTGGGATTAAGATCCTCTGAAATCTTTCCAAAACTCCAAAACCCTCTCCTTTCAGCTCTGAAATTACAATGGAAGTGCAGACTCCCACTTTCTTTACCCATCTAATCCTTTGTCACTTTTCTAATTACTTTCTAATTACTTAATTACCTTTCTTCTATTTAATTCCTCTAGAAAATCCCCTTTTGTTTTTCAGGGTTTTTTAAAATTAAATTTAACTTTTTTACAAATGCAAATTCATACCAACTTCTTTAAGAACTTTTGGACAATTAGAATCAGTTACAACTGCATCAGTTTTAAATGTTAGGCAAATAGATTAGAAAACAACTCACCCAGTCACAGATTTCAATAAACCAGATGACTTTGGACAAGAAATCATCTATCTCCTCAAATTTAACCTCTTTTATGCAGGAAAGACACTAAAGTTATTTTGGCAAGGCCCAAAGGGATTAGTCAGAGTCCAATTGTGGCAAAGGAATATAACAGGAATTGCACCACTGGAAAATTATCTGATAGAGGTTATACTTTTCTGAAGGGCTCAAGGTTTAATTTTTTTCTCTATTTCTTTTCAAATCTCTCAAAATTAAGTCCATTTATTTTATTTTTAAAATAGCCTGCAAGTTCTGTTTTTCCCTCTCAAAATGTCAATATTTTATACCTCTATAAGCCATTATGCTCATTTTAATTTGATTTTTTTCTAATCTGAGCACTCTCTATTAGGTGTGTATGTACTTGATTTATTTCTCTATCTATTTTTATACATACTCTCGTTTAATTCTATTTTCAGTGATTCTTTCTCTAACTTACTATGGCCTTATTTATACAATTGGAACTTATTTTCACTAACCAGCTGATTTCAGCACAAGTTTTACCATGTTTTAATTTACATAAACAATTGACTTAAACTTCAATAGTATCATTACATTTCACTTACCTTCAGTCACTTTCTGAAAAGGTTGTTTCTTTTTCTGGGAGCACTTTGGTATTCACTTTCATTTGGAGGTACTAATCAAGTCTTGCTTGCTGCTGTCAGGTTGGTCATTTAAAAGCAGTAAACACCAGAAGGGTAAATGCAATTCTACCCACTTTTATTCTCTTCTGAAAATTGTCTAAAATTTCTTTATTCCACCTACTAATAATAAAAAATTCCTTCCTGAAAATCCAGTCTCAAATACTTACTAAATATATCATCTAGGCAAATATCATTTACAAATATTATTATTCCAATTTTAAGTACAATTTTTAAGTATACTTTTCTTCTTCTTCTTCTTCTTCTTCTTCTTCTTCTTCTTCTTCTTCTTCTTTGGAAAGGAGAGGGCAGGGCAATTGGGGTTAAGTGACTTGCCAAGGTCACAGGGCTAGTGCATGTTAAGTGTCTGAGGTTGTATTTGAACTCAGGTCCTCCTGACTCCAGGGCCAGTTCTCTATTCACTGCACCACCTAGCTGCCCTGATTAAACAAGATCCTATTTATTTATTTATTTGTTTGTTTGTGTATTTATTTTGCTTTTTTTTTTGGAGAGGGGGGAAGGCATTTCCTCTTCTAAGCCTGTTTTGAAAGTTTTTTTTTTAAAGAGTTTATTTCTTTTGGTTAATCACTCCAAATGAAAAGGTGTAGGCAAAACACCTGTTGTCCATGGATTAGCACAAAGCATGAATACACAGACAAAATGGATACATCTTCCCCATTCTCTTAGCTGAAGTAAGAACTCACTATTCCTAAACTTATTTTCATCATTTATAAAAGAGACACACACAGAACATATAACAAGACACAACTTTAAATCAAGCTTGAGCTCCTCAATTTTTCTCTAGGAGATTTTGGAGTCAGCATCTTCCCTGTTCCTCTGTTAAGTATAGAACGTATGGCCATCACATTGCAGCTGGGGTCCTGCTGTCAGCCTAAGATACTTCTTCTGTTTCCTAATTATGTTAACACCTTTAGAATCTTATGAATAAAACATAATTTAGTAACAATACAAAATTGTTTCAGTCTAGTTTGCCAACTGGGTTTACCTGTTTTAAGTGCACTGTGTAGTTAGCCCCTAATATCAGTCCTCAGTAGACAGAAGAGCTAATTAAAGTTCCATTCCTCTAGACTTTTTGCCAAAGTTTAACCACAGGAAGAAAAGCTGACAATGATGAAGAATTAGGCAACATCAATAGTTCATTTATTCTAAGCTGATTTGGGGAGGTTGTTCAATACAATTCCATAACTATCTAAAAGTTCCATGCTTCCATCAAAACAATCCCTTAACTCTTTGTATTCTCAAGACAAACTTTATACAGCTTAATAGCTCTTTTTTTAGTCAACGCTCCCCCCCCCACACACACACACATACACACATACCCCTGTCTCAATTGGGAGCCCGGCATTTCTTCTCTTATGCCTGACCCCATCTCTCCTGTGGGCATCCCTGACAAGGAATGGCATTCTTTGGAGGAACGTCGCCTGAAAGAATTGGAAGAGACTCTCAAGGTACCTGCCTTTTGGCTTACCCCTTCTGAGAAACTGCCCAATCGAAGGTGCTAGGGATGACCCTCCTGTGATTATGAATCAACTCCTGCCTGAGTTCTGCCTGTTTGGGCATCTTCCCTATAGAGAACCTGACCCCTACAGCTGAGGACTAAAACCACATTATGGGAGGAGGGAAGGTCGGGGTGAAAGTGAATTTTGCCACCACTAGACTTTCTAATTGAGTTGTTTGGACATAATAGATCTAATGGGATGATCATTTATTTAGTTGCCCTCATGCTATACTTACCTTCCAGGGGAACCACAAAGCAATCTTTTGGGTCTTAGGGGGACTTCTTAAAATTCTTTGGAAAGGAGATGTTCACTAAGATATCAAAAAGTTATTCCACTGGCAACTCCAAGTTCAGTTCCTTAAACTAGTCAGCAAGTGTTAGGTCTGAAGTCAAGAAGATCTGAGTTCAAATCCAGTCCCGGATACTTACCAGATGTGCCACCTTAGGCAAATGTTATTGACAAAATTTTTATTTGGGCCTTGCAGGATTGTTATGAAGATTATATAAATAATGTTTGTAAAATATCTGGCACATAATAGGCATTATATAAACACTTACTTTCTCCTGTTCTCCCCCTCCCCCAAGGGATTTTCTAGATTATTTGAATGTTTTGGGTGTTCATCCCTTGGGTTACTGTCTTATTTTTCGTAGTTTTTTTTTTTGTGGGCGAAATGGCAGATATCCTGATTATATGCATTGCTATTTCCTATACATATTCCTGTATGGGGTCTGGGTACCTTGTTAACCAACTCTGGGGAAACCAAGACTATATCAATACCTTAGCTTTATCCTGGAAGTTTCCTGGAATAATTCCAGGTTGGGGGAGGGGCAATAAACCAAAAATAGAAAATAATTTATTTTATAATAAATTGAGGGTGTTGGGGATATGGGGTAGAGTTTTACTGCACTAGTTAGCAAAGACAAAATCTTATCATAAGTGATTAATTCAGTAAAAAAAAAGTCATTTCAATTATTTATGAGCTGTTTTGTAGCATTTCATTCTTTTAGGTGACATAATTTTTAATATCATCATCAGGCTAAATTGATAGCATTATATGTCTTCATTGAAGATACTAAAAAGTCAACAATGAAATGAGCTGCCTCATGAAGTGACTTATCTATCTAAGAGTATTCCAGATGAGGCTGGGTCACAATTCACCAGGGAGGTTTTAAAATGGACTTCTGCATGTTGTAGGACTTTGAAGTATACGGCCTCTAAGGTTTCTTACCATCCTTAGGTTTTAATTTTTAATATTTCTCTAGTCTTCTCTTTCCTCCTCTGTGAATAGAGTCTGTTAGAAATCCTGAAAATGTTATGATCTCTAAGTTCAGAAAAGTAATCAAAATTATTTCAATGTTTATTATAACTAATATATTTTTAAATGAGTCAAATGTATGATATGAAAGAGCTATATTTTTATGTGCTGTATGTACTCATTAGTATTGGGACACAGTAAGGGGATGGAGGACATTATCCCTAGTTAGTATGGAGTCTGGGTAGACCCTGGGTTTAGCAAGGCAACCAGGAGGGGCCCTGAGAAAGGAAACTAGACAAGTAGGTGATGTGTCAGGGAACCAAGGCAGTAGGTAACATGACTGTGAAAGCAGCCAGCTCAAATAAGAAAAGTAAAGCAGAGGTCAATTGATTAGGCAAACTAGTAGGTTGGTATGGGACGCAGCACCAGGGGTGTCTTGACGGCAGGGTAAGTATGTAGGTCTGTTCAAACAAATGGGCAAACAGGATCATTGAAGTATGGCAGATGAGCCTGCCAAAAGACAGTAAATGGCATCCTGTCAGGTGAGTGTCGGGTGGCAGATTACTTCCAGAGATACAGGGAAGCAGTCAGTCCATTCCAGGGAAGTCAAAGAGAGAATAGGACAGCTGAGGGGACTGGAATTCAAAGGCAGAATACAGTTCTTGGGAGGACTGATAAGAAGGCAAGGCAATGACTTAGATCTTTGGGTGACAGATCACATAACCAAGGGAGACAGCGACCCAACTGCTGCAATGACACCACAAGATTGGGGCTTGAAGTCAAAGACTAAGATGAGAATGTTCTTACTAGGACTAAGAGTACTTGCTACTGACCCGTCTGAACTATAACCTAAGGAGCCTCTTTTATTTTCCCCTTAAACTCCCCGCAGAGCCAGGATCATGCTAAAGCTACAGCCAGAAGTTAAATAGTCCTAGGTGTAGTGATTGAAGAAATGGATTTGTGGAGGTGGAGGCTGGCTGTTGAGAATGAAAAGGTTTTTCCATTATTCTATATACTTTGTAGTATATTAAAGTTTCTTGAATAAGCAATAGGTATAGCATATACACACATACACACACACACACACACACACACACACACACATATATATATATATATATATATATATATATGCTCTTTATATAGCCTGCATTATGTTACTGTTTTAAATGATTAAGATTTATAATTGCTACATATTTGCTTTTATTCTATTTTGATCATAAAAGGGATTCAATTGATGCTGAGTGCTTGATCAAATTAATCTAGATCATGGATTAAATATGTTGTAGGGTATGGATCTAATGGCAGCACTCTCTTAGCTCAGATTAGATGTTGGGATGAAATGAGGCACTCACAAGTCACTGAACGTTTAACAAAGGAGGAGGTTTACTCTGCCCTTAACACAGCAAAGACATGCTACCAGCATAAAGCAGCCCTTAGTATCCCTTGACTTGGCCTGTCTCCATCTGAAAGCATGTCTGGTTAGTCATCAGAGTTTGGTGACTCGGGGTTTCAGGCAACCACCAAATTGGAGAGTCCATTAGGTTGGGACATTTTATGCTTCTAGACCCAGAATCGGGAACCTGGGGCCAATGGTAAAGTGTATGGGGGAGGAGGAGAGGGAAGCTGCATCAAAGAAATGATAGACAGATAGATGGATGGACGGACAGACAAGATGATGGATAGATAGACAGACAGACAGACATTGGTCTTTGGGAAATGCAGATTCGTAAGAACACTTTTTCATGAAAAATAGGAATTAATGAAAGACAAGACCAAGGCAAGTGGTCAGCTAAACAAAAAGTAAAAAAACCAAACAACAACAACAAACTTCACAAATGTCGTGGGTAGTTAATGAAAGTGAAATGTTAATAATGTAGAATTCCTACATTTATCCATGGTAGAATATTGTGAAAATTTGGCATGAAGAAAATGCTTTTATTATTTTTGGACTTTTATATTTTCATATACAAATGCATATAGACATTTTGTATATTATATATAAATATATAAAAATGTGAATGTGAAAATATAAATAAGTAAATAAATAAGTATATACATATATATATATATATATATAATATAATCTTTAATATACACAGCCATCCCTCACTCAAATCAAAGTCAACTGCAAGTCGTGTCCTCATCTGCCTGATGTCATGGTCCTTTTCGAAAATGAAGGACAAACACAACCTGTGAGTAGTCCGAGCTGCCTGAATGAGGACCCAGTCAGCTGGGTAACTTAGCTCACCCTCACCTTCCCCCTCTCTTCTCTCTCCTTCTCCTCCTCCTCTCCAAAGGAAGGTAGATTTTGATGGCTAGAAGCTGCCGGGTTAACTTGGGGTTTACTGGCTATGTTCCTTCCTTCCTTTTGGCTTTGGGGGTCTCATTGAGTTTCTTTTCTCTTTTGCTTTTTGGAGAAGGGGAAGGTAGGGTAATTGGGGTTAAGTGACTTGCCCAAGGTCACGTGGCTAGTAAGTGTTAAGTGTCTGAGGCTGGATTTGAACTCAGGTCCTCCTGACTCCAGGGCGAGTGCTCTATTCACTGTACCACCTAGCCACCCCTCTCATTGAGTTTCTAAGGCTCAAAGGTACAAGCTATTTCTGTTCTAGATGTCCCCTCCTCTTCTTATATATGTTCCTCTATCCCTGGAATATTCCTTATTGGAATCTTCAGTGATAGAAAGGTCTAGTTCAATGTTGATGTCGAGCTGGAGCAGGTCTTGTTAGCTAATACTTGGAGTCCTACAAATGAGGCCATAAGAGACAAGATACCAGTCAGACTTAAGGGGACCTGAGAAAGCGAGATCCGAGTTCAATTTCAGACACTTAACACTTGTAGGACTCTGGGCAAATTATTTAATCTTTTAGCCTCAGTTTCCCCATCTGTAATAATAAATGGTTCTTGTGAGGGTTAAGTGAGTTAATATACATGAAACATTTGCACAGTAGTAGCTGGCATTTATATAGTTCTTTAAGATTTGTACAGCACTTTACAAATCTCATTTAAGAAAAAAAATGTTGGTGTTATGATTAAAACTGGATCTTTAATCTGTATTGAAGATCAAATACAAAATACTGTTTGGCATTTAAATCCTTTCAGAATCCAACCCTGTCAAAAAAAAAAAAAAACTTTCTAGTCTCCTTGTATTTTATTCCACTTCACTTTCCCTATGTGGTAGTTACAGTGGACTATTTGTTCCTCAAACAGGACACATCTCCCAACCCTGTGCCTTTTCACTGGCCATCCCCTCTATCAGAAATGCTATTCCTCCTCATTGAGTAATACAGAGACCAAAATCCCAGGTCACCTAATTTGTGGACCCACCATTGAGCCCCCTTTATATTTCCGTCTTTGTCCCTATTCTATATCCTATCATAGCCTGAAACTGCTTAAGGCGTGTCTGCATATCATTGCTTAAATCTGGGCAAAGTTGCTCAAGGTGTAGTCCCCTGCCCCCTTCTTCCCTAATCAGCATTTTATATACTCTCTTTAAATTATTATAGTGTATAAGGTTCATTATGGTTCGAGGATATTATTTAGGGACCACCCTGTCCTGTCCCACTGACCAAGCAGGGCCCCCCACCCTCTTTGCCCAGACCGTGACCCTAGCCTGTTCTGGGGAATTCCAGTCCTCTTTACCCCCATGACCCTCCAACCTGCTCTGGAAAGCCCTATGGCCCTCTACCCTGTGCCCTCCACCCTGTTCTAGGAGGGACCCCCATGACACAGGAAGGTTGTGCCCTTGTCTGCTGGCACTAAATTCCCAAATTAGCCCTGAGCTATAGATCTGACCAATGACTGGTTTTTGCTTCTGTAGGTCATGCTTCTGCTAGCTCTCCTCCCTGATGGTGGTTTTGGCCCATATAATCAAGTCTGTAAATCCCAAAGATTTGAGTGAATACACTCGGGTAGTTGTGTGCTTAATTAATAAATCCACACCTAAATTTATCTTGAACCCAGGTCTCAGCTCGCTCTTACTCTCTGCACAACAATTTCTGTCTCCTTTGAGGCTCGGTTCAGATTCCACTTTCTACAAGAGTCCTTTCCAGATCCCTCCCAGTGCTGGCATCTTCCATCTGCAATCATCTCCCATTTGCTCTGTGCATAGATGCTTGCCTGTTACCTTCTCTATTAGAATGTGAGCTCCTTGAGGGTAGGGATTATATTGTCCCCTTTCTTTATATCCCTAGAAGTCAGTACCTATCACTTTGAAAGCTCTTAATAAATGCTTGTTGACTTGGTTGTCTCATTTGTCAAAAGACTAAACACCTCTCTATATCCAAAGACGAGTAAAGAGAGCTTGCATTAATTTGTCTGTATCAGGTTCAGAAAGCAGACTCTTGACACATTCATTTCTCTTTTCTTGAATCCAACATCCACAATGCCTCCAAAGTGATACTACAAAAGCGCAGATATGACCATGTCACTTTCCCCAAGAAGTTCCCACGACTCCCTTTTGTCCCTAAGATAAAATACAAATTATTTTGTTTGATATTTAAAGATTGTCCTTATCCTACTTCCCAGGTTGATTACACGTTATTGCTGAGGCCAGCACAGTCTGGGCCTAGCTACTAGCTGAGGAAAACAAAGAGAAAGTAAGAGAAAGCTTGCAGCTGAATAAAGGAAAGAGACAGAGAGACGGGGGTCTATATAATAGTCTATTTATTGCAGAGCTATTCCATACTAACCCAAGGATACAAGAAAATCATAGAGCTTATATTCTTTATTGCAGGGGTGACTTGGGTCTTGCCTTTCCCTGATCCCAGCCCAAGGCTATTGCTCATTAAGATATTTATCCTAGAACCACCTCCAGGAATCTCAATCAGGACTCACAAATTAACTTTCAGTACTTTCTTTAGATATTCAGCAAACTAAGGAGAGCATCCACCCAACAAGATTATACTTTCCTTGCATATCTCCCTAATGACCTTGTAGAACTGGGGAGCTAGTGTGCCAAGACCCCAGAAAGTCTTGGCCCCCAACACATTATTCCCCTTCACACATTCCAAATTCCAGACAAACTTACCTATATTTGCAGTGGTCCATATATGCCACTTCATCTCCTGACCCCAGGCTTTTGCCTGAAAAGTTTTTCCTCCCCAGCTCTGTGTCTTGAAAACTCTAGGTTCCAAGGCTCAGTTCAAGGGCTACATCCTTCAAGAAGTGTTTCTTTGAATCCTCCAGTTGTTAGCCACGTCTCTTCCCATTATTTAGGATTTATTCTGCATGTGTAGTATTTATATGTTAATATTTTGCATCCCTCCAGTTGAAGTAAGCTCCCTGAGGGCAGGGACAGTTCTTTCTTTGTGTCTTCAAGCTTGGCACAGTGCTTAGTCAGGTTAAGCCTATGAACTTCTCAGAATAATGGTTTTGTTTTTTAATGCATAAAATAAAATACATAAAAAAGGAAACCGATTATATGAAAATAAGGTTCTCAAATTATTTTGTTTTCAAAGGAAGTTCATGGACTCCAGGGTAATATCTCTCCAAGCAATTTTTGAGAGTTGTGAGAAAAGTAGGGAAGAGCCCAAAGACTTGGAAAGGATCACTATAGTACATTTTAACTGTTGAATGCTCAATGATTTTGTTGGCATGGATAATCCCTACACTAATACCAAATTAAATGTTTTTATGTCTTTTGATTGTTGAACATTTCAACCACTCTACACTCAACCTGATGAGCCTTTAAGAACTTAGCTTGGCTGGGTCCTCAGATGATCTTGGTGGAATTTCCCACAGGTAGTAAGTAGTACCCTGATGATGTGGTCTTTGAAAAACCAGGTTACCTCCAAGTCATGATGAGTAGAGCCTCAGAGCATTCAAAAACCTTTAGGCTTACTTAACATCTGGATGGAAAAAGAATCAGAAAACTTTAGAGGTAGGAAGAGATTTAGAGATTATCTCACCCAACCCCGTCATTGAGGAATATGAGGTTTAGGGAGGATAAATTATTTGTCCAGGGTCACTTGATTGCCCAAGGTCACCTAAACCTGGCTCCTTGTCCAGGGATCTTTCCACTTGACTGTGTGTTCTGTCATAACAGAAGAAAAAAAATCCTCAGGAAATTTTTGTCACATTTTGTGGATAATGTATTTCTTCCCAACGTGCAAAACCTGGATGAGTTTGCTCCCTTTTAAAAACGGAGACAGAGTGACTTAGAAAATTAATTTTACTTTAATAGGTCTATGATTTTGTTATATCTTGCTCAAGAAATGGGGAAACTACTAAACTGGCTGAACAATTAACTATTCAATACTTTTTAATGATCGTAAGAATCACTAGCACAAAATAGAAGCACAGTGTATTAAAAAAAAATCTTCTCTGCCTCAGTTAAACTATGAAGCACCCACATGCCATGCTCTGTACTAGACCCTGGGCATACAAAGATAAAAATGAAATGGTTCCTGCTTTCAAGGATCTTCCATTCTACTAAATATTGATTCTTTATTTCTCTCAAGCCCACAAAATTTCTCCATCTTCTTTCTCAGCAGGGGTTTTCCCTCTTATAGAATCACTGGAACAGACTGAGAGCTGCAAGACATCCTATTACGATCAGCTGCATAAGATGGTGAGATCAGAAGCCAAAGGGCCAGACATTGATGAGGGGGAAGGAAACAAGAGGCATCAAAGGTCCATTTCTCAGAGCTGGGCTGTGGAAGCAAAGAGCTAAGGGGGAAGTAAAGGTTTCCTAAGGATAGGTGGACATGTTATAGGCAGGTAGTCTAGACAATAAATATCTAGAGAGATGGAACATAAAGTAGGGGACAAATTGATGGAGTAAATTTAGGGAGGAAGGAGGTGTAGAAGCATCGAGGGCACAGGAAAAGGAATTGGCTTGGGGAAGTTCTTGGGAAATTCTTCTTCCAATGTAGGAATAAAGCTGGAAATGACAAGTGAAACGTAGATACGTTTTACAGTCTTGGTAGTACAGGTCTTTAACCAGTACCCACTTTAAGGTTTATTAAGCACTTTCAGAAAACTTATTCATAATTTCATATTTTAAGTGTGTGAATCCCACTTCTTCCAGATTTTATGGCTTGCCAATATTGTAAGGCTTAGAGAGTGTTCTATGTGGGAACTATGGAAAATAAGAGAAGACAAATAGTCACTGTCCTTGAGAAGCTTGAAATCTAGATGTGATAGCGAGCCTGTGCTTTTGTGGATATATTCATAAATGGCTATCTCATAGTCGGGAAGATGAAGAAACTCACATCCTATTTTAGTGAAATAGGAGGGTCATTACCAATGATCTCTTACCAGACAAATTCAATGGCTTTTGATTAATCCATCTTCTTTGATCCAAAGCTTATAAAACCATTGGCCACCGTCTCTTCCCTTGGCTTTGGGACCTTTTCTCTCTCCTAGTTTTCCTCCTACTCCTCTGACCACTCTTCAGTCTTGTTTTTCTGGATTCTCATCTGTACCCTTTCTTCTTGATGTGAGATTCCATGGGGTTTTCTTGGGTCCTTGTTTCCTAGCAATCTTCACTAACTAACTCCCTGGGAAACCTCATCTTCTTTAATGGGTTCAACTTTATTTGTTATGTATTTGTGCTCACAGTAAAATCTGTCAGTCACAGGGGGGAAAAAATGTAAGTTTTTTGAGGACAAGGACTCTTTCATTTTTTATGTTTTGTTTCCCCAATACTCAGTTCAAAACTTCACTCAAGGTAAGCTCTTATTGTTTGTCGATTGTTGACAAACAATACTCTGGTCAAGTGTTGACTGAACTGAAATTTTCCCATCATGCTCTGCACTAGCTGGACATTACTCAAGAATTATCCAGCTCTGGAATCCACATTTAAAGATGAATGAATTTGGAGGTGAGTCTTAAAGATATTTAAAGGATTATAAAATCAAATCCATAAGGGATGGATTTAAATATAAAGTGAGACTTTCCTTAACAACCACTTACATAGTACTTTTATTATTTGGACTAGACTTGTGATTTTATTAGTATAGGGAATTCTTAGTGAGGAAATTTCCTGTAAAAACGCAAAACTGCCTAGGGGACACTGAGAAATTAAGAGAACTGCTTCAGAGCCACACAGTTTGTTTTAGAGAGAAATACTAACTCAGTTCTTATTAAGGCTGACTCTTTAACCATTACCATTACCATTACATTAATAAACCATTAAGATTTATTAAGCAATTTCAGAGAAGTTATTCATAATTTCATATTTTAAGTGTATGAATCCCACTTCTTCCAGATTTTACGGCTTGCCAATATAGTAAGGCTTAGAGAGTGTTCTATGTGGGAACTATGGAAAATAAGAGAAGACATATAGTCCCTGTCCTCAAGAAGCTTGAAATCTAGATGTGATAGTGAGCCCGTGCTTTTGTGGACATATTCATAAATGGCTGTCTCGTATAGTAACATAATGTTGCCTATCTCAAGGGGTGGCTACGGCTGTAGAACTGAGGATAAAAACAAAGCAAAACAAAAAACCCTGGGAGGAACCCGGATATTTAAATAAAGTTCAAAAAGTTCATGTACTTTAGTAATTGTTGAATTTAAAAGGCCCTTACTCAGACAATTTATTTTTGTTTCATTAGCAATGTTAAACAGTTTGGTCATCTGGTTTCCTAGCTAAGAGAAATGAGAAACAATAAGTTTTAAAAGTTGGATTGGCAGCTAGGTGTCGAAGTGGATAAGTGCCAAGCCTGGAGTCAGGAAGACTCATGTTCCGGAGTTCAAATCTGTCCAGACTTACTAGCTGTGTGACCCAGGTCAAGTCACTTTACCCTGTTTATCTCAATTACCTCTTCTGGGAAATGATCTGGAGAAGGAAATGGCAAAGCAGTATCTCTGTCAAGAAAATCCCCAAAACAGGGTCACAAAGAATTGTACAGGACTGAAATGACTGAACCACAATACTGAGCCAAATAGTTCCAGAGTCTAATAAATAGCACAAAGTCATATCCATGAAGGAAGAAATTAAAAAAAAAATTTTTAAAGCAGTAACCAGAACCCCCTAAAGTATGGTGGGCTGGGGCTATTTTGGCACTGGGACAAATATCCCTAAGCATCTCCAAAGCCCCGTACACCTCTGTTAAAAAGCAGTATGACATAATTATATAAAAGTATGAGAGGTTTGTGTGTGTGTGTGTGTGTGTGTGTGTGTGTGTGTGTGTGTGTGTGTGTGTTACAAAACAATGGCTTTGAAGTAAATTCAAACAGACGTTTCAAAAAATGTTTGTAAGACAGCACTGGTCAAGTATCCAAATACTATCATTCCCATTAACTAAGGCAAATTTAATTTAAATTAACTGTTCAGTGTCACAAAGCTAATAAAAACATCTAAGGCCAGATCTGAACTCGGATCTTCCTGATTACAGGTCTAGCACTCCTCGTATTATATCACTTTTTTTCTTTTAAATAAAAACTGTGCATGGTGAGTTTGTTTAAATAAACTACAAAGCAATCTTATCAATGCACTGCATAAAGCACAATCATTGCTGTTCACAGTGATGATACTCATTGACAAAAAGGTTTTAGTTATATTTGGCAGGTTCTATTTAAGAGACAAGAGTCCTTTTTTGAAATTATTTTCAAATATGAAATATGGGTAAAGGTTTTTAACAGACCTAAAAGTGAATTTCCTAGAATCTTCTGTAACCTGGCAAATAAATGAAGCGTTTTGAAAAAATCTGTCATCAGACGGATAGGTTTGCAGATTCATTTTCAAATGCATTTTGCTTGATGAGTTATAATTCCTGAATTTTAGGGAAAACAATAATTTAAATTTATATGGTGACCTGTAATGCTGTTCTATCTGGAGGCTGACAAATGTATCCTCAAACTAGGGTTGTTTTCTCACCAGTCTGACCCAAATGACCCCAATCACATACTGCAGTTACTTAGAAATACAGCACACAGAGATAGTTTGGGGTTTGAGAAATCAATGCCTGAGGGTTTCAGTCCTGTCCGGATCTTCATGATCCCTTTTGATATTTTCTTGACAAAGATACAGGAGTGGTTGCCATTTCCTTCTCCAGCTCGTTTTCCAGATGAAGAAACTGAGGCAAACAGTTAAGTGACTTGCCCAGGATCACACAGGCAGCAAGTGTCTGTCTGAGGCCAGATGTGAACTCAGGAAGAGGAGTTTTCTTGACTCCAGGCTCATGACTCTATCCACTGACTCACCTAGGTGATGGAAATTCTAGGTACCACCTAGTAGAGTCGTTCTTACATAAGGGATATAACCACAAATGCCCCAGGTTACAAATGAGCCTGCAATCATAATTATTTTTTTTATCTATATCAGTGATTTCCTCAGGGTATCATTAATGCTGGTTACAAACTATTTTAAATTCATCTTTTAAAAAATTTATTTTAAATTCTTTAAATGAAATCTTTTTTTAAAAGCTAAAAATATTCAACTCAATGGAATTAAGAAATTTAGTACTTAGTCGCTGTTTTTAAACATTTCAAGTCTCTAATACATAAAATAACAATAATAACAACATTTATATAACACATCAAGATTTGGAGGCATCAGCTACAAAACTTTCATTAAAGAAGGGTCCCAGGCCAACCACCTTTTCATATCCCACCAGGCTTCCCTCTTACGGATTTTGGCCAGTACCTTCCCCCACTCTTTCTTTTGTTTATTTATTGCCTTTAAATAGATCATAAGCTCCTTGAGGATAAGCACTGTCTTCTTTTTCATTTGTACCTGTACTGAGGCATACCATGTACCTAGCACCGATCTGTAGGCTTTTAGCAAATATTTATTAAGACTTGCAAAAAATGCTGTAAGACTATTAACGCATTTCATCAACACAACAGCCCTAAGAGGCAGGTGCTATAATTAGCAACCCCATTTCACATATTAGTAAACTGAGGTGGAGTTGTCTGGAGTCACGCCAGATAAATATCTTGTCCGAGGCTGCAGAAAAGCTGCCAACCTCATTTTTTAATTCCACTGGTGAGGGTGACGAGGTATTCTGAAAGCCGAGTCTCAACTTGGTTTAAAACACCCGGGGGTACAGCGATGCTCTGGCTGCAAAGCAATGGGGAGACCCCGCATGGGATTACTTTATGCACCTGCCGTGACGGGCATCCCAGACTTGTGCCCAGCTTCCTTTGCTCTCCCCTGGCAAACAGTGCACTAAATTCTTTTTTCTCCCTCCCAGTCTCTGGGTTCGGGTGGCCACCACGTGTGGGACTGAGGGCTTGCTGGGGGTCGCGCCCTGAAGCGTCTGCGATCGCCCCTCGCCCCTGGTCCTGCCGGGAGCCGCTGCCTGCCGGGGATGCCCACTCGGCACAAAACAAAAATGTCTGAGGCTCGAAGATTCCACTTTCTAGAAACCGCCCGGATGAGGCGCGGGCAGCGGCCGAGCCTAAGCCCCCTACCCCGGCCGGCCCGGACGCAGACTCGGCTTTTCCCGACGCTCCCCGGAGAAATCTGGGTCAGAGTTGGGGTCAAGGTCAGAGGTTTCCGCGCCCCCGCCCCGCCCCCAGAGGGCTCATCCCTCCTGTCCTTTCAGGAAACTTTCCGACCGGGTAGCGGGGGGAAACCTGGAGGGGCAGGGGCAGGTAAAGGAATCCAGGGGGGGAGGGGGCGTAGCCACGCTAGTTGAGGGGCTCCTGGAAGGGAACTGTAGACCTGGGGGTGGCTGGGGGGGGGGGGTGGGAGAAGGAGGCGGGCTTAGGGACCCCGGAGGGCGGGGGGCCGGCGGGGCACAGGACACGCCCTGCGGGGGGAGGGGAAGGGGGCGGGGCCAAGCGACTGTCCCCTGGGTCGCAGCCGGGAAAGAGAGGGGGACTGAGTGGAAGAGCAGCTCCCTGAGGGGGCGCAAGGGGCCAGCCCGCTAGTGCCAGCGCGCCTCCGCTTCCTCCTCCCTTACCGCCTCCTCTTTCTCCTCCTCCTCCCCGGAGCCCCCGGCCCGTCCGTCGGCCCGTCAGTGCTGCGGGCAGGAGGGGAGCCGAGTCCATGCGCCAGGCGGGCGGCCAGCCTGTGGCCGCGTGAAGCGCCAGCCCCCGTGGGATGCGGAGCTGAGCGCCCGCCGCCGAGCCCCCAGCCGCGCCACAGGGCAGCTGCAGCCCCGCGCGGGCCAGGGCCCGGGGGTCCCGGCGGCGCCCGCACTCGCCCGCCGGGGAGGGCAGCGGGCAGCGGGCAGCGGCGGAGCAGAGGGCCAACGACCGTCCGCCACAATTAAAAAGGAATCCGCTCACTTCCCGAGCCGCCCGAGGCAGGCGGCGACACCTGAAATTTGAGCAGGAAAACGGGTTCCTTCTGTCTCGGGCTAAAATTACAAAGGCTGGGGTGACTCCGAAGGAGCAGCAGCAGCAGCCAGGAAACGAGGTGAGGGGGGGGCGAGACCCCCATTCCCAAACTTGGGGTGGGCGCGTGGCCTCTTCTCCCCGAGCTGGGGTGGATGGTGTAGCGGCCACTGTCACCGCCTCCCCTTTCCCCCAGTGGATCTGATGTGGGAGGGACTTAAAGGGCCGCCCTGAGCCGTCAAGTTCTGGGTTCAAGGCGCGGAAGGAGGGGTGTGTGTGTGTGTGTGTCTTTGGCCGGGCCCGCCCTTGCCCCCCAGCCTTGGGCGCTCAGAAGGCCTGGGAGCCCCCGTGGTGACAGCGGCGGGTCCGTCCCCACCCCCACTATCGGAACAGAAAGTAGTGAGGGGACATAAAGTTCAAGTCCTCCCTGCAAGTGAAGGGACCGGGCGGGGGACGGAAGAGAAACTTCCTAGAAAATAGAACTAGCACCAAACTCTGGAAAGTCTGGAGGGCAAATTCTTGGGAGTTATCGTTATTAATAAATGTTGTTTTCATGCTATCAGGAACTCATGGAAGTAGTAGATAAAGCCATTAAAAGTCCGCGTGGGGCAGCCCCGGCGAATGAGGAGTGGGAGGAGAGGGGCCAGGCCTCCGGGGTGATGCAGAGGCACTTTGTGGTTGCCTTTGAACTAGAGGGATTGCCAAGTGAGGGAGGGGAGGGGGTGTTAGGGGATGTGAGGTGCGGCCAGATGTGCCCCGCGATGCGGAGGCAGACTGGTGCAGGTGGTGTCTGGCCTTGTAGGACTGCTGGGGGTCCGGCGGGTGGGGCCTGGGGGGGGGATGGTCCCAGACCACACCTGTGCTAGGAAAGGGAAGTCGGGAAGCGGAGGAGGCTGCGTTTCCTTTTGCGGCTGAAGAGTGAAGGCTCGTGGCGCCTTCTCTGGGATGCTGCTGGTGCCGCACGCTTGTCTCCCTCTCGTCCTCAGTGAGATGGCGAGTTTGAGGAGACGCAGCCTCCACCTGTGGCACTGATGCTCATCCATCATCCTTAGGAGAACACCTGTGCCTCCTGTGTCCCCTGTAGCCGGGAAGCCCGAGTTTGTTGCTTTTCATCTCTGAGCCCCAGCGGGGGCCCCCACGTTTTTACAAATGAGGAAGTGAGTAGGGAAGTGACTTTCTGATTCCTCACGTACATTTCTTTTGATGGAAAAGCTCAGAAGGTGTGGCTATTTGGTGACTTGCCAAGTGTGTCCGAGATTCTTTTGCTATGGTGTTGGTCAGTGCTGTCCTTTCAGTTCTCAGGAACTGAACCGAGCTGCTCAGGAGAAAAATTGTTGGTGAGTTTGGCTCACAGGTGAAGGAAGGAAGGAGAACGCTTTTTAGTGAGTGTCTGAGCGGTACGGGAAGGGATGAGTCTGGATCCCTTGTGGCTTTTAATTATTTACAGATTTGTGAACTCTAATGTGGCAGTTCCAGGGGCACCAGTTCATCGTTAATTTAATGAAATGCCAGTTCCAGTGCTTTCCATTTCAGGGCTTCAAACAGCAAGTTAACAGTTGGCTTTTCCTTGGCCATTTTGGTGTTTTTAATATAATAGGGTGTCTGTGTCCAGCAGTCATTATAGATCATTCCAGTGGGAAGAGCTTTTATTATGACCTGTTTTCCATGAAGGTGAGGTGACCATGTTATCACTGTGATCTGGGTAGACAGATTATTATTATTCAGAATAATGATAACATTTATGTAGTGCATGAAGGTTTGTAAAGCGTTTTTAATATATTAACAAAGTTCACCCTTTGAAGTTATTATCCCCACTTTACAGGTGAGGAAACTCAGGCTGAGATAAGTCATTTTCCCAGGGTCACTTAGTAAGGTGAGGCAGGATTCAGATTTAGGGCTTACTAACTGGAAGACAAGTGAACCACACTGGCAAAAAACTGCTAGGAAACTATGGTCTCCCACCATAGGACATCCAGTTACTTGCAAATTGCTTTTAAATTTGTTTGTAAGGCAGGAGATAGTCTTCTTGTAGAAGATAATTGGAGTGGTTCTGTCTTTTTTTGTTGTTGTTGCTTTTGTTAACAGTTAACAGTTCTTGAATTATGGTGCCATTTCATCTTTACACAGCTTTTTCAGTGGTAGGCACAAAGTAGTGACAAGTAAAATCATTTTTGAACTGGGCGGAAGCAGCATAATATAATCCAGGGTTTTTAACCTGGGTTCCGTGAATTTGCTATTTTAATATTTTGATAACTCTTTTTGTCTGAATTCCTTTGTAATTCTATACATTTTATTTTATACATTCGAAGAATTATTTTGGTCCATAGGTTTTTCTAGACAAACTCCTGTTGTCATCTGAGTGCTGGATTTAGAGTCAGGTTATTGAGGTTTGAACCCTTCTCTGAGATACATGCTGTCCAAGTATGGGGCAAAGTCACTCATGCTCTCTAAGCCTCAGTTTCTTTACTTGTGAATTGGGGATAATCAGTCATGTTTGTGTTAAGTTTTTAGTAGAGGTGCTATCATCCGCAGGAGCAGAAGTTATTTCCTTCCGGGGGTTCTGTACACCAGTGAAATTAAAGATCCACTCTAAAAGAACAAACAAAAACTTGCATTACTCTTTTCCCAGGGTTGTGAGAAAATTGATTTGTTAATTTGAAGGTTTAGGCTAGATTTTTGATTGTAATTTCTTGAGTCTAGGAATCTCTCAGATGAAGAAACTCCTCTCTAACTGTGGGATGTGGCTTCTATTTGGATGTGTGTTACTAGTCTTTGGAGAAATACTCATGGAAAGACTGAAAAATCTGGAGTCAGGGAATGTGGCTTGTATAGTCTTTCCTCTGCCACTTAGTACCTTTTTGACCTTGGGAGATTTCGCCTAATCTCTCTGGACCTCAATTTCTGCATCCCTGTAAAAGAACGATGTTGGACTGCAGAAACCTCTATGACCCATTTATGAAGATTTAAAATGCAGTGCAGTCTTGAGGAAAAAAAATGAATTTTATAAAATGCCATCAAAATTTTAAGAAAAGTGAAAAGAAACAAATCCCCCTCCATCTTAAACCCGGTACATTTAATTGGAGCTATTTCAGTTGCAAGTTGATTGTGAAGAACATTTTCTTTTCATTTTTGCTGTCAAAATAGAACCCTTTCTCTTGTAAAATCTTGGGGATAGGAAGTGAATTTCCACATTAACTGAAAACAGCCCGCTATGGTCCCACAGCTTTTTCTTTGAGAAATAAACATTCCGATGATAATTTTTTTCTTTAAAATACATAATCTGAATTTATTATTTTTCATTTTTTAAGATTCAAAATCATTATTATGAGCAACAGTTATTGAACTGAGCAGTATGTTGATAGCTCAGTTTTTTTGAATTGTTTGCCCCTGCATTAAATGACTCTAATTTTTTGTACTGCAGTCCTAAAATTGGACGTATTAGAAATGGTCTGCTCTTCACAGTTTTTCTCTTTCCCTCCATAGCCAGTTATGAATGTGTCCAGATGGTATAATCTTCTACAACCCTTCTTCCCCTTCAGCTGTGTTAATGGGAGTGGGGTTCTGACTCACCTGTAAAGCTGAGTACACTAGAATTGTGGTAAATGTTGGTCCCCTTTATTCCTCTTAAGGTCATTTTGGAGGTTGAGGTCTCTGTGGTAGATGTTAAAGAATTAGAATACTACATTTTTTATAATAAATTGTAAAACAAATTTTTCAAAAGTACTACCTATTTTTTAGATTACTTTGCCCATTCTTCATACGGCTCTCCTTGGTTCCTTTAAATAATCAATTCTCAGCCCAGAGCTGAGAAACGCGTGTCTTGTTTGTGTAGCAGCCAGGGAGCTGGTGTCTATGTCAGGGAGGAAGGCCTGTGGAGACTGGAAACGTAGTAGGAGGGGGCTAGGTTACTAAGGGTTTTGGATGCCAAGCAAAGTGTTTTGTATTTGGTCCTGGTGACAATATGGAGTCACTGGAGTTTATTGAGTAGGGAGTGATCACATGATCAGACTTTTTTTTTTAGGAAAAATCACATTTGTGGTTAAATGGAGAATGGATTGGACAACTAACCAGTTAACAGTTTTGGAAAAGGTAAATTACTTCATTATTAGGATTGTAATAATAGAGGTGCATATTTCATTTGGTATATATCTATTTATTCCCTTTGAAAGGTTATATAGTAGGTAGAGAGCTGGCCATTGAACCAGGAAAGATCTGGATTCAAGACCCCTATCTTGATTTGTAGCATCTGCATTTCCCTGGATAACTTGTCAGTCCTAGGCCACTCTAAAATAGTGAGCTACAGAGGAGGTGCTGACCTGAATTTAATTTCTTCATCTGGAAGTTCCGTATCCATGAAGTCCCCCTATCAGGAATTTAAACATGCTCCTGTGTGCATACGAACCAAAGCTAGGCCTATGTATCCATCTACCTGTCTGTCTATCACTTGTCTGGGTGCACACTTAAAGATGATATACACGTTTAGAGATAATGCATTTCCATTATGATTGCTTGTGTAGGTGGTTCTGAAAAAACTTAGTTTTGCAAGCAGCCTCTAGTCCTGGAGGAAACAATGGGGAAAAAAGAAAGAAACCCAAACATGAAAAAGAAGGATAACATGTGTTGCTTCAGTCTCCGTTTAAACTCTGTTCTTTCTAGATCTTTCTCTGAATGTAGACATCTTCTGTCCTGAGACTTTTCAAGTTGTCTTATAACTGTGCTTTGCTGAACAGAATCCAGTTTATCAAGGTTGGTCATCGCACATGCGATGTGTCTGTGATTGTATACAAATTTTTCCTGGTTCTGCTCTTCTCACTTAGCACCAGTTTGTATAAGCCTTTCCTGGTGAATATGAAGTCCATCTCTTCCCCGTTTCTTATAGCGCAGTAATATTCCATTACATTCATATACCACAACTTGTTCAGCCATTTCCCAGTTGATAGGCATCCCCTTAAATTTCCAGTTTTTTGCCACCACAGAGAGAGCTGCAATGAATATTTTTTGTACATATGGGTCTTCCTCCCATGACCTCTTTGATCTATTTGGGGTACAACCCCAGAAGTGGTATTACTGGGTCAAAGGGTAGCCTGTTTCCTGATGCAGTAGAGATGGAGAATTAGGGTCTTTACCCTTCAGAATATAACTTTTGGGAGAAATCTGTTTTGATTTTTGACACTGATTTGGTGATCAGGAAGCATTTTAGAAAAGCAGTGTCTTTGGTTCAGTGGATTTAGAGTCAAAGGACTAAGGTTCAAATCCCACCTCTGCCAATTTCTTCCAATAAGTAAAATTATTTCCATAAGAAAATTATTCAGCCTCTCTGACTCGTGTTTTTCATTTTTAAAATGATTTAGTTCAAAATTTGAACTAAAAGAAATTATCTTTTTAAGGTAAACTATGAAAAAGTCTCTGATATTCGTGAAACATAGTTAGGAAGTTTAGTATGGAATATCTTTTGGCATGTATGTCTTGCATTAAAATTCAGGTAAACCTACTTAGTCTGTATTTTTTTTTCTCATTATTTCATCATCATTTGAGGCTCTTTGTGACCCCGTTGGGGGTTTTCTTGGTAAAGATATGAGAGCAGTTTGCCATTTCCTTCTCCCACTCCCTTTATAGATAAAGAACTGAAGCAAACAGGATTAAGTGATTTGTCCAGGGTCACACAGCTAGTAAGTGTCTGAGTCCAGATGTGAACATGCCTGGCCCCCTATCCACTGCATCATCTAGCTGCCCCCTTATATATTTCCACAAGAGAGAAAATTGTTCAGATGCAGAGTGTAAGAACCTTAGATGGAACCTTAGATAGGAAATCAGAAAGTTTGATCTATGCAGAGAAGTATAGCTGACCCAGCCAGTATTGAAACTGCTAGTCTTTTGGAGGATGAAAAGATGAGGGGATAAGGGTGGGTGTAACTTGAATGATTCTCAGTGTCTGTATCCATGGATTGACACTATCTCACATTGAATATTGAACTGCACTGTTCTGGAATGGCATTTGAATGAGATATTTTACTTCAGCTCATAAATCTGTCATTTCCTTGGTGCAGTCAGTGATTTTACACACTCAGGGAAGGGTAGCATTTTTAGGACACTAATGTAAGTGAAAACAGAGATGTGAAAGTATATTTTTCTCTTGACAGTTACAGAATCTAATTTTTCAGCTGAGATACAGCCTTTAGGTAAACAATTTGGGCAGAATGAATTCAGAAAGTTCGCTGTTTAGAAAAAACAATTGGTTAAATTTAAATGAATTATTATTGGAGTAATGGAGCAATTGTGGCTTAAAGAACTGCGTTTATATTGATACAGATATGGGTTCAGGTTCCCCTGGTAACATTCTCAATGCTCCAGCATGCTCCCTTAGACTACACATTACAGAGCACTGGCCATCTTTTATCAGTAGGAGTTTCTTCCTTGAGAGTTTCTTGCATTCAAAGATCAAGATCATAGATTTAGGGCTTCAAGTGCCCTTAGAGGAGATCTAGACCAATCTCATTTTGTAGAGGAGGAAACTTGAGGCTCTGGTCTAAAA
Organism: Pseudocheirus occidentalis; assembly: GCA_028646575.1. Lineage (NCBI taxonomy): Eukaryota > Metazoa > Chordata > Mammalia > Diprotodontia > Pseudocheiridae > Pseudocheirus > Pseudocheirus occidentalis. Next base: position 42,196,999 of record CM053601.1, on the reverse strand, counting down.
TGTTTCTTTTCAAATTATTGTTTGAATTCATCCAGGAGATTTGGAAAGGTTTGATACGGTTTTAGGGGAAATGAATATAATTAAATTTACATTGTTCAAACTAAAGGAAATCTTGTCACCTCATTTCCTGGTAAAGATACACAAGTCTTTTGCATATCATTTGGGAGGCAGTGTTGTTTACTTGAAAGCATTGGATTTTTAAGTTTCTGCACCAGAGAGCAAAAGCTAATTCTGCCCAGTGGAGTTAACTCACATACATGTGTCTATACACACTGTTATAGGACTTTGGACAAGTCCCTTTACCTCCAAGGCTTTCATATTCCTCACCTGTAAAAGGAAATGGTTGAGATGTAGTTCAATGATCCCTAAGTCTCTTTGAACTCTAATTCTTTGAGCATATAAAATATTTAAAAATTGCATGAAATGCATTGGGTCTTCATGATAATGCTGGTTGGTTGCTCAGTTTCAGTTGTGTCTGACCCTTCCTTGCTCCATTTGTTGGTATATGTTTTGTTTTGTTTTGTTTTTGGTGAAGACGCTGGGGTGAGGGGGGCTTGCCATGTCCTTCTCTAGCTCATTTTACAGATTAGAAAATTGAGGCAAACAGAGTAAATTCACTTATCCCAGGTCACATAGCTGATAAGCAAGCATCTGAGGCTGGATTTGAACTCAGGTCTTCCTGACTCCAGGGCCCACTAAACTACCTCCTCCTAATGCTAGTGGTACCTAAAAAAACTGCTTAGCTTTGTTACCTTTGGCTGAAAACTGATAGAGGTACTCAATGAATCATCTTTATTAAATGAATTATTGAACTATCTGGAAGAGAAAGAGCTGATTAATAAGAGTTCTTTAATAGAATACTTGATAACAATATTTAATATACTTCTCATAGTGATCAATATCCATCGTTTTCCTTGGGCTGACTTGTTTTCTTCAATAAATTAATGTTTGTTCTGTGTGTGTGTGTTACTGAGGAACATGAAATCCATTGAATCTATATATTTTAAAATGTTTATGAAGCAGTTCCTGGTACTTAGTGCACATGGAGAATGTCTGTACAGACTTTAAAGCTGCTAATAAATGATCATCTTCATTCTGTTACCATCTTTTAATTGATCTTATTTACAGTTAATTGAGTTGTCCTATAAATGCCTAAATCATGGTTCTTTGTCTCTAAACCAGTTTAGAAATTCAGCAGCCCTGTAATGAGTTAAATTTAGAAATTCAGTTCTCCAGCTAATCATGTTCTTCTGTTCTGGCCTTAATAAATTGAAGGATGTGGATGGACACCTGGGAGTCCTGTTCATATACCACCAAGCCATCCTTCTATTGGGAAATTCCCAATTTCCAACCAATTATATTGGATACCTCAGCTCTGTAAACAATCATATTGATTTGGCCATTCTTTCTGAATCAACATACTCGGCTCTACCCCAGTCTTTCTTTCAAACTACCCAGTTACTAATAACAGTCTTTGACATAGTTGACATTTTCTTGTATACAAAGTAAAGAATGTCTTGTTATTGAGCCCCTTGTATTTACTCCTTGATGTTTACCTCATTTCTCTTGGATCTTGTATGTCAAATTTTCTATGTAGGTCAGGTCTTTTTGCAATAAAATCCTGAAAATCTGATCATTCATTGATTTTTTTTTTTTCCATTCAGGATTATGCTTAACTTTGCTGGTATGATATTTTCAGCCAGAAGCCCATTTCTTTTTCCATTCAATATAGTGTTCCAAGACCTGCAGTCTTAGTGTAGCCACTGGTAGGTCTTGTGTGGTTCTAATTGTGGCTTTGCCATATTTGATTTTTTTATTGTTTCTTATAATATTTTCTCCTGGAGCTGGGGTTTTTGGAATTTAGCTATGATATTCCTGCAGGTTTTATTCATAGAATCTCTTTCAGGTGGTGAATGGTATATACTTTTTCTATTTCTGCCTTCACCCCTTATTCTAATACTGCAGGACAATTTTCTTTAGTAATTTCTTGTATTATCATAACAAGATTCTTTTTTTTTTTGATCATAGATTTCAGATAGTCCAGCTCTTCTTATGCTTTTTTAATCTATTCTCTAAATCAGTTGTTTTTCTTAGGAGATGTTTCACATTCTCTTCTATTTTTACATGCTTTATTATTTCTTGGTGTCTTGTAACTTCTCTGGCTTCCTCTTGCCCAATTCTAATTTTCAAGGAGTTGTTTTCTTCCTTAAGATTCAGAATCTCCTTTTCCAGTTGGTTTCATAATCTTCTTGTTTTTCTTGGATTGTTCTTATTTTTAAAATTTTTCCTCAACCTCTCTCATTTGATTTTTAAGGTCTTTTAAAAATTCTTCCTTGAATTCTTTTGGGGCAGGTGACCATTTGATGTTACTCTTTGGGGTAGAAGAACATGTTGTTTTGTTTCAGTATCTTCCTCGGAAGATGAACTCCAGTCTACTCTGTTCCCATAGTAACTTTCTATTGTTGGGTTCTTTCTCCTTTGCCCACTCATTAAAAACAATATATATATATATATATAGCAACTTGTTATAATCACTTCTAGTCCTGAAGTATGGGGGCTGGTGCCTCTGGCTTTAGGTCCTCCTTCAGTTGTGGAACTTTGGAGTGGAACAGAAAACAAGAACTCAGCCCTGCCCTGATGCTTCTCCAGTTCACGGTGCTGATTCTCTCTCACTCAGGGCCTTGTCTCAGCAGCACAACTGGACCTGACATCCCTTATCAACAGAGGTTTCCTCCATCTTCCCCCCTTCAGATCCCTGACTCCCCACACTGGCCTGGAGGTGAAAATTCCCATGACTGGTACTGAGGCTACCTCCCAGCCCAGTCAACCCCAGGGCTTCTAGGTTGTTGTTTCAAGTGGAACTAGCCCTGAGGTGTTTGTATTTCACAGGTACCAAACCTCAGAACTGGGATTTTTCTTCCTTTCTAGGAGGACTTCTGCCCCCACTCTTGTTTATTTTTACAACTCTGTTCACCCGGTGATGCTATTTTGTCTTGTTTGTGGGGCAAATCTGGAGAGCTTGGAATTTTCTGATCTCATTCCACCATCTTCCTAGAATCCTGTCTTTGAGTCTTTAGAGGAAGAATTAAGTGGGTGGGAAATAAGAGTAATCCTTATATGAAGCAAACTTTCCCAAAGGTGTGTCATATGTAGAGTAGTCCCCTAGTATGTATCAGTGATATAGGACTGTACTTGGTTAACCGCTTTAAGAAATACCCACTGTTTGTGCGCATTTTGATGACACATTGTGTAGTTCTTTCTGCTTAACTTCAGGTGTCTCAGTGGTCCAGTAGCTTCTAAAGCAAGGTGATTGATGGACTTCAGTTTAAGGTTGCCCTTGACTCATTCATTATGCACTTTTTAAATGCAGCCCTACGTTCTTGGGCAATTTTTCTCCCTCCTGTGCTCAACATTGTCTTGTAATGGGTAACATGCCAACTTGCTATTGACTTAAATAGGAGTCACCTATAAAGATTAGCATTTAGGAATACATATCTGAGGCCAAAAAAAACCCCCTGGACTTTCTGGATTTATGAATGGAATCATGAACAAGGTGATGTACCTTTTGAGACTTTTATGTAGGTGTAGTGATATTTGAATTAGAGCCAATCAATTGTAATAGGAAAATTCCGTGTTCACTGTGTGGTTTTCTAATGGCCTTTTTTAAAGTAGTCATTCTATTGTTTTTATTTGAATATGTGTTTGATTTCCACCAAAATGACTTTGACCATTTATTTGTTTTTTGGTAATTGTACAAGATAATGTTTGTAGTTTAGTCATGTTAGATATGCAGCTGCTTTTGGAAAAGTCAATTTGATGTTTTTTGAATATGAGCAGTATTAATATATCCATCCACCTCTATGCATATTTTAGTTATGAGGTTTTTAGTTTGCTGTGACTTGTAACCATCAGGTTATTATTAACACATAGAGGTATATAAGTATTTTACTACTCTATTAAGTGGAACTTATTTTAAATAATCATATTATGTTAAAGACAATTGCAACCTGGCATAGTGAGAACCGACCTTGAAATGAGAAAGACTTCATTATGTCCCACTGTGAAGTATAACTCGATATTTGACCCTGGATAAGCAATTAAATCTTATAGTGCCCCAGGTACTTCCCAAGGGCTAAATTGAAGAGCAGACTGATGCCCTGGTGGAGGGAGTTTCTTTATTGGACATTTCCATAAACCAGTGAAATAACAGATCCAATCCCCTTCTCTGAGTCTCTCTCTGCCCCTCCCCCCCATAAAAATGAGAGGGATACTTTCTTCTAAACTAAATTTAAAACTAATATTTACTGAAATAAGAGACTAACATTACTACAAACCTCAATTTTATGAGTTCCTGAAAAGATACATACATACATACATGCATGTAAAATTTTGAGCTTATTAAAAAAATAGTTCCTCTGAACTTACAGAACAAAATGATGAGCATTTCCATTTATCTAGCAGAAAATAAAAAAGATTATTGCATATGAAACTGTGAATCTACATTTTATACTGCTTTTTTTTTTTTTTTGCTTTTTTTTGGAGGGCAATTGGGGTTAAAGCGACTTGCCCAAAGTCACATGGCTAGTGTGTCAAGTGTCTGAGACCAGATTTGAACTCAGGTCCTCCTGACTCCAGGGCTGGTGCTCTATTCACTGTACCACCTAGCTGCCCCATATACTGCTTTTTTAATGTAATAAATTGCATGTTACTTTAAAAATTGCCCTACTTATCTTTGCTTCCATCAGAACTTTCTTATCTCTGCTATGTATCTAAAAAAAAAGTTTCTTTGACTACCTCTCCCTACCTTTTTTGACTTCCCTATTGCTAACCTTTTTTTTAACTCTACCCCTCACATCTACTTAAAAACCAAGAGAAAACGTGCACATATATACACATACATTTTAACTAGTAAACAGTCAAACATATGGTTTCTTCCAAACACAAAACTGTGTATCTTCTGTATTTTTAACTCATCACCTCTCTTTCAGGTGGGTAGCATGCTTGATCATAGGTCATTTGGAGATATAATTAATTGTCATATAGATGAGAGTTTTTAAATCTTTCAAGGTTGGCTTTTTCTTCTTTATAATACTTTATAAATTGTTCTGCTAGTTCTACCTACTTCAATCAATAAATATTTTTTAAAACATCAGTTTATTTAACTCTGTATCAGTTCATACTACCCAGAATTCTTTGAAATCATCTCTTTTGTCATTTCTTACTGTACATTAAGATTTGATTATATTCATGTGCCCCAATTAATTTAGTCATTCCCCAAATGATGGGCAGCTTTGATTCTAGTTATTTGCTCTCCTTTTCCCTCCCCTCTTTAAATTCCTTCATTAGTAGGGAAGTTTGTTTTGCTTCGATGTTACATGTGGCACAACTGGGACTTTGGGGGGTTTTGAGGAGGAGGTGATGATTGGATCCCTTATATGTTTGTGCCCTGGTTCTAATCATGTGGCCATTTTTAATCTTCTGTTTCTTGTGACAGTGTCTAGGTTTTTTTCCCCTCAGTGTTTTTCAGTTGTTTTCAACATCAAATAATCTCATTTTCTTCCATCTTTTTTTTTCTTTGTTCTGAAATTTCTTTCTGTCTTGTAAAATCATTGATTTTTATTTAGTCTTCTCAGGATTTTAAGGAATGCATTACTGGGGTCACTCTTCTCATCTCTTTTCCTTCCTTTTCTTTCCTTTTTCTTTTTAATCCTCTTGCTTCATTTTGTCTAGGTATTCATGTATTTCTTATAAAAAATATTTTTCTTTTAATCTCTGCTTGCAGTCATTAATTATATAGTTATTTTCCCCTTTTAAGCTGTATTTTTGGGCATCTCTGCATCCGTAGTAAAGTTTTTAATACTCATTACTATCTTAGATTTATTCATTTTTTAAACTTAAGTTTCTGAATTGGGGCTTTGTGTTATGGCCAACATGATTCTCTCAGCTAGGTCACGCCCTAGGTACATGTCCCTGAACTTTGCCTCTGAGATTAGATCCCTCTGGATCTCTAATCTTCAAATATTAGACCCCCCCCGGGTAGTTATAGTCACCTGTGGTGTTTTAGGATGCTGTGTTAGTATATTGGGAATCTCTAGGTACTTGGGTTGTCCATGCAGTGGTCGCTGCCACACTCTGTACTTGCTTATGGATTTCTGAGCATCCTTATTAACCTTTCTGGCCAGGTTTTTTTTTTTTTTTTGCTAAGGTCACATGACTAGTTTTGTGTTAAGTGTCTAAAGCTGGATTTGAATTCAGGTCCTGCTGACTCCAGGGCCAACCTCTCAGTTTCTCGTTCTTTGCTTCAACAAAAAAGAACTACTACAAATCCTTTTATACATAAACGAGTCTTTTTCCTCTTTACTTGATTTCTTTTGGGGGCATAGTTCCACATTGCTTTCCAGAATTATTGGACTAATTCACGGCTCTACTATCAGTGCATTTAAGGCACCTGTTTATCCACAGCCCCTCCAGCATGTGTCATTTTTCTTTTTTGTCAGCTTTGCCAATCTCTTGGTACAAAGTAGTATCTCAGTATTGTTTTAATTTTTCATTTCTCTTATTATTAGTGTTTTTTTATCCAGTCATTTTAAATTTGCTCCAGAAGCTTAGTCCTTTAGTAAGATGAAACAACTTCAGACTTGTCTCCATAAGTTCATGTTTTCATTTAACCATTAAAAAGAAGAAAAAGGGGGGAAAAGGCATAACTTCAGTTGCCTTTTGAATGCAGTTTAATCTTTAAGAATTACTTCACAAAAAACAAAGATAAAATCTTTATTTCAACCTGTGTGTAAAAATGGACCCATGGATGGAATTGTTCCTGAGCTTCAATAATTGCAGTAACAGCAGAATATTTAGGAGCGAAGGTTTGTTTTGTAAATGGGCCGCTCTTTACCTCCTCCCACCTGTATAATGTGTTGGATTTAGTGGTCTGGCCTCCCTAGGCTTTGAATGAGATCTGGAGCTTTTGGTGCTTATATTTAAGCACTTACTGTCCACGCCATGCTTACATAATTATTCCTCCTTTTGTGTTTCTGAAAGGACTTTTTGTTGTTCCCTTCTACTTCTTTGTTTCTTCTTGCTGGCTGTTCTTTCAGCTCCTTTACTGTGATTGCCTCTCAAAGTCTGGTCCTCAACAGTGTACTCTTCTGTCCTATGACTTCTGTGGGGATAATTCTGAAAACTACATCTTCACCCCTGAAGTCTCACCTGTGCTCCAGTTCCACTTTCCCATACACCTACACAGAATCATCACTCTTTCTCCCGTCCTTCCTGGATTAGTACCCCAGCTGTTCTACTTTTTATCAGCAGTATCACTTTTCCCTTCCCACTCCATTACTTGATTCACAATATCTGGTCTATTACTAAGTCTTGTCATTTTTCCCCCAGAAGTCTCTTCACTGCCTCCTGTGGTTGTTGTTTGCCTAGAAGAATGCCTAGATATGTCCATACCGGGTATTAGCAGAGCAAAATGAAGTGAAGAGTGACCATTTTTCTGATTTGTTTAGGTTGAAAACCTGGATAATGTTGGAAATCTCTAAAAGTGACTGAGATTTGGGAATAGAAGGCTAATGGAGTACTAACAAAATAAAAAGCAAATAAATTTTGTGGGGTCTAGAGCTGTCAAAGACAAAAACAAATAATAACCATCCTAGTGACTTTAGAGAGGGAAAAACCCCTGAAGTATTTAAAATCAAAAGTTCAAAAGATCAGAAAACTGTTTGTTTGATTCATAGGCTAGTTAGGTTACTGTTGGAGGGTATGAGTTTTTGACCAGATTCTCTTTTCCCCAGAATACTTCTGACTTCCTGAAATAATGATATACACTGACTAGGGAGTTGAGGAGGAGCATTAATAGAATTTGATCATTGCCAGAATTAAGCTACATTCCTTTATTTATTTATAATTGCAATAACTGGTAGAATTCAGAATACATTATTTTGTGAATCTTCATGTGAATTACTAAAATTTTCTTATTTGTTACACAATGACACCAGAAACTAAACAAAGAAATTCTTTATCATTCTTTGAATGCTCGACTGTCATGGGATGGTATGACATAAGGATCACTTGTACCAAGCTAGTCTTAGCTCTAGTGGGGGGAAGCACCCTACATCTAACTCTATAAGGTATATGTATACACACATATGCATGCATACATACATACACAACATATATGTAGTATTTAATAACTTAAGACTTCACTGACTTTTGGAACTATGTGATAGTTCCATATAGATCAGTGTCAGCACCTAACTACATGTACATATGTGTACATATTTCTGTATGCCTATATATGTATGTGTACATATCCAGTATAGTAATTTATGCTTTCTCATCCTGATCAATTCCTGTGCATGTTCTGACATACAGTCCATAGTAACCTACATTCTGGCCGCCATTCTCTGTATCTCTTGTCACTACATGGATACCAGTAGACAGAGGTGTCAAGCTCATAGCAGCCAGGGAGCCTCAGGCAGCTCAAATCATATGAAAATGTAATTGGAAATTTTAACAAAATTTAAAGAATACAGCACAACATATGTAGTGTTTATTTGTGTATTTCTAGGTCACTATGAGAACCTATGGAGCCAGTTCTTTTTGAGTTTAACACGTCTGCAGTAAAGCATGGGGTTTGTCTGTTGTTTATGTCTCATTTTTGGCTTCATGACTGACCCATCCCTTTTCCTGGTCCTAGGTGTTATTGGGTCACATCAATTACTGTATTTCTTTTGTACATTTCTTTGTTTGGTATATGTTACAACCTCTTTACTACCTACCATGTGCCTCTGCATTCCTCTTTGGTTGATCTACCATTTGAATTTTTCAGGCTGCACACACATACTGGAACAATCACAGTCCTGCTGGAAGGAGATTTATACAAAAAAGACATACCTTTGTCTCAGGCAGGAAGTTTAGGGTCATGAAAAGTACTGTTGAATTCCTCCAATGCAGTGTCATTCATTTTCTTACTTATTTCTGAATGAATGCTATTATCTATCTGCAAAGTCTTTCAAGCTACATGTACCAATATAACCTGCATTATAGATTTGTTACCTAACTACATTTAGGATTGTTCTTTATCTAGTGTTTTTTTTTCTTTCTGGATGGCTAGACTGAACTGTTTTTTAAAATAAATGTTTATTGATCTATTTTTTAAACATCATCATAGCTTTCCCCAATAACCTTCCTTTCTACCTTCTTACGTTTTTTTTTTTTATAAAAAAAAGATTAAAAAAGGAGAAGAGGGAAAAAATCAGCATAACTTACCAAATACATCGCAGAAGTCCAAGAATACATGCAATGTTCAACATTCATGGACTTTCCTGCCTGTGCAAAGGAGTGGAGTGGGTACACTTTCTTATAGCTCTTCCTTTGAGCCATGCTTATCCTTTATAATTTAATAGCATTTACTTTTGATCTTTCCATTTACGTTGTCATTGTTATTAAACGTATTGCTTTCTTGACTCTGCTTACTTCATCCTGCATCCGTTCATATAGATCTTTTCATGTTTCTCTGTATTCATCATACAAATCATTTTTTTAAACCACATCAGTAGTTTGTTACATTCACATACTATAGTTTGTTTAGTTATTCCCCAGTCAGTGGGCATCTACTTTGTTCCCAAATCTTTGCTATCTTAAAAAAAATGCTCCTATAGATATTTTTGTATGCATAGAGACTTTCTAATTAATAGAGTATGTGCCTAGTAGCAAAAGCTGTGGTTCAAAGGGTATGGGCATTTTAGTCACTTTATTTGTATAATTCAAAATTCGCAGCTCCATCAACAATGAATAGAGGAAATAGAAGTCCTAGGTGGGGTATCCCCCCCACTTTCAAAACACAGGGGACTGGAAAGAAGAAATAGAGAAGGATCAGTGAGAGAAGTAGGAGGAGAACTAGGAGAGAGTTTGGTATCTTAGAAACTAAGTGAGGAGAGAAATTTCAAAAAGCAAAGAAGCTGGTGGTGGTGCTCTAAGGATGGTAAATGGAGCAGAATGACCTTTCTCTCTTCTTTCTCAAGGAGTTCAGCAGCTGACTCACCATCTTGCTTGAATCCTCACCCCCTGGCCTTTTACCAGAGGACTTGAGCATTGGTGTAGATGTGGCCCCAAACTCTTTAGCCTCCAGTTTCCTCAACCTCTTTGACCTGGGGAATCACATAATCTAGTCCTTCACCTCAGCCACAATTAAAGATCTTGCCTTTACTCCAAAGTGTTCTCTACTTCATCCCTTCTATGTCTGTTCTTTGTCCTCCTTAAGACCTCCATTCTTTTTACCTTGCTGTATTTTCTCATACCTTGTTGTGATTTAATTTTCCTTCCTCTCTTACCTTAACCCAATACACATAACTATTTTATTTTATTTTATTTTTATTTTTATTTTTTTGGAGGCCAATTGGGGTTAAGTGAGCACACATAGCTATTTTAAGTCCACACTGCCCCCTATTCTTGAATTTCTTGGTTCCTTGTTCTGTTACTGCTCTTGCCAAACCTCAATCCTAGATTTTTTCTTTTTTTTTTGTTTATTTTTAGTTTACAACATTCATTTCCACAAGATTTTAAGTTACATATTTTCTCTTCATCTTCCTGCTACCTACCACCCCTAAACAGTGATCCCACTGAATACCCCCTCCACCAGTCTGTTCTCTCCTACATCCTCCCCCATTCCCCCATCAACTTTCCAGAAGGGCAAGAGGATCTCCATACCCCAGTCCCTGTATATCTTATTTCCTAGTTGTGTGTAAAAAATAATAGTAGTGTTTAAAAAAACATTTTATTTTAAAACTTTGAATTCTAGATTCTTTCCCTTCTTCCCTCCTCACCCACCCTTATTGGGAAGATAAATAATTCAATATAGGTTGTACATGTGTAGTTATGCAAAACATTTCCATAGTGGATATGTTGTGAAAGACTGACTATATTTCCCTCCATCCTATCCCGTCTCCCATTTATTCTATTTTCTCCTTTGATCCTATCCCTTTAAAAAAATTTTTGCTTCTAACAGGCCTCTCCCCCAATCTGCCTTCCCTTCTATAATCCCTCCTTTTATCTCTTTCCCCCGTACTTAACTGTAGTGTAAGATACCCAGTTTAGTGTGTGTGTTATTCCCTCCTTAAGCCAAATTCAGTGACAGTAAGGTTGACCCTTTTGCCTTCCTGTTCTTCCCCTCTAAGTTTTCTCTTGCCTCTTTTATATGAGAGAATTTACCCTATTCTATCTTTCCCTTTTTCCTCTCATTATATTCTTCTCTCACCGCTTAATTTTATTTTTTAGAGATCATCCCTTCCTATTCAACTGATCCTGTGCCCTCTATGTATACCTGTACATATATATACACACACTCACATGTCCTCATACACACATATAACCCTCCTATAAACATATATGTAGGTATACATATATATTCCCTTCAACTATCCTCATACCAATAAAAGTTTCATAAGTTACAATTATCATTTTTCCATGTAGAAATGTAAATAGTTCAACTTTAATAAGTTCCTTATGATTTCTTTTCCCTGTTTATCTTCTCATGCTTCTTGTATTTGAGTGTTTTTTTGATGAAGATTGCTTGAAAATTCTCTATTTTGTTGAATGACCATATTTTCCCCTAAAATATTATACTCAGTTTTGCTGGGTAAGTGAATCTTGGTTTTAATCTTAGCTCCATTGACCTCTGGAATATCATTCCAAGCCTTTCGATCCCTTAATGTAGGGGCTGCTAGATCCTAGGTTATGCTGATTGTGTTTCCATAATATTCGGATGGTTTGTTCTTGACTCCTTGACCTGGGAACTCTGCAATTTGGCTATAATATTCCTAGGAGTTTTATTTTGGGAATCTTTTTCAAGAGGCAATCAGTGAATTCTTTCAATTTCTATTTTGCCCTCTGGTTCCAAAATATCAGGGCAGTTTTCCTTGAGAATTTCTTGAAGGATGATTTCTAGGTTCTTTTTTTTGATCATGGCTTTCAGGTAGTCCAATAATTTTTAAATTGTCTCTCCTGGGTCTGTTTTCCAGGTCAGTGGTTTTTCCAATGAGATATTTCACATTGCCTTCTGTTTTTTCATTTGTTTGGATCTCTTTATAGAGATTTCTTGATTTTTTGATTTCTCATAAAGTCATTAGCTTCCATGTGTTCCAGTCTAATTTTGAAGAAATTATTTTCTTCAGTGAGCCTTTGAAATTCCTTTTCTATCTGCTAAATTTGGCTTTTAAAGACATTCTCTTCATTGGCTTTTTGGGCCTCTCTTGCCATTTGAGTTAGTCTTTTTTTTTTCAAATTTTTTTTTCAATTTTTTTCTTTTTGGAGGACAATTGGGGTTAAGTGACTTGCCCAAGGTCACACAGGTAGGTTTGTGTGTGTGTGTGTGTGTGTGTGTGTGTGTGTGTGTGTGTGTTCAGTGTCGGAGGCTGGATTTGAACTCGGATCCTCCTGACTCTAGGGCCGGTGCTCTGTTCACTGCACCACCTATCCACTCCTGTAGTCTTTTTTTTAAGGTGTTTTTTTCTTCAGTGTATTTTTGGGTCTCTTTAGCAGGCTGTTGACTTTGTTTTCATGATTTTCTTGCATCATTCTCATTTCTCTCCCCAATTTTTCCTCTGCTTCTCTTACTTGGTTTTCAAAATCCTTCTTGAGCTCCGCCGTGGCCTGTAACCAGTTCATATTTTTCTTGGAGCTTTTGATGCAGGAGTTCTGAATTTGTTTTCTTCCTCTTGTTCCATTCTTTGATCCTTTTTTATCCCCTAAAAAGGAATCTAAGGTTTGATTGCTGTGCTTGCTTTGCTTCCTCTCCTTGCTGATGGTGTCAGTCAAATACTTGACTTTTGAGCTCTTTGCCATGGTAGAACTCTGCTTCCAGAGAGGAGAGCTTTGTCCCAAATCGCTGGGGTTTTCTGGAGCTATTAGTCGGGTGCCCTCTTTGCAGTCTCTATAAGCTCTGGCCTACTGACCGCACATCCCAGGACCTCTAATCAAGATAGCAATTCAGATCCAAGCAGGGTAAAGCAAGAGCAATTACCCTCTGAGTGTTGCTTGGTCCCCCTGCTATCTGCAGGCCGGGAGCTCCTGAGGTGGCCACATCGCTGCTTGTACATACCTCTGCCACTTCTTGCACCAGGGGCAGAAGCTGGACCATGCCCGTGCTTCCCTCCCAGTTCCAGTGGAGTTCCACACGGCCCTTTTACTTTGTCTTTGGCATTTATGGGTTGATAAGTCTGGAAACTGCCACCGCTGCTGGTGATTCGCTCTTCTGAAGTCTGCTCTGGCCGCTGCTGGTCAGGGCTGCCCTGGGGCCAGAACTGCATGGCTCAAGTGGGACTGGGCTCAGCTCCCTGCTGCGGGTGATAGTCCCTCCCTGTCGGCCTGCCAGGCCGCCGTTCGGCAGGAGATTTGTTTCTCTCTGTCGTTTTGTGGGTGCTGTATCTTTAAAATTTGCTTAGCGTCATATTTTATAGGTATTTGAGGCGGTTGTCAGGGAGCTCACGGAATTGTCCTGCTTCTATGCCGCCATCTTGGCTCCCCCCTCCCAGATTTTCCTAGATATTTCCATGAACACACCTGGAAGGATTCTTTGAACCATACTGAATTTATATTATGCAACCTTAATTGGACTCTCAGTGCTGCAGGGTAGTTTTTTTATTCCTGACTAATTGATTCCTGGTATCATGCCCACAGAAGCTAGTCCAGATCTAATCTCCCCTTCTGAATCCCCTTCTCCTTTCCTCCTTCCCCTCTCAGCTGAGGACCTTTTCTCCCTACTTTTCTGATGAAGTTGAGGGCGTTAAGTGTGAGCTCCCTCTGCGCTAGTTCTCCTCATTTTAGACATTTCTTTTAACATCATCTCCCTCTCTTGCCCTCTCCCCACCTTGTCTTTCACAAATAGTAGGATGTTGATGATCAGGTCACCTCCCCCCTCTACCGAGTCTCCTCAGTCTCATCCTCTTCTATCTTCTCCAGCAGGCTATATTCTCACTAATCCCTCATCTCTCCAGTCTTTAGCCTCTCCCTTTCAATTTGTTCCTCCCCTACTGTTTTCAGATTTTCCTAAATATCCCCTATCCTTAAAAAGAAAAACTTCACTAGATCCTACTATCCCCTCAAATTATTATCTTAAACGTCTCCCTTTCTTTGCCAAAATCATTTTTAAAAAGTTGCCTGCATTCAGTGACTCCACATTCCTCCCCTCCCATTGTTTCCTTACCCTTCTCCAGATGACTTTTAAAGACGTTAATATGTCCCCTTCCTACTTTCCCAGTTTTCTTACATTGCTGTTTCTCAAACACAACAACCATCAATTCCAGGCATTTTTCCTGGTTGTCCCTCACGCTTGGGATTCTGGTCCCCATATCTCCCCCTTGACTTCCTCCAGGTCTCAGCTAAAGTCCCGTGTTCTGCATGGAGTCTTTTCTGGTCCTTCTTAATCCTAATTCCTTCTCTTTAAAAGTGTATTCTGTATTTATGTCGTATGTGCATAATTGTTTGCATGGTGGCTTTTCGTGCTCCCTCTGCTCTGAGGTTAGGGACTGTTCTTTGCCTGTTTTGAACCACCCCACTCAGCACAGTGCCTGTGGAAACAAATGCTTGCTAACTTGATTTGTAATTTGGCTTTTGACCCCATCAATCAACTGAAAAACGACTTTTCTCAAATTACCGGTTCCAAATCTAATGATTTTTTTTAGTCCTAATCCTTTTTGGCTTGTCTGCTGCATTGGATAGTGTTGAACACCTCATCCTCGATACCTGCTGTTTCTCTGAATTTTTAGGATCCTCTTCTCTCCTGGTTGGCCTCTTATCTGTCTGACCACTCCTTTTTAGGCTCCTTTGCCCTTAACTGTAGGTATTCACCAGAGTTCTGGCTTGGGCCATCTTCTCTCTCGGTAATTTCTTCAGCCAGCATGGGTTTAACTGTCATCACCATTCAGATGGGGGGGGGGAACTAACTGGTTATTGTCCACACTTAAAGGGCATGATGGTGGATAAAGCAGCAGAGGACACAGAGGAGTGATCAGATAGGTAGGAGGTCAGTTAGGGGCACATACACACTCTTGCTTTCACACATGTATGCACTCACACCCACTCATACACACACAGAGTTTAGGTATTTTCTACATGAAGCCATTCATAATCCCTCCAGCAGCTAATGCCTTCCTGCCAAATTACCTTATATGTACCACATTGTCAGTGTAAATATTAACTTTATATACATGTGCTAATTTTGTTCTTCTTATGGACTTTTTATCTCCAACCTTTTAGAATGTAAGTTGAATTTTTTCTTGCTACATATATACTAACTTTATCTCCCCCTTTAGAATGCAAATTAGACTTCTTCATTCTTTGTACTTATCATTCAGCCCCTTGCCCAGTGCCTGGCCCATAGTGGGGGCCAAAATAGATACTGATTGATAGGCATGTTAAGGGAGATGCGGATTGAGGGAATGATAGTGATGCTTCTCATCTGGGCTGCTTGCTAATCAAATAAGAAGATGTTAAAAAAAAAAAAAAACAACAAAACCTTTGTTGCTGTAAACCTCAATTTAAAGGTAGAAATTGTTTAATTAGCATCCAGAACCCGCCCCCGCACCTTGACTACATGGGTTACCATCCCTGGCATCTTTATATAGCAGCATCATGAAGAACACCTATCTCAGGTGGCCCTGACATTTTACATTCTGCTGTTGATTTTATTTTGTTGTAAATATTTGTTTTTCTTAACCCATCTCCTTTTGAAAACAGTGCAATGTAGCGCCTCAGGCTGAGAAAGGGCTGCTGTATGCCATAAACTCCTTTTATTGTCCTGACTCTGGTCCTTTTGTTCAGGATCCCCAGAACACCTGGGCTGCTTTTCTAGCCAGGAAACCGAAAAAATATTTCATCGTGCAGTATTTTGGAGGAAGGTTCGATCATTTACTGTGAACTAGATTTAGTCATTGTAGCCTTTAAATGTTCCAGGCTGCAGATTTATCATGTACTCATTGAAATCAGTTCAGCAGATCTAAATGAAGTGGCCCCCATTGTCTAGGCAATCTGCTGAATTATCAGTGGAGAAAGAGAATGTTAAGTGCTAAAACGCTATCCTGCATGAACAGTTCTTACGTGTTTCTTTGTATGAGTTTCTTCTCCTTCCCCTTCTCAGTACCTCCAAAGGGAATGTTTGAACTTCATAGCAGTGTGCTAGAGTAGAGGAGGGAGACACTGGTTCTGATGTCAGAGCACCTGGGTCAGTGTCTTGACCTTGCTACTTACCGCTTCCTTTGTGACCTACAGTCCTGAAATCACTACCTGTGTAGCCTGGAGTGAGTCTTTAAGCCCTTGAGCTATAGTTTCCTCACACATTAAAACAGGCGATTGGCCTAGATATTTTCTGTAATATTTTGCTGCCTTAAATCTTATGATCACTGATTCTTTAGACTCAGATTTAGCAGAAGGTGGGCCTTTTGGGGAATCATCCAAATATATGTATTTTCAGATATAGGTGGCCTCACCTTCCAGGCCAACGTACAGTATATGAACTTGGAAGGCATCTTGGCTTCAGGATATTATATAATCATTAACCTAACCCCCAAATTAGGTACGTTTCCTAAGGCATTGATTTCTTCTTTGGTTTCAGATTCATATATCTGAATCAATCCCTATTCAAGCCTCGTTAATCAGATTTCAGGACTGTTTCCCAAAAGCATGTTTCAGGAATTCAGGGCCTTTAAAAATAGTTTTTGTTTAGCCGTCCGATTAGTCATTAAAACACACTCAACCTTTACAACTTTCTCAGTGTCCAGTTAACTGGAGTCAATTATAAACCTGTTGTATAAACCAGTCATCCTGCAGCAAGCCCATTTGCTCTCTCTGCAGTTATGGGAAGGAGAGGGCAATGCTTCCTCCAGCCAGCTTCATTTGTGTAGTTAGAAAAGCAGATGTAGCCGTAGTTTCTTAAGTTCTGTTGTAAGGCTACTTTATACAGCTTGGCCCAAGGAGTAACCATAAAGACAAATACTTAACTTCTTTGGAAATTCATTTTACCAGTTAAAAGATAATTGGATGGTGCAGTTAATGAGAGTGCTAGACTTAAAATCAGTTTTCTCATCTGTAAAACAGGGTGATAAACTACCAAGGTGGCTGTGAGGATTACAGGAGATAATACATGTACAATGCTTGTCAGACCTTAAAGTGATATATAAATGTTACTCTTCTTGTTGTTATTATTTTATTAACTAGAGAGTTCTCGAGGAATACCCTGTCCATGATACTTTATATGGAACTCTGTGCTAAGCTGTTGGGAAAGACAGACACTTAAATATGACATTGTTCCTTTCAAGAAATTTGAAATCTTGTATTGGGATGTGACACATGCGGAAATAGAAAATATGCAAAACAACATGGTTAAGATCATTAGACCACAAAATATTATATGACGTTTGAGACAGACGGTTCTTGGAGGTGGCATTTTTTGTTGTTTTAAAATTTTATTTATTTTAAAAATAGTTTATTCACTTTAAGCATCAGCAAGTCCAAAGGGTATACATTTACAACTGGTTATCCCTATTTTTAGACATACTAACTCTAAGTGTTTGATCTTGAAAAAAAAACCCCAAAACTTAGCAAGCATTTATCCTTCTACCCTTCAACCCTGAGGGATGGAGGAAGGGATAGGACAGAAAAAAGACAAGAGGGGAAGAGAGAGGAAGAAAGAGGGGAGGCGAGAGACAGACAGATATCTTGTAGTGTTTGAGAATTGTCAAGCAAAACAAACGATCACCTTGGTCGTGACCAAAAATGTCTGTCCCATTCCTCATAATTAATCTATCACTTCTCTGTCAAGAGTTGAATAACATTTTTTTGGTAAGTCCTCTGGAATCCTCATTGCTTTGTAGAGTGTTCTTAAGTCTTTAAAAATTGCTTTTTAAAAACAAATATTGTTATAGTCTATATTGTATTCTTGCTTCAGTTTGTTTCATTCTGTATCAGTCTTTGTGAGTCTCCTAGGTTTTTCTGAAAACAACTTCATTTCTTAAAAACTCAATACTGTTCCATTACATTTCCATACCATAATTTATTTACCAATTCCTGAAAGAGAAATGATAGAGGGGTGGGGGAGACTAGTAAAAGACATTTAAGTTGGGTTTTAAAAGTTTGCAGAAATTCGTTAATATTGAGAGGGAAATATTAATTATCTTATGGAACAGTCTATTCTGACAGCAGTTGTAGAGGACAGATTAGAATGGGGAAATAATATAGTCTGGAAGGAGCCTGTTGTGGTAGTCCTGTGAGTGGTGTGGAGGAGCCTTCTAGGGTGCTGAGGAGGGGAGGGATGCAAGGTGCATTTCAGAGGTGGAAACTATAGGTCCAGGTCAGCATTTAACTAGGAGACTTTGGGGAGAGGGAAAAACCAGAGGTAACTTTAGAATTGCAAGCTTGGGAAACTGTCCTAAACAAAAAAAAAAAAATTTAAATGAGAATGATGTTTGAGGGAGAGAGGAGGAAATACTGGGATTACCTTTGGACACATTCAGTTTGATATGCTGGTGAGAATCAGGTAGAAGTATCTTGTAATGAGGGCTATTGAGCTAGAAGAAAGATTAGATCAGGAGATACACATTTAGAGGTTAATCTTTATCTCTTGAAGGCCATGGAATGGAGGTGAATGAGGGTGTGTCAGAGATAGACACTGGGACACACACAGAGACAGATTGTAAGGGGGGGGGGGGAATTGGGGTTTTCAGCACTGGAAATAGAAGAGTAGGGAATAAATAAGGGGAGGGGAACCTGCAACCTTTTAGTTTTACGGAACAAATCCTTTTATTAAGGGGATTTGTTCTGTGAGGTTTGGAGTCAGTCAGAGGGCCTCACTTGAGCACCTAAGCGGCTACCTGTGGCCTTGAGGCTGCAGGTTACTCCCCCCTTCCCCCCATTAGACAGTGATGCCAGCAAGCAGACTATTTCTATCCGAATGAGGGAAACATTAGAGGTCAGCATTCTAAGCATCATGCAGTGAATTTATTCAGTGTACTCAGATTGGGTAATTAAAGTGAAATAAACCTTTAAAAACACATCATTCCCAACCTGCTCTTTTTAAATGGCTGTACCTTCGCATATGCAGGCCTACCTAGTCTTTGAAGAAATAGGTCTCAGTTAACTTTTATCATCAAAACTCTCATTTCAAAAAATGCTGTTTGTACCATTTTCTTCTTCTTTCTTCTTGTTTTTCCTCCCCCTTCTTCCCCCACCCCCTGTGATGACTTGTTAATATAATTTTTCATCAGACCTGAAAATTAACTGGGCATTCATCTCCTTCCCATACTCTCAAAATATGGGTCAGCTTGCTTTTCTGTGAGAAGACTGTTTGGTGCTCAGCCTCCCCTCTGCCTAGGGTCCTGTTCTTAGAGAATGCAAGGCATCCTTTCCAGGCGCCATTCAAGGCCACCTTCGAGGTGAAGCCCTGCATAACTTTTGTCTGCTGCCATTGTCTGCCTCTTCAAAGCTGTGTATATTTTGTATTTACTTAGCTACGGGTAACTCCGTGAGAGCAGGGAGAATTTAATTGTTGTTAATTATTTTAATTGTTATAAATTATATTATAATGCTTGGTTTATAGGCAGTTAATAAATGCTTGTTGAATAAATTAAAACTTTAAAATTATATCTAAAAGAGTGCTTATTAATTAGGAAGAGTTGGAAACATGGGAATTATGTTTTCAATAGAGCACTCAAATATTAGCAAGTGCATGTCATGAGTACTTTCATCATATTCTTTTTCCATGAAAGTCAAGAACAGTTCCCAGTTACTTCTTCAGAGGAGAAGATGGAGCAATGCCTCCATCGTGGATACATGCTCATAGAATCTTTGGGATTTATTTTTAGCTATGCACCAGGCCTGAAAGATCTGAGTTTCCATTTGGCCTCAGACATTTCCTAGCTTCATGATCATAGACAAGTCACTTCTGTTTCTTCATCTGTAAAATGGGGATGATAGCAGCCCCTACTTCCCAGAGTTGTGTGGCTCAGATGTGTGCCTAACACATACTGAGCACTACAAAACAGAGTTATTATCATTGTTATTGAACAATTAGCAAAATAAAAAGCATGTACTATTGTGATGAATACTCATCTCATCAAAGTTAATTTGCTTAAAGTGGCTTCCATGATTTAACTGAAGATAGCCCTCTTCAGTGCCTGTCACTTTCTTCATTTTTCTCCTCTTTTCTCCTTTCTTCCTCCTTAACAAGATAACTTGTTCATTTTACCTTTCATTATCCATTAAATAAGATTAAAATGTGTTCCCTGTGAGAGAGTAGACCCTCCCCCAGACCTTAGAGGAATGTCTGCAAGAGCTAAGACATGGTGGAGAGGAGGAGGAGGAGGTCGGTTGCAGGTTTTAAGTACCCATAGGGATTAAATAAGATCCATTGAAATAATATAATAAGGAAAATATAGATTTAGAAAGGCTGGCATTACTTCTGTTTTCAGTATGGCATCCAGATATTGTCAAGTATGTGTTTTAAAAGAATTGTAGACGTTCTACTTAATAACCTTTTAGCCCCACTTTTTGGGACCCTAGCCTCTTTAGCACTTTCTCATTAATCAACATGAATCAACACATTTTTCTAGAATCAAAATGAAAACCCTATAGAGAACACAACCAGTGAATATTGCTGTATATTTTTTTTTTAAATTGGAATTTGAAATAGGACTGACTTTTTAGAGCCTATATGACTAATTCTCTCAAATTTGAGTCTGTTGTTGTTTTCAGTTGTTTTAGTTGTGTCTGATTCTTTATAACTCTATTTGGTTTGGTATTTTTTTTGTTTGTTTTTGGTAAAGATACTGGAGTGGTTTGCCATTTGATTCTCCAGCTCATTTTACAGATCAGGAAGCAGAGGCAGACGGGGTTAATGACTGGGTGAGTCACTTGTAAGTGTCTGAGGCAAGATTTGAACCCGGGCCTTCTTGATCCCAGGCCCAGTGCTCTCTCTGCTGAGCCCTCTTGCTTCCCTTGAGTTTAAAGGAGATTGTTTATTTATTTTTTTGTTTAAAATTAATCAAGTTGTAATGATTTACTTTGACTTTTTACAGCTTTCTGAAAGGATAATAAATATTTAAGAAAAATACTTTGGGGAGAAGGAATTAATTAGCTAGATACAGTGGATAAAGCACTGAGCCTGGGGTTAGGATGGGCAAGCCACTCAGCCTCTCTGCCTGAGTTTCTTCCTCTGTAAAAAAGGGATAATTAGAGCATCTGCTTCCTGTGGTTGTTGAGGATAAAATGAGTTAATATTTGTAAAGAATTTTGCAAACCTTAAAGCATCACAAAATGGTAACTGTTGTTATTATTAGTGTTGTCATTATAGAATTTACATTATATTTATGTATAATTATATTATTGTATATAATGAAATAACACAGTTGCTAATAATTTTGTTAAACTATTATTTATAAGAGCCAAAGTTCCTTCCTCTTTGGTACTGAGAGAGGTGGAATAAGGTTTGCCTGTGCAGACCTGTGCAAGCCCAGCGATGGCAGATACTGTACACCATTGCCAGATGAGCTGTGATGGTGACGGGGACTGTTGATGGAGCTGTTGCTGCCGTCCCTTTCATTGTTGAGATTAGTATTTTAACTTTTTGGACCCCCTACCTTTCATGTTATTGGAATGGAAAGGGAGGCAGAGGATGGATGTAGGGAGATTGATAGCATGCAGTGAAAGAAGAGAAGAGGGGGATGGAAAGGTTTTCCCCCTTTTGTCCCCCCCTTTCCCTCTCTCCCTTATTTGTACCCTTGTCCTACTTTCTCATCTCTGTGGTTTTTAATGAACTGAATGCATTTCCATTGGAGCAGCTATTTACCATTAATAGAAGCCTTCCACAGAAATGCTTATTTGAGCAGTGTGTTGGCATAGTAGCTAACTTAGTGCTTACTGTGTTCCAGGCACTAGACTGGGTACTTTACAATTATTATTTCATGTGATCCTTACAGCAGTCCTGGGAGTTTATTATTCCTGTTTTTATGGGTGGGGAAACTGAGGCAAACAAGTTCAGTGACTTTCCCAGGATCTCACAGCTAGGATCTGAGGCTAATTGTTTTCCTGTCTATAGGCCCTTATGTGTGGCATCCATTTACTTAAATTCCTGTAAAAGGTACAGTGTCATTATCTGAATGAATAAAACCTTTATTAAATGCTTACTATGTTGCTGTGGTACATGTATTACACACACACACACACACACACACACACACACACACACACACACTCTCTCTCTCTCTCTCCCTCTCCATCTCTCTCTCTCTCTCTCTCTTTCTCTCTTTCTCTCTCTCCAAATAAGCAAGAGATAGCTTTTCAGAAATCTCTGCATTCTGTTTGGTCCAGGCAACATATGAAAGAAAACTGTGGAAGGCCCTGGGGGGGAGGCCTGATTCTAGACTAGGGGAGATGATGATCACTTCTCAGTCCCAAGCCCTAGGAGCACAGCTCTTGCTCTAGAGCAGCAGTTATCAACCTATGGGTGGCAACTCCTTTGGGGGTTGAACAGGGTCGCCTAAGACCATCGAAAACACCTTATTTCCGATGGTCTTAGGAACTGAGATGACACCATTCCTCCATCAGTCTCCGGGAGGGTCCACCCACATACTAGTATTAAAGGGTCACAGAATTAGGAAGGTTGAGAACCACTGCTCTTGAGAGAGGTTTATGAAGAGGATGACTCAAGAGTACAGGTCCACTGGTTTGGAAATGACCAAGAAGTAAAGAGCTTTTGAGGGTGTGGTTTTGGTGGAGGGTAAGAACCTGAGGGGATGTGTAATTATCATTTAGGCCTTAACATTATAAAACTTGGTCAGATGCCTGCTGTTGCTCATCTCCTTAACATGCTTTGAGTTTTATTTGTAGAGAAAGTAGAGCTAACAAAGAATGTACATGGTAGAAGTCAGTGCAGTTAGCAAAGTTAATTTAATTCCGTTATATAAGCTTGCATACAAAATAGCTTTTTTTAAAACCTCTTTTCTAATGTCCCCAGAATTAATATTTATATGTGTATATTTAATATATGAAATATAACACACATGCGTGTATATTCTGATTTTGAATATCAATTTTAGCTTTGAGCCAGTAGTTACAAAGTTGCTTGGCTAAAGAGAAGGCACATTACCCTCCTTGTAATCAGTCCCCTTAGAAAGGGAGCAGACTGTTTGTTGTACAAGTAGCCAGAGATATGTTTGACAATTTTGTGTAACCTAATCAGGTGATAGTGTGGAAAACAGGGCTTTCCAGGTGAAGAACTGCCCTCCTGGGCTTTGTTTACATCATAGTCACATTATAGGTACCTGTAATGGAATGAAGCCAGGGACATTTGGAAGGAGCTGTGACCGGTAGCCATGATATTCAGCTCCGTTCCTGGATTAATGTCCAAAATTATGTACTTATTGACAGAAGCCGTTAAAGGAGAAAAATGCCAGGGTACTAAGGGCAATTAGGAGAAAAAGGGATATGTGGTGATCATAATAAGTTTTAGAGAAAAGCAGCATCAGCTTGGCGTAGTGGCTAGAGCTGGTCTCCAAACCTAGGATAGCTGCATTCTAACCCGCCTTCTGACATAGACTGCTCTGTGACCGAGAGCAGGTCACTTAACTCCATAGCACACTGAGCAGAATCTTGGAACTTGAGGTTGTGATCTGTTTGGTTAGAAGGAGGAGTGTTTTTACCTGAGAGTCTCTGTGTCCATGAAATCACAAACTTCATCTCTATCCCAGTGTTGAAAACCTTCTCATGTAGAGCTTTTGGGATGGAAGAAGTACCATTATTATAACAGCTACATAATAATATAATAATAATGATTATATTATATATATAATTATTATATAATATAATTATATATAATTAGCTATGAGCTGTTCTATCCCTATTTTGAGATATGTTCCTTTAATCTCAGAATAGTTAGCAGTGTAACTGTGGATTTAATATTAGGGAGTGACTAAATATAAAGGGTGAAAAAATGATCTGTAGGCTAGAAATAATCTTAATAAATTATCTGAAGAATATGAAAAAAAATATGAAAAATAATAAATCATTTGAAAAAATCTAAAGTAAGAATCTGAAAAATCTTAAGTTTTGCATTTTTGTCATTAACATTTACATTCTCTGTGATAGTGAACAAAATTGTTTGTTATTTAAAATATTTATTTATTTGTGTGGGGAGGGGTATTGTGATGTTTGTTGCTTAACCTTGAAGGTCATTTGTCTTGAACTTCCATATCCCTGAAGGGTGTTTAGGGGCAGCCAGGGGGATTTCAAGGTGCAAAACAAATACTGACACATGCAACCTTCTGGAGTGGTTTAGTTTATGACAGTTTAGCCCCTCGTGAATGCTGTATTAAATTTATGAGGCTAATTAGATGATGATATTAAGTAAATATTTATAAGGGGATTAAAAACATATGTCCTTAAGGGATAAAAAACTGTCGGTTGATCTGAAATTCTCTCACTGGGAATGTAAAAAGTAATGATTGTGTAGTACTTTATTTTGAAAGTTCTAAATAGTCTGAAGAATTATAAACTGTTTTAAAGTCATTTTCTGGTTGTCATTTCAGCTATGAAGTCTTACACTCCCTTTTTCGTACTCCTGTGGAGTGCTATTGGACTAGCAAAGGCTGCCAAAATCGTCGTTGTGCCGCCAATTATGTTTGAAAGCCATATGTACATTTTCAAGACCTTGGCCTCAGCCTTACATGAGAGAGGCCACCAGACAGTATTTCTCCTGTCCGAAGGCAGAGACATCATGCCATCTAATCATTACAGACTCCAGCGCTACCCAGGGATCTTTAACAGCACAACCTCAGATGCTTTCCTACAGTCCAAAATGCGAAATATTTTCTCTGGGAGATTTACGGTAATAGAACTGTTTGACATACTGGACCACTATTCTAAGAACTGTGAGATGATGGTCGGCAACGGTGCTTTGATGCAGGGCCTGAAAAAAGAAAATTTTGATTTGTTACTGGTGGACCCTAATGAGATGTGTGGCTTTGTCATAGCCCATCTTTTAGGGGTGAAGTATGCAGTATTCTCCACAGGTCTTTGGTACCCTGCTGAAGTGGGGGCTCCTATGCCATTGTCTTATGTTCCAGAGTTTAACTCGCTTCTCACGGATGATATGAACTTTCTGGACAGAATGAAAAACACCGGTGTTTACCTCATTTCCAGATTAGGGATCAGCTATCTGGTTCTTCCAAAATATGAAAGGATAATGAAAAAGTACAACCTGCTCCCGGTGAAATCCATGTATGATTTGGTTCAGGAGACCAGCCTATGGATGCTGTGTACAGACGTGGCACTGGAGTTCCCAAGACCCACTCTACCTAATGTTGTGTACGTGGGAGGAATCCTGACCAAACCTGCCAGTCCACTACCAGAAGTAAGGTTTGCTGAATTCTACGGTAATTTTTTCATACTGTAATGGTCAATTTTTTGAGAATTGGTGGTACAGAAGATTCTTAAAAATGTTTTCTAGAGTATTGCAATGGGAAATTGAAAGGGATAATTGTGATAGTGACCAATGGCAATCTAAAAAACAGGTATAGACAGCATAGAGCCTCACAGAAGCCACATAAGTGCCTTTATTCATAGCCTGTTCTGAATGAGCAGTTGTGTAATTTGAGGCTCTGCCGTGTGCTAGATTGGCTGGATCTCAGAAATGGAAACCCTGGCCAAATGAAAACTCATGTAATGAAAAGGAAATGTGATCATTGGATGGATACTACTACTTAGCGGGTGTGTGTGTGTGTGTGTGTGTGTGTGTGTGTGTGTGTGTGTGTGCGCGCGTGTGTGTATGTGTGTGTGCACGTGCGTGTGCGTGTGTTCGTGCGTGTGCATGTGTGCGCATGTGTGTGTGTGTGTGCGCGCGCGCACGTCTCTTCCTCTGTGCTGGTGTCTCTGTGCCAGTGCTGGCCTGTGTGCTCCCTTGAATTCGTTTCCCCAACTCAAAAGATATCTGGTCTCCAGTTATTGCCCCCAAGCAACGTTGTCCCCAATTTAAGGGTTTGCAACGGTTCTCTACCTGTGGGTTATGTTCAATTTGTAACAATGAAAATACAACCTGCGTATCAGACATCTACATTACAATTCATAACAGTAGCAAAATTACAGTTACGAAGTAGCAACAACAATCATTTTATGGTTGGAGGTCACCACAGCATGAGGAACTGTATTAAAGGGTTGTGGCATTAGGAAGGTTGAGAACCCCTGATTTAGAGTAACATCATGCTAAGATTATGTTGACAGTTGTGTGAACTGTGGATTGGTAGGAGCAGAAACGGAAGGTAAGGAGGCTATCATTAAAGTAAAGTGAGAGGTAATTATGGCCTGAATTAGGGTGTGTTTGCAGGACCTATTGGACTCATAAAATGAATCATCAAGACTTGGCATTTGATTGTAGGTGGAAGGTCCGGGAGAGCTGGAAACACCAAAGATAATGTCTCTTTCTCCCAGGTGCCTGGGATTACCTTAATGCCTGGGGGATTTGGATGTGTGGAAGAGGTTAAATATAAGTGAGAGGCATTAAATTGCTTGCTTTCTCAAGGAAGTGAAAGGGTGAGAATATGGAACATAAAATAATTTTTAAAAACTTAAAATTTTTATTAATGTGTAATTAAAAATATAAAACTTAAATATTAAAAAAAGATTTAAGTGAGATATGCGTTTCCCCTTGGCTATCCAGGATATTGCCATCTGGCTTTTGTAGTTTTTAGAAACAAAAAAATTAAAAAACAATATTTATGGCTTATAAGCCATTTATATGAGAAATATGAGAGTTTAAAACAATAAAAAACCTGGGACTAATGCATGGCATGTTACCCTGAATACCATTCTTTTTGAAGAAACAAGTGTTACACAAATAAGCAAAGATAGCCCCCAGACAGTTTGATTAAACCAATATATGTGAAGGACCCATTTTTCTTCAAAGTGAGAGGCAGTTTGCTATAGTGGCATAGAGAACAGGCCTCACAGGAAGACCCAAGTCCAAGCTCTGCTGCTGACATCTTGGTGCTGGGATTCTAAGCAAGTCATTTTATGCCCTTAGTACCTCAGAGAAACTATCAAAAGTGGAATGTGCAGAATACTTTCTTATCATAGGTATAAAAGAGGCATGCTGGTCGGCGCTGAACAGTTGGCCTACTGGGGGGGAATATATATATATATATATATATATATATATATATACATGTATGTGTGTATGTATATGTATGTATATATGTGTGTATATATGCAAGACATTGGAAAATGCACACAAGATATGCTTTTGAAGTTTCATTTACATTATTTCTTTTTATATCTTCCTTTCTTAATTGTAAACACTCATCAAAACAAATCAAGCCCTCATTTGTAGAATTTGATTATTTCTGAAGTGTAAATATTTACAGAAATTTAACAGTTGTTTCTCTTAAGTAGGTTTGACCTGGCTCAAGCTTGTAGGATTAATTTTTTAGAAAAAGATCAGCTTGGTGGGGAACATATATTTTATTTAAGGTAGAATTTGACTATGAAACATATTTAGGGGAGTAAATATAACACAAGGCAAAATGATTGGGATGTGTGGAGGAGATCCATACATTATTGTAGGAGGATTTGAGGGGCAGGAGTACAATTGGCTTAGGGAATCAGACATTTTCTGAAGAAAGTCACACTTGAATTGGAGGAAAAGGGATTTTGAAAAAGATTAAGTTTAGGGAGAAATGACTTTAGTTTTCAGAAAATGTAGAGTTTGGAAATAGCATGTTCAATTGTGGGAACAGTTAGTATAGTATATTTATATATTTTATTATTATATATTATAATATATAATATTATATATATATATATAAATATATATATATACACACAATTAGTATAACTAATCGATAAAACACTTATCAAGTGTTTACTGTATGCCGGACACTTTGGAAATACAGATAGATACAAGGAAGCAGGGCAGTCAAGGTACAAGGAATTGATGAGTGAATAAGGGATAAAGATGTGGAGATGGTGATTGGGGCAGCTAGGTGGTGCAGTGAAAAGAGCACTGGCCCTGGAGTCAGGAGGACCTGATTTCAAATCCAGCCTCAGACACCTAACACAAAACTAGCCCTGTGACCTTGAGGAAGTAGCTTAACCCCAATTGCCCTCCAAAAGAAAAAAAAGAAAAGACGTGGAGATGATGAATACAGACTCCTTTTTTTTTTTAAATTTCTCAGTAAAATGGAAGAAGGTTATCCTTCTTTATCTTGAGAATACCTCAGGGTCAATAGAATATTATCTTTGTTTGGGTTAAACTTGAACATATTTGTGGGCAACCAGAAAGGAGCCAGTACAGAGGGAGAGGAATAATGCTCAGTAGGGTAATGCTGACATTTCAAACTCATGACCAGAGGGCTACAGGCAGCCTGCAAAACTCCCAAGGGCAGTTTGAACCCAATTAAAATGGAATTAGAAAATATTTAACAAAAAAAAAATACAATACAACATGGATCATTGTTCATTTGTGATTTACCAAATCAGTGCTGACTTGTGGGGATCACTTTCCATTTGAGCTTGACACCTCCAGTTTAGACAGCTCACTGCTCTGAGTCAGAAGTTTCAGATTCTCTCATTGCCGTTTGCTGTCTTTTCAACTTTAGAATGAGAGGGTTTCACTAAATGTTCTTTAAGGCCCCTTCTAGCCCTTAATCTATAACTCTATGACACTTGGGTGGGTTCGAGAATGAGGGAACTACCAGATCTAAGAGATAAAATTATTTTGAGAGTTAAGAATTAAACTTGTTGAAGCTCAGCCTACTTAAGATAATTTTTATGTTTTGATATAGTGAAACTGCCAACCTGAGTGTCATCATTAGGAATTTCCCCATATCAATGAAACCATAGGTCCCTGTGATTAGAATGCAAAGCTTAAAGCATTTCATTA
This sequence comes from Pseudocheirus occidentalis, assembly GCA_028646575.1. NCBI lineage: Eukaryota > Metazoa > Chordata > Mammalia > Diprotodontia > Pseudocheiridae > Pseudocheirus > Pseudocheirus occidentalis. Next base: position 42,168,084 of record CM053601.1, on the reverse strand, counting down.
TATATCCTATTTTTGTAACTTGAAGAACTCATGATATTTGTTACAGATAATGAAACTTAAATATTTCCGTACTAGGGCAAATACATGGTCCTAGAAGTTCCATGTTTTGTTGCGAACAACAACCAAAAGGGATGTGTGTGCAGTCATGGCTTTTCTCTCCAATATCAGTCTAGAGCAGAAATTCTTAACCATTTTTGTGTGGTGAAGCCTTTGGACCTTCTTCTGAGAATAATGTATTTAAATGCACAAAATAAAATGCATAGGATTGTAAATGGAAGTTAAGTATGTTGAAACCCAATTATCAGAATATTTTAAAAAACAAATTCACACTCATTTCCCTAGGTTAAGAACCCCTGTCCTAGAGATAAGATTTATGCTTACTTATTTTAATAACCATTTATGGGTGTCCTATTCATGAACCTTTTGTGATATCATACATTTCACTTTAATTTATTAGTTTTATGGAGCACTGGCCTAAGTGCCAAGACAAAACCTGTCCCTGTCTTCTGGGAGATTACATTCTAATTGGGTCGGCCCTTTGACGGTAACTCAGATGAAGCTTTGTATCACTTTTCTTAACCTGGGAACTTGGAAATTAGTTGTAGTATATTTGGGGTGAATTTTGGTTTCCTTAGCATCATAACTGTTAATGAAATAACTGTGCCATTTGATGATTGGTTGAAGGAACTTAATGCATTTTAGTTAGAGATCAAGTTTAGGGTGGACAGAAAGATAACTTCAGATTACTTAAAAGTGTTAACATATAGAGTTATTATAAAGAAGTTATTACATAGAAGTTATTCAAAGAGCTTGTCAAAAGAGTTATTTTATAGAAGTCAACAAGTCAATAAAATATATTTAGGTGCCTTCTACCTGCTAGGCACTGTGCTAAGGATTTGGGATACAAAGAAAGACAGGATAGTCCTGCCCCAGAAGAGCTCACGACTTGGAAGGATCATACTTCTTTCAGTTTCTGACCGTCCAGCTAGGACCACTGAGTAGCAGTTATAATAGAGATGAATATTTCTGCTCAGTAAGGGAAAGCTTCCTAGCAATTGGAGGCATCCTAAAGTGCAGTGAATGCACTTTACCAGAAAGTCAGTGAGCTCAGTGTTCCAAGTCTCTGAGTTCTATAACCCAAGATGAGATTATCACGTATCAAGGATGTTATAGATAAGGATCCTACATTAGCTAAAGGCTGAACATAGTACAGTAGAAAGAACATGGGATTTGAAGTCAGAAGGCCTAGCTTTGAATGCTGGGTACGCTACTTCCTTGCGTGACCTTTGGCAAATGACTACTGCTTTGGGCCTTGGTGTCTCGTTTGTAAAACAAAAAGGTCAGACTGAATGACCTCTGAGATCCATACCAGATTTAAATCTGTGATCCTGTAAAACATCTGGAGAATGGAGAATCCAGATGGGAATTTGGGCACAGTGCTCATGGGTCCAAAAAGAGCTGCTTTGCCAGCCCAATGGATCTGAGAAATGAAGACTTTTCCAATCAAGACTGCTCCATTTCTAAGTTATTGTGTGGAATTATTAGTTTCTAACATGATTTAATGTCATTTAAAGATGGAGACATGAATGTAACACATTCTATCTAAGCTGCTCATTAGGGAGCCTCATTTTTTTTCCCATGGTCACCTCTAATGTTTATTCCCTTTCTATTCGCCATCTTGAACCTCCTGATATTACTTTATTGATGAATGCAAAGCCGTTCCTTCCTGCTTGGCAGTGTTACTAAACAGTATTTGCTAAATGCCCTCATCTACATAGACCTCCTGGTCTTTGTATTAATGATTAAACAGAAATGCTATATGGTCTGTGGGAGCCTGTTACTGTCATCACTTCACAAAGTTCTCCCTGGCTGAGAAAGATTCTGGCGTCTCTGAATGGAGATCGAGATTGAAGGTTGAAAGTTGGTCTGTAGAATTAAACATGAAGTGGTTGAAATGTATCTGAGCCCTGGTGATCAGATGTGGCCGTATCTGTAAAGCCCTGTGACTGGCATGTAGTAGGCATTCTATAAATGCCCATTTCCTTTCCTTCTCTCTTATTTGAGCTTCCTTTAAGTCACTTTATTGGTAATGCACATTTGTACCTTTTGCTAATTAGTTTTGTTATGAATGAACTTAGCAGATTTTACAGTAATGCCAGGAGGTTTTGGGGGGTTTGTTTTTCTTTTCTGTTTTTCCATATGGGGGTCAAGATGAAACAGGGAGGTTAATAAATGCATGGAAGCACTGTGCAGCTGAGCTATACTCTACCAAACAGGGAGAAAGGCAGTGGAAGGGAGTATGATTGGGTGGTGAAGACAAGCTTGGGCATCTTCAGTGTTTTACTGGATGCTGGCCATGTTGAAGGGTGTGATAAGTCAACTGGCAGAAGTGCAACCATGTTCCTCAGGATTGCTCAAGTTTTGTTTACAAGTGATAACACAGTGGAGACATTTTTCTTTCTCAGGGTCAGTGGTCTATGCTTTTACTGAACACTAAGCCCCAGGGGTTGGCCTAAGTGATTTCCAAGGATTGTGGCTGCCCCAAATTCATTGATTATTTGATTTGCCCATTTGTTCCAGCCTTCCTATGTTTGTGGCTTTACAAGGCCATCTCCTTGTCTACCCAGGCTCTCCATCCCTCCGTAGCCAATGGGAATGGCCTCATGCTTTCTTGCAAGGTGATGGAGGCGGTGATAGAGGCCAGCCATTGGGAGACTGTGAAATCATGTTTTCCTGTTCTGCTCTTGCTCTGGCTATCATTCATCTCATTTTGCCATTTATACTCATTAGATGGGTGATTATGGCTCCAAAAATTAATAGAACAACCCTTTGCTTTCCTTCTTCTTCTCTAGTTACTCTTTCTAATAACCACTTTGGCAGGATATAGTAATATGCTCATGCAGCACAGCAATCACCATAGGTAAGACTTTCCAGAAATCTCTTTCAAGGAGATCCTTGACTCTGATTATATCAGTACAAATTAACAGTGCAGCTCACCTGTCTTTGGAAATGAGCAGGTACAGTATGTGTTTCCTAGAAGGAGAACCTTGTGTCAGGAAGCTGAAATACCCTTTGCTAATTCATAGCCGTGGGGGCAATACCTCTTTACTCCTATATGAATGGGAATTTTCTAGGAGATCCTGTCCTGATAATAGTCTCTTAATATCCTCAAAACTACCAAGAAGTATTGATTTTAAGTGATTCACAGCAGCCTTGGAGTAAAAACGACTGGGATTCAAATCCAGTGTCTGCCACTGAGTGGTTGTGTAACCCTGGATGAGTTTCTGTGGAGTTTCCTAGGCAACTTCCTTAAGAATTTAAGTTGTAGAGGAGTTATTGGGTTCAGCTTGTGGAAGAGATTTCAGTACTGGGAGTAGACCCTCATTCACCAACCTCCTCACAAAAACATTTCCCAAGGGGACTCACTTATTACTAGGTGATTTTAACTAGGGATGTCTGTCTTTGGCAAAAATATTAACGGAATATTATTTCTTTGGTTAATATATTAATCGGTTCTGGTGCTGGTGAGTGACCCCATTCTTTGTAAATAGTAGAAATGTGTTTCCTCACCTTAGGGGATACAGAGTGTGGTCCTTAGGATCAAAGACTGAATAATTAGGGTAGATTATGACTAGTGATACTTTATTGTTAATTTCCTACAGAGGATGGTTAGCATTTTAAAACTTTAAAATCAGAACATCAGAGTCAACACCAATTAACCTGTGATTGGATAACATAATTACTAGCAGCAAATGTACAGTTTGCATCTAAGTTAACAAGCATTTATTAAGCAATTAATATACTCTCCATGACCTGTCCTGCTGTTCAGAAAACTAAGAGGAGCTTGGGTAGTCTTTAAAAGACATTGAATTCCTTTTTCTGAGAAATACTCTTTGTTTTTATCCAGGAGATACTACTGGTCACCTTGGGAGTATAGAAGTTCTCCTGGGAAACGTAGACTGGATAGATTACATGGAAATTGTTACTCAGTTTCTGGGAAATGTATGGTTAATTTCTCAAAAGTGAATAGTAAGTATAGTGAGGTTTTTTGTTTTTTTTTTTAATAAGATTCTGGACAGTTCATCCTTCAGAGCCCCAGGTGTTTTGGCATTATTTTATTTCATACTGAAGTTTATGGTTTTAGTCATGAGAAGAGAGACACTGTTCCCGAAGGCTGACATGCTCAAGCATTTTCATATCAGGTGTCTGAAAGTGGTGATTTCATATGGTGAACAGGAGATTCAAGAAAACATTATTAGTGAAATTTGTTTTTTTTACCCAAAGAAGTTAGTATCAATGTTTTTACAGCCTAAAACATTGGCAGATAGGTAATGACAGATTATCTAATGAGTAGCATAAATACAATCTTGCTTACGGCATTTTTGTCACTGATTTGTAAGGCAGAAATCACCTAGTTATCGTTTGGGTCAGTTTCCCAACTCCTTATTATTTACAATTTCAGCAAAAATTAACTGAAAGAAAAAAAACGTAAAAGGATCATTTCATGGTCAAGTAGAATTGTCCTCTTTACCTGATATGAGTGTGTCATGTACACACACACACACACACACACAGTTTTCACACTGAATTGTTTTTAAGTAGTCCACGTTAATTCTTTAAAGTTTGTTCATTCTGGATTTGTTCTGAAATTATGATTCAGGTTCTTTCCCCTACTTAAAATTATGTCATTGAAAATAAAAAATAAGATTTTGGTATATTTTTCAATGTTGTTTAAATAGGAAGTATCAGTGTTAATAGACTGCAAATATCTCTCATCTCTCAGCTATTTTGGTCATTGTCGGTGACCAAATACAGAGAAGATGCAGTGATAACAGTTTACTTTGGACAGCTGAGCAAGGAAAACCTTGAAAAGTTTTACAGTCAGTTATGTTTGTATTTGTGTACTTTTGTTTTATCTAGGGGGAAAAAAATCAGTATTAGGCACCACTGGTTACTGCCAGCTGAGGCTTCACACTGAGGCCCCAGCTGTGCATTTAGTTTTTAACCATGCTAAGAATAGCTAATTAGAAAATCAAACAGAACAAAGCTCACATAGTAGCGTTGGTACAATACCATTTTTGTTAGCAAATCATAAAGGAGAAATTATTTTTCCGTATATTAGTGGCTTTAGTAATGAACACTTGTACTAAGAGTACAAAACAGGCAGATGTTAGGAAAGTACTATCCTTTCAATAACATGGTCTTTCTTAAAAATCCATCAATTCAGGGCCAGCCCTGGGCAAAATCAAGAAATTTATCTGTGCCTTGCTACCTCCCCTTTCTTCATTCTTTCTAATTTGCATGCCCCTTCCCTCTACCCCATATTTTCATTCTGACCTTCCCCCTATTTTAGCAAGCCTATCCAATCTCTACTCTGCTGTGCCCCCAGATTATTTCTACTTTATTAAAATTCCTATTCTCCAAGTTTTCAAGTTCAACTAACTGACACGGGGGTGGGGTGGGGGTGGGGGGCCTGCTCATCAGCTTATGCAGATAGAAGCATTCATGATGTATTTAACTCCAGTGGCATCAAAATCTAAATATGATAGGAATTTGAGGCTATGTGTGGTACAACTGTTGGGGAAACATGGGGGCATATTTTGGCTCCTTTTCAAAGTGGCCTGTTCATAAGGCCAGCACTGTTGGCATATATTTAGTGCACATGGTGATTTCTTGAGCCATATATTTAAAGGACCACCTGGCTGTAAGTCTCAGGAGATCTGGGTTCTTGTGTTTCCCATGCTGCTAACTAGAGTAACCAGCTTAATTTTTCAGAAGTTAACTCTTCGGGTAACCTCTCTGGAGCCCAGCTGAGAACCAGCAACAGAAGAGTCTCTCAGAGCTCCCAAAGAAGATATCCCAAAGCCCAGGTAAAGCTCATGTGCTCTCTTTATGAGATGCCTCCAGGTTCTTAGAACTCATGAAGAGTAGTAGCTGAGGAGAGGTGAGAGGGGCTGTTGGAACTATCTGTTGGGATTGAATAAGAAAATACACAGTGGCCAAAGCTACAATGGGATCAGCAGAGATAGCTGCTTGATCTGTTTTTTTCAATGATATAGGACAGGGGTGGGGACGCTGCGGCTTCCAGACCACATGTGGCCCTCTAGATCCTCAAATGCATCTCTTTGACTGAATCTGAACTTCACAGAACAAATCTCTGAACAGTAACACATTTCACCATGTTTATGTGTTTTAAATTCATTTCTCCCCGGTAGTCTTTCGTTGGGTCTTCTATACATCAGCTACTGAACTAGAGAGATTCAAAAACAAAACAAGAAAAAAAATAAAAATGCTCCTTCACTTCATGGAGACTACATTCTGATGAGGAGAATACAGTCTACATCAATGTCTAGTTTTCTTCTGTTGTGAAAATAGGTTTCTAGTAGGGGAAGGTAAAGATTTTTTCAACTGGGCCCTGACTTTGCCACCCCCTTACATTCCCTGGCATCCTTGAGGCTTATGTCTTTCAGGAAAGGAAGGCTGCAAAGGATGCTTCGAAAGATGAAGAGGTTGGTGCTTATCTTTTAGACACCAATAGAGGGTAAATTAGCAATTCCCAAAGAAAGATGAGTCAGGAATCCATTTGTTGTCTCTAGTGGCATCATCTGGGTTGAGCTGGTCTTGCCTTCAATAGTCAAATTCTTGGGCATATACATCTCAGGAGGAAAGGTAGAATTTTCAAGCAGGATCTTGCCTCATTGTCTACAAATTTATTCCTCTGGCATATGCAAGTTGTGTTTCCTATTTTGAAATTAGTATTCATGAAGAAGATACATTTATACAGTTCAAGTCACACTTATTTCATTTCTTTTGTTTCATGCAAAGCCTAGCAGCTCTGTTCCTATTAAGGTGCTAGGCAGATACCTCTGTATTAGAGATGTTAACAAAACTAGAGGAGTGTAATAGAACTTAATCCTGACAGGTAAGGACATTCCTTATCCAGGGCTTTTCATGTCAGGGTAGCAAAGTATGTTACACCAGAGCTTTACTATTTATTTTGCTGTTCTCAAGGACTTACTTTCTTATAACAAGATTTTCTTGGTACTGAATTCTTTCCTGGGATTGGCAGGTAACTGTCAGAACACTTTTCTTTAATAATTTTAACTAATATTACATAATTGAATCATTCAAAAAATCATTTATTTCTAAAACCGCATTGATTTTAGAATAATGATTCTGGTCATCATAATGGAGTTATTGTCTATCTTGGGTTTTATTTGTCAATTCTAGGCCAATTTTAAAAATACAAAGTAGTAGCCTTTTTTTTTAATAGTTTCTTCTCTAATAGTGAAGCTTTGTGGACTTTGTAATAATTCTCATTTGAAAAGATCGTTTCTTCCTTCCTTCCTTCCTTCCTTCCTTCCTTCCTTCCTTCCTTCCTTCCTTCCTTCCTTTTTCTTTCTTTCCTCCCTTCTTTTCTTGTTCTTCTTTCTTTATCTACCTCTTTTATTGCCCTTCCAGTGAAGCAAAAAAACCTCATGACAAATATTTATAGTCCAGAAAAGCAAATTTCCACATGGGCTATGTCCAAAAATGTATTTCTTGAAAGATATAATCTCATGTATACCCACTTACTACTTTTGTAGCCATTAGTAGGATTATAGAACATATATTTAAAGTTGGAGGGGACCTTAGAGACCACTTTATCCATCCCCATTTTCAGATGAAGGTGATAGAAGTGATTTCCTTAGTCAAGGAGCTAGGATGAATGAATGTATATTCAATTCAGTAAGCATTTATTAAGCATTTAATGGGTGCTAGGGACTGTGTATACAAAAATAAAACTGAAAATAGCGCCTTCCAAATATGAACTATATGGAGAGTGATCTGGGGAATGGAAGGGGTTCTAACAACTGGGGAGGGAGAGAAGGAAGTGTTCTTAGAGGAGCTGGTACTTTAGGTAAGCCTTAGGTGTAGGGATAAGAAGGGAGAAGATTATAAGCATGAAGAAAAGCAAAGGCATGGAATAGGAAGAATGTCATATATACTGTGGTGTGCTGGTAAATATTCAACAATTAATTCTCTGGAGGAAAAAAATAAAAGTACCCACACATTTTAAATTTTAATCTGCATTAACATTTTCATCACCTTCTTAAGACAAGGCAGTTGGCAAAACTATAAACCAAGGCCAGATTTATAGCTTTGCTGTTTTTCAAGGTGTAAATGCTCACACTGAAAATTTAACAATCAGCTCTGTGAGCTGGTTTTAAGTTGGCTCCAGCGTCCTCCTACATAATGTTTTCAGTAAGTAGACTAGTTTGGCCGAAATACAGAGTATGCAAAGGAGAGTGATATGAAATGAATCTGGCAAGTTAGGTTGGAACCAGATGGTGAATGGCCCTTGAGTGTCCCAAAGACTTTGTTTTATCCTAGAGGTAGTGGGGAACCACACATAGGGAACATGATATAGTCAGATTTGTTTGAACAGTTTAAATAGGTTTAAGGAGGATGAATTGGAGAGACAGGAAGATCTGTTAGAAGACTGTTGCCATTATCTAGGTGAGGGGTAGCAGGAGCTCACTGACCAAAGATAATGACTTTATTATTGGAGAAAAGGGGTGAAAGGGGATGCCAGAGACATTTTGGAAACAAGACTTGGAAACTAACTGGTCGTGATGAGGGGGTGGAAGATGAGAAGGAATTTTGGAACATTACTGAGTTTTCAAAACTGGGTAACCAAAGGGATGGTGATAGATACCTTCATCCAAGGACTGTACCAGTCCTTATGTGACCTCTAAAACAATGGAAATGACAGAGAACCCAAACTTACGTGTCTGGTAAGTGTATATTTACATAGGCTGGCCTCATAACAACCCTGTGTAGAAGGTGATATAATTATTGTTATTCTCATCTTAGAAATGAGGGTCAGAAAGACTGAGAAGTTTTTTGTTTTTTCCCTCTAGAACCACACAGCCATTAAGTATTAGAGCCAGGACTTACTGCCCAAAGTCTTTTGATTTCAATGGTCTCTGCTCTCAAGGAAATCAGGTTCTGATAGGGGAGGTAACATGTATAAATTGAACCTACAAGGTATATGCAGTGTAAATGGAAGGTAAAGTTAGAGGGAAGGCACTAGCCATTTGTTGTGTGTGAATTTATTTTTTTTGGGGGGGTGCAGTAAAACTCTTTTGAGAAGGTGGGATTCCAACTGTCTTGAGGCAGAGTGGGGAAGAAAGAGAAAAATCCAGACCTGAGGGACCATCAGTGAAAGGGCTGGGATTTGGAGGATGGCATATTGTATGTGAGCAGCAGCAAGAAGACCCTTGTGTCCTGGGTATGCAAAGGTGACTTAAGGAAACACAGGAAGGGCCCCAGTTCACAAGAGCTTTAAAAGTCAAACCAAAGATTTAAAAAGAATTGGCAAGCAAAAATCTGAATTTGATAAGAAATTAATTCAGGGCAAGTCCCAGCCTCTTTGGGTTTCAATTTCTTCATGTGTAAAATGAGAGGATTAGACTGTGGTCTCTGAGATCCCTTTCCATGCTAAATCCATAATCCTTTGATTTATTGAGCACCATGTATGTGTCTAGCTTTAGGTTAAGTGCTGGGGTTGGGGCGGGGGGGGGGGGCATCATCAGTCATCCTGATTTATGTCTTGTCACTGGACCCTGATGTCCCCGGAGGAGAAAGTGAGGCTGATAACTTTTCACAACAACCTCACTGCCCCCCCCCCCCCCACTTAAATCCAGTTCACTTGGTAGTCATGGCATCACCTTCCTGATGTCATGGTTGTCTTTGAGAACAAAGGAAAGACAATAACTTTTTAGTAGAATGGGATGCCCCTCTGGGGACCGAACCAGTCAGTTCCAGTTGGGCAATGTAGCATCTTCCTCCCTTCCTCCTTTTCTCTTTCCCTCCCTCCCTTCCTCCCTCTCTTCCTGCCTTCCTCCTTTCAAACCCAGGCTTACAGAAGATCTCTGTCCTCAGGCAGATCACATTCTGCTGTGGTCAGAACACATGTACGCAGGGAAGCCTGTGCACAGTATGTAGAGGGTGACTCCCAGATTTGTAGCCTGATAGCATTTTGGTTAGAGGTTGGTGGTTAACCTAGGGGTTGGAGAGCTTGCCTCAGAAGTGTGAATACTGGGATTTCCCACTTCTGGCAATGGTGTGTGACCACAAACAAGTCATTTAACCTCAGTGCTCTGAGCAAGGTGAGAACTGTAGGTTTCAGAGAAGGTGCCAGCTTCCATTGGTGGAGGAGATTTTTCTTCTAGGAATTCCTTACACTAACGAAGTAACTCTTCCCCTTTTTATAGGAGGATCTCTTACCTCCCCACAGTTTTAATAGAGGACAATGACTAATATTTGTGTGACACTTTGAAGCTTGAAAGTCACTTTGTATATGTTATCTTATTTGGTCCTTACATTAAACCCTAGAAGGTAGGTGCTATTATTATTCCCATTTTATAGGTTCTGGAAACTGAGGCTTAGAATGACTAAATGACTTACCCAAGATAGCTTAGTAAACTTGTGAGGCAGGTTTTGAATTCAGATTATCTCCCAGTACTCAGCCACCTAGCTGCCTAGATTGAAAGCAAACTCTTAAGTCCTGACTTGTAAAGTTTTTTATTTGCCAGTCAGTCACTGAAGGACCGGTAAGGGGTCAAATTTATTTACTGATTTTTTTTAAAGCTTGTTTTTTTGTTGATTTGTTTGTTCACTGTCCCTTGAGTTTCAATTTTCTCTTCTTCCTCCCCTCCTTCCCCCCATGGCGGCGTGCAGTCAAGTATAGGATCTGCAAATACTTTCACATTAGACATTAGTCTGGTTGTATAGAAGGGTTGTAACCCATGGAATGAACAGTGGGAAAGAGGAAATAAAACCAAACGTGGAAAATTAAGAGAGCAGGTAGTTTGCTTCAGTCTGCATTTAAGCTGTTCTTTTTTTTTAAATTGACTTTATTTACTTTTAGTTTACAAGATTCAGTTACACAATCCCTTGAGTTTCAGATTTTCTCCCCTCTCTTCTCCCCCCCCCCCCAGTGGCATGTGATCAAGTATAGGATCTACAAATACTTTCACATCATACAATAGTCTGGTTGTATAGAAGGGTTGTAACCAATGGAGTGGACAATGGGGAAAAAAGAAAGAAAACCAAACGTGAAAAAGAACGATAGCATGTGTTGCTTCAGTCTCCATTTAAATTCTGTTCTTTCTAGATCTTTCTCTGAATGTAGACATCACCTTCCATCCTGAGACTTTTCGAGTTGTCTTAGAACTCTGCGTTGCTGAGAAGAGTCCAGTTTATCAAAGTTGGTCATCACACAATATGATGTGTTTGTGATTGTGTACAAATTTCTCCTGGTTCTGTTCTTCCCACTTAGCACCAATTCCTATAAACCTTTCCAGTGAAATATGAAGTCTGTCTGCTCCTCATTTCTTATAGCACAATAGTATTCCATTATATTTGTATACCACAACTTGTTTAGCCATTCCCCAATCGATGGGCATCCAGGTAAGGGGTCACATTTAAATTGTTATCAGTGTCAGCTCCTGGCTTTTCTGGAATTGTATTATCATTGAGATCAAGGATCAGACTATTAGTACTTGTGAAACAACATCCTGTGAATTTTAGAGTACTTTGATGCTTTCCACAGAATGAAATTTCATGGAGGTTGAGTCATTGCCAGTTAGAACAATCAGAAATGGAGATGAAACATTCCTGAAATGATAATATAAATGGATAGAAAAGTGATACATAACTTTTCAGGAAGATATTTTTTCTTTTCTTTTGTAATTAATTAGTTTATTTTTAGTTGTCAGCATTCACTTCCATAAGATTTCAAATTTTAATTTTCTCCTCTATTCTCACCTCAACAAAGTGGTATGCAATCTGATATAGGCTTTACTTATATATTCATATTAAACATTTTAACATTAATCATGACGTAAGGATTAGAGCCAGTGGGAGGAACCATGGGAAAAGAAGAAACAAAACAACAGGGGCAGAGCCAAGATGGTACCGTAGAAGCAGCAAAGTTCTGCAGCTCAGTTCTGCAGCTCCCACACACGCACCTCAAATACCCATAAAATATGACTCTAAACAAATTTTAGGGCTCCAAACTCACAAAAATACAGAAAACACATCTCTGGCTGAAGGCAGCTCGGCAGGTGTGGCTCATCACAGCAGGCTGGGAGCCAAAACCAGCACAGCCAGAAACTTTGGCCTGGCCCCAGGATGGTAGGGAGGAGCCTCAGCTGGAGTCTACAGGAGTGTGGATTCGCAACAACTGGGGCAGTTTCCACATTAATCAAGCCAGGAGAAATGTCTAAGAGAAAGGTCAGTGGAATTTAGGTAAATTTAGGGGAGAAAAGCAGTCTGGCCAAACTGCCCCCAGGGCAAGGAAGCAGGAGAAACAGCACAAAGCAACAGCCTCTTCTCACCTGGCTGCTTCAGAGCTCCCGGCCTGCAGACTGTAGGGGGGGCAAAGCAATTGATCAAAGGCCAAGGGCTCTTGCATTGAGCGCCCTGGATCCAGATTGTGGTCTTTGGTGGTGGTCCTGGGGTGCGTTTTCACCAAGCCAAAGCTAGTAGGGGCTGCAGCACTGCCCTAATAGCTCTGGCAGCTGTGAAAACCCAAGCCATGTGGGACAAAGCTTTCCCCCCTGGAAGCAGAGTTCCACAGAGCTAAAAATTCAAGCACTTAATTGGCTGGCCAACATGAGGAAAGGGAAGCAAAGTAAGAACAGCAATAAAACTCTAGAATCCTTTATTGGGGACAAAAAAGCATGGAGCAGGGGGGAAGACAATACAGTCAGAACTCCCACACCAAATGCTTCCAAGAAACATGAAGATTGCCTACAAGCCATAGATTGCCTTAAAAAGGACTTTGAAAATCAAATAAGAGAAGTGGAGGAAAAATTGGGAAGAGAAATGAGAATGATGCAAGAAAATCATGAAAAGAGAGTCAACAACCTGACTGAAGAAAATAACACCTTAAAGAGCAAATTAACTCAAGTGGCAAAAGAGACCCAAAAAGCCAATGAAGAGAAGAATGCCTTAAAAAGTCGAATTTGCGGGATTCTGGGGGGGGGGGGTTGGGGGATGCGGAGCCAAGATGGCGGTTAG
>CM053601.1:42117306-42154513 GCA_028646575.1 Pseudocheirus occidentalis | reverse complement strand
AGAAAATTTGACATTCAAACACAAGAAGCATGAGAAGGTAAACATGGGAAAGAATTCATGAGGAACTTATCAAAGTTGAGCTATTTACATGCCAGTACAGAAAAACGATAATAGTAACTTATGAAACTTCTTAGTATGAGGATAGGTGAAGGGAATACAAATGTATATATATATATATATATATATGTATACCTACACATATGTCTATATAGGAGGCCATATATGCATATGAGTACATATCTGAGTATGTGTATATATGTGTACACAGAGGTTCCAGGATCAATTTAACATGAAAGGATGATACTTTAAAAGATGAAACTCTGAGGTGGGAGAGGCTGGAATAAGAGGAGACAGGGAGAGACAAAATGGGGTTAATCATCCCATATAGAAGAGACAAGGGATAACTGTTACAACTTTAGTTCCCTTTACTCTCATTGAATTTGGCTCATGGAAGCAATGACAAACTCTAAACTGTGTATCTTGCCACACAAGAGAGTAGGGGGGATGGGGATAAGTGGGAGGATGGTGGAGGGGAGGGCAGGGTCTGAGGGAGGGTTTCTGGAAGCACACACTTCAGTAAAGGGACAGGGACAAGGTAGATAATAAAACAAGGCGGGGGGATAGGAAGGAGGGACTTAAAATCAGCCTCTCACAATATGTCCACTGTGGGAATGGCCTGCGTAATTACACATGTACAGCCTGTATTGAATTGCTTGTCCTTCCAGTGGGGGTGGGTGGTGACAAGGGAGGAACCAAAAGAATCTAAAATGTAAAGCTCTACAGTCAAATGTTAAAAAAAAAATGTGTATATGTGTGTGTGTGTGTGTGTGTACAAATATATATATAATTATTATCAGCTACATGCAACTGGGAATTAAGATATACAGGGACTGGGGTAGGGAGACCCTCCTTTCCCTACCAGAAAGGTAGAATAGCATTGGAGGAGGACATAAAAGAGAGAAGATCGGGGGACGGGCTTTATAGTGAGATCGCTGTTTTGGGGTTGGGGGTAAGGGAAAGAAGGGAAGAAAATTTGTAACTCAAAATCTGGTGGAAATGAATGATGTATACAAGAAAATAAATAAAATAATTACTTTTTAAAAAAGAAACAAAACAACAAAAGAAAAGCGGAGCAAATAGTATGCTTCCATTTGCATCCAAACTCCAAAGTTCTTTCCCTGGATATGGATGCCATTTTCCAAGGTGAGTCTTTTGGAGTTGTCTTAGATCCTTGCATGGCTGAGAAAAGCTAAGTCTATCAAAATCAGTTATTGCACAATATGACTATTACTGTGTTCAGTGTCCTCCTGGTTCTGCTCATTTCACTCAGCATCAGTTCATACAAGTCATTCCAGGTTTTCCTGAAGTCTGCCTGCTCATCATATCTTATAGCACTCAGGAAAATATTTGTTCTTTTTTCCTATTTGATAAAGGAGGAGGATAGAGCCTGTCCTGAAAATGGAAGAAAATGTCCCCTGCCTCTTTCTACTAGGACTCTTTTTTTCTGCCTTCTCTTGACCCTGAGTGTCTTTACCTTCTTTCCTCTACATGGACAACTAGTTACCTTTATTTGTTCTTAGTTGATTGAGTCATTGTTTACCCGAATACTCGCTGACTGCCTCTTCATTAGGATCTTAGTATTAGGTCTAATATGAGATATCATTATGATGATATGATTAATAACGTGAGAGATCATTAGGCTTTCACTGTATGAGTCCCAAGATGCCTCTAAAATTTGGCTAAGTACTTCATTGCTGATGGGGGCCATTCATAGGTTCTTGGGTAGGCTTTATACTTGGTGCTGTAGATCATCTAAGGAAAAGGTATATAAAGATCTCATAGAGAGTAGGTCATAGGTATGGAGCTGGAAGGTTAAGTGACTTGCCCAGGGTCACATAGGTAGTAAGTGTCTGAGACCAGAACTGAACTCAGGAAGCCTTCCTGACTCCAGGCCCAGCACCCTGCAGTACGGCACCAGCTAAACTAGCACACGTGTGTATACAGTCTGTCTGTCTAATACCTATTTATCATTCATCTTATTTGATCTGCACAGCTACTCTCTAAAGGTGATGCTATTCACCAGAAGACACTGAAGCAGGGAACTTAAGTGGCTTATCCAAGGTCATATAGTTAATAAGTGACTGAGGCTTCATTCACACCTGAGTCTAGTGCTCTACCAATGACTTGCCCCAGGTCACACAGGGCAACATTTGAACTTGGGCTCTGTGACTCAATGGCTTACCGTTTTTTTTACTTTTTGGAGGGCAGTTGGGGGTTAAGTGACTTGCCCAAGGTCACACGGCTAGTTTTTGTGTTAAGTGTCTGAGGCCGGATTTGAACTCAGGTCCTCCTGACTCCAGGGCTGGTGCTCTATTCACTGTGCCACCTAGCCGCCCCCAAGGGCTTACCTTTTAATGGAAGACAGAATATAAAAAGTAGATGGAAATTGGAGGTGGGTTTTGGGGAAGAGGGGAAATGAAGAAAATCTAGAACGTAGCCTGGAGAAGAATGAAGACCTTGCTGACTTGGTCACCCTCCTTCACTGAAGTAGCGAGAGAAGCCATCTAATCAGAGGGAGAAGTCCAAGCATGGAAGGTACTTCCAATGTGTGAATTGCAGGACTGGAGGGAGTCTCCAGGGTGAAGAATTTTCTAGGATATGGTGGAGAAAACCCAGCCTGGAAAGGAATGAAGTTGAGAGAGAAAGATCTGATATATTAATCTGTGTAACAGATTATAAAAGGAAGAACAAGTGCAAGAAGAACTCTCTGAACAAGGAGCAAACACCAGAGGAGGCATGTTGGGTAGGGAGTAAAGAACCCCTCATCAGTGATGTCACCTTGGGTAAATCACTTAATTTATCTGGTCTTATTTTTTTCATTTGTAAAAACTAGGGGATTATACTTGATATCTCCAAGGACCTTCCTGTTCTAAGGCTCTGATCTCTCAAACTCAGGAATTGGAGGCTATTCTTGTCATGATAGAAAAAGAGGTGGGGATTAGGTATCATGGTGTTGTCAACATGGAGCTAGTGATGTGAATGAAAAGAGGAAGAGCGAGGAAAACATGCAGTGGGGCTTCTATTGAGCAGTACTTTACTGGGACTTTCAAATATGGAGGTCCATCTGCCAAGTCATGCTTTTCTGGAATACTTTCAAATGTGGGGGCCTTTGTACTGGTAGTACTTTACTAGAATATTTTTCAAGAGTGGAAGCCCTTTTATTGGCTAGTATTTTATTAGACTACCTTCAAATATGGGGGCCCTTACATTGGGTAGTACTTTACTCAAAAGCTTTCACATTTGGGTCCCTTCAGCCTTAGTCCATCTTAACCACTCTGCTCAAGTTCACTCTACCATTTTATTTCCTCCATTCATACTGAGATGTATCAACTTCAAAGGTGTGTCAGAGAACAGGGATCCCTCCTCTTTTTTCTGTCATGGTCCTCTTTGTCAAGCAGGTAAAGCCTATTCTGGCCCTTTCTTTACCACAAAATACTTAATGGACAAATAAAATACGTAGGATTACACAGGAAATTGGTTGTATTGGAAATTGTTATCAAAATACATTTTGAAAATAACTTCCCATACCCTAAGTCAAAGAACCCTGCTTAGAGCTTTTACCAGCTCTCAGAAACTCTGTGACACCAGGAAGGTTTATTAAAAATAAACTTTTACTTTTGAGTGCAGCTAAATGGCACAGTGGATAGCGCCCTAGGGCTGCAGTCAGAAAGACAAGTTCAGATCGGCCTCAGACGCTGCCTAGCTGTGTGACCCTGACCCAGTCACTTAACCCTATCAACCTAAGTATGTATACTCATCTGTAAAACGATCTGGAGAGGGAAATGGCAAACCATTCTAGAATCTTTGCCAAGAAAACCCCAGATGGGATCACAAAGAGTCCCAAGCAACTGAAATGACTGAACACCACAACTGTGGTTAATTTTTTGCATTTCAGTTCTCTGTCTGTGTATTCATTTACCTCATAGACAGTTGGATAGGGACATGCTGCTATTTCTTTTACTATGGGCTCCTATAGTATAGACCCTTAACGCCAGGGAGTGGTTTTAAAATTGTTTTGCCTCACTCTCTACTTGGCCCAGTGCTTGCAAATACTGGACCCTTGACAAGCGCAATTAAATCAAGTTTTGGTTTGCATTTCCTTCAGCTGTTTGTTTATTTTTATTCTTTTAAGAGGCCAAAAGGTTAGTTACAGGAGAAAGAAGAGGGAGTAGAATCTGTTTGTTCAAAAGGACTTTATGTTTCTTTTGATCTTTTAAAAATAACTTTCTCATCCAGAAAGTAGTGTGGATTCTTCTTGCCTTTGGTTCTTTGGTACATGTATATAATAGTTCCCAATACCAGCTGTTTAACAAACAAAAGGGGTGTGTGTGTGTGTGTGTGTGTGTGTGTGTGTGTGTGTGTGTGTGTGTGTGTGTGTGTGTTTTCCCCCCATATTAAGATTTGTTTGGAACTTTGGAAAAAGAAGAAAGGTTTTTGTTTTTTTTTTTTCTGTGTGAGCCTTTGGATTGTTTTTGGTTTTAATGACTTCAGTACGACTTCAAAGATGTTCCTGCTAATTTCTGTGCTGGAAAGTGAGAATGTGAAGGCTAAGGTCCCTGGCTGTAGACACAGTCACCCATCTCTCCAGCTTTTCCCACCTATCCCCAGTTAGGAAAACAGCTTTTGGATGAGTGATCACAGTAGGCTGCGCCATGTCATGTGTGGCTTCTGGGTGATTAGCAGTTTCACATGTCCCAAGGACTAGAAGAGAAATGTTATTTTTATAACTTTTAATTCTCTCAGAGTCCCCCGAGATTTGGAGTTCTGATTCCTGAGTAAGTAAATGGATCTTAGGGGCAGTCAGGACCTTGAAGACAGATCTTAGGCAGATCAGAACAGGGCAGGGAAGGGTTTTGGTGGGGGGGAGGCAGAGAAGATAGTTTGTTTGAGCCTCCCATTGGTGCAGATGGAGAGAAATATCTGAGGATTAGAAAGTGGAAGGGTCAGGGGGCCTGTGGTATCAGGCTAGCTTGGATCAAGGAAACTTTGCGCTTTGCTAGCTTCTTTTGTTCTAAAGACCTTAAATAGTTCAGAGGAAAATGGTGTTTTATGCTTTAAGAGGAAAAGCAATTAACAGCATTGGGACAAGATTTCTTCATCCTTACTGAGTTTCTTAGGGTCATATAGATAGAATCCTAGGAGGAGCCTCAGAGTCCATTGAATCCAGGGATTTCTTGATGTTTTGTGTGTCATGGGCCTCTTCAGAAATCTGGCAAAGCCTCTGGATCCCCTTCTCAGAAGGATTTGTTAAAAGCATAAAATAAGGTACAGATTGTAAAGGAAACTGTATCAAAATATATTTATAAAAAATATTTTTTAAAGGTCCCAGGTTATAAACCCCTAATTTGGTTCAACACTTTGATTTTACAGATCAAGAAACTTGGAAATTATGTAAGTAATAAGGGTCAGAGGTGGGATTTGAAGCCAGATCATCTGACCTGCCAGGCACTGGTCTTTCTACTGTACCACACTGACTTTTATAATACTAATCAGATTCACCAAAATTGTTCTACATTGTCACTTTATTTTACACTGGAGAAATAAAAATAGCGCTTTATGTAGTGTGTGTGTGTGTGTGTGTGTGTGTGTGTGTAGATATATGTGTATATATGTATAGGTGTGTGCATGTGTACACATAGAAAGATGTATAAGTATATGTATGTATATGGATTGGGGTGTGTGGAGATAGATGTATAGTGTACGTATGTAAGTAAACTTAGCACGGTGAGGTTTGTAAAGCATATTACAGATATAACCCAGATATGGGTACAGATGGTAAAACTGAAGCAGATAGAAATTGAGTAACTTTCCCAGGATCACACAGCTAGTAAGTATCAAAGACTAGATTTGAGATCAGGCTCTTCTCTAGGTCCAGTTATCTGTTTACATTCAACATCCAACTGCCTAAAGGCCTGAAATTTGGTAAAAATAACTGCAAATATAGGTCAGCAGAAATAAATATCCTATATAAGAAAAGTATCCTGTCATGGCATCTGTAGCCATTTCTTCTGGAGCCCTTTTGGGTTGTGACTTCCAAAGTCAGTTGGTTATTAGCTAATAATTTTGACTCTGTTCTCTATCTCACCCCCTGGCCTCTGGTCTAACCCAGGCGGGAAGTCTTAATCCCAAGGGCCCTGGTTTGAGTCCTTGAGTTTACATTTGAGAGACATGATGGTGTTAATGAGAAGAACATGGGTTTGGGGTCAGAGAATTCAGCAGTAGACTGGTTTATTTACTAAAAAAAAAAAAAACAAAAAAGAAAACAAAGCTTGCATATCCTGCTGCCTTTTGCTTTTCAGTTTAAGATATGAGCCAATAGATAGGGATACACAAATATTTGCTTTTTTACGTTCTTAGGCTGTGAAGGTCCTTTAGGGCAGGGGACTTTTTCATTTTGCTTTTGTATACTTTATGCCTGGAGAATTGTCCACCCTTGCTGAATCCTTAGAAAGTTCCTTTGAATCAGTTTTGTGGTTTTCATTTATTTCAAAAGATTTTTTTAAAATTTTAATTCTTTCATGAGAATAAGGGATGTGTTAGGTCAGAGGAGAAAGGCAGAGTGCATGGATTCATAAGTAATTGTATTTCTGTTAAACTCCAAGAAATCTCAGAGAATCATGGTTTGAATCTCAGCAGTTCTGTCTGGTGGGTATGAGCAACTCTGACTGAACTGGTTAATTTGTGGAAACCTTGTCTGGGCATTTGTTACCTCGCTTCTAAAAACAAAAGATTTGGACTAAATAGCCCAGAAAGAGAAGTTCTTAATTTAGAATCTGGTACTTAAAAAATTGATAACTATTTCAGTATGATTGGTTTCCTTTATAACTTTTTTTCATGCATTTAAAAACGTTATTCTGAGAAGGATTTTTCCATATGGCTAAAAGAGTCAATGACCCAGAAAAGGTTAAAAGCGTCAGGTCTAAACACTCCCAGTTTTAAATCCTGTGACCACGTTTTACCAGTCTTTTTCCATTACCCTCCCATCCTTCTCTAAGCCTTCTCACTTTTACCCTATAGCTCCTGAAACAATCTCCTCAGTGATCTTCCTTTTGCCATCTTTATTCCAGTCTTTATTCCAAGCTACACCCACAGTCGGATTGTGCCAAATACTGTACCAGAAATAAAAGATGAAATCTCTGTCCTCAAGAAACTTAGGTTTTATCCAAGGAGATTCCATATACTCATAAAAGTGTATGGAGAATGTCAGTGGTTTGCTGGAAAAGGTGGATCTGGAATGTTTCTTCCTGATCTGATAAATTTCTAAACTTCTTATGTGATGCAGGGGGCTGAATGAAATGAAAGCATCTACAACAAAATTCATTCAAACGGAAAACATCAAATATTGGGACAAATCATGAAGCAAGATGGCTTAACAGTGTTTATTTTCCAGTACCAACTTGATCTTGAAAAGGCTCACAGAATGTTGGAGCGGGAAGGGACCTCAGAAGACCTTAATTCCACCCACCTCATTGTGTATAGATAAGAAAATGGAGGCCCAGAGTATGTGCCCAAGGTCCCTATGGATGGTGAAAAGAGCATTTACCTCAGGTCTTTGGAAATGTCACTATACCAAGTGCCTTTAGTAAAGACTTTTCTTATGTGCAAGATTCAGAAACTTTTTTTTTAAAGGCTATACTGGTACAACTAAATACTGATTATTCATTGGTAAATCCACTCTTGACTTTGAAAGCCCTTCATAACCTGACTCCTTCCAACCTTTCAGGTCTTCTTATGCCCCACTCCCTTTGTGATCCAGTGACACTGGTCTAAAAGAAGCCACTCCATCCACAAGTCCTCCATTTTTCACTAGCTGTTCCCTACCTTTGTAATGTTTTTCCTCCTCACCTCTGACTCTTACCTTCCCTGGCTTTCTTCCAGTTTGCGTACAGATCCTACCTTCTGCCAGAGGCCTTTCCCAATCCCCCCTTAATGCTAGTAGTACCTTCCACCTTTTGTGCCTGTCTTGTTTAAACATAGTTGTTTGCCTATTGTGCATATCATTAGAGTATAAACTTTTTCAGGCCAGGGACTATTTTTGCCTTTCCTAGTATCCCTATGGATTAGCATAGTGTCTGGCTTGTAGGAAGTCCTGGATTTAATAATGGAAAATTTAAAAATCTTCTACTGATTTTCCCTTTTCACCTGGCAGACCTTTTCATCATTTAGCTTGACCTCTCTAATCCCAGGCATAAACTGCGCTTTGTTTTGTTTTTATTGGAGATTACACTGACCAATGCAAATCAACACCTGCTTTGCAAATGAGATGTTAAAGGGTCACTGAACCAGTTCAGATCTGAGGTAGTATCTTCCTGACTGAAGCCAGCTCTCTCTCCTCATGATGTTTTTATTTTAATGTTACTTATTTCAAAGTAGGCTGCTAGGTGTTCTAGTGCATGTGTGTGGTGACATCAGGTCAAGAAGACTCATGTTTCTGAGTTCAAATATTACCTCAAACGCCTAGTTGGATGACTCTGGCAAGTCACTGAGCCCTGTTTTTTTTAAGTTTTCTCAGCTGCAGAATGAACGGGAGAAAGAAATGGCATGCCACTCTGCCAAGAAAACCCCACATGGGGCCACAAAGAGTTGGACGTGACTTGAATAAATTTGACTGAACTAATTCCAAAGTAATACCGCTTCCATTATTTCAGTTCTTCCTCCCAACCCTCCATCTTCCCTTTTCCTACACAAATAACAACCATTTCCTAGTGATATGGGATCAGAGCTTTAGGACAGGAAGGGACCTAAAGAGATTATCCAGTTTAAACCCCCTATTTTGCAGACAAAGAAAGAGAGATCCAGAGAGGATGAGAGACCCATTCACCCTTACACAGGGAATAAGGCAGACTGAGACTTGGAACTTAGATTCCCAGAGCTCCTTACTTTCTAATACTATGCCACCCAAACGTTCAGCAAAAGTTAAGTTTGATTGGATGGCAAAAAAAAAAAAAAAACCAGTAACAGAAAACCCCAAGAGATGCAGCCATGTTTAAACAATCAGACTGAAAGGCAACTTTAATTTTCATTGAAAGTTAATATTTTATATAATAATTCATCATCAGTAGAATTTAATTTACTATGTGACTAACTGCCTGCATGTGTATAAATAAATAAAACAAGCTATCAACTAAGGAATTCAGAAAGACTTGTTACCTGTGAAAGGTCATGGGATGGAATGGAAGCAGCCCTAGATTTGGAGACAGGGCCTGAGTAGGATGTTTCTGACTCTGCTGTTTCAGCTCTTGTTATCACGGGTAAATGACGTTATTCTCCTAGGTCTTAGTTTCATGTAGAATAAGGGATGATTACTGAATAATCTCCAAGGTTCCTTGTAATTTTGTCCTCATCTCCCTACATGAAGTGCTCTTGAGAGGAGTTAAAAGAATTGACTCAGCACTAGTTTAGAGGTCTGGGGAATTAAAAGAATTCTATCTGTATTCCAATATCAATGATTTCCAATCCTTTTTTATTATTAGGTATAATTATAAGCTTTTCTGAGAAAGGGCCCAGAGATGTTACCAGTCTGCCAGTGAGATCCATGACACAAAAGATGAAAGACCTCTCTCTCTCTCTCTCTCTCCATCCATATGCCCATCTATCTGTCCATCTGTTTATCAGTCTTTCCATCTGTCTGCCCATCTCTGTCACCGCTTAGTCACAGGAGGATCATTGATCTGGAGTTGGGAAGGGACCTTGGAGGTCAGGTCCAAGTCCTGCCTTGTGTAGAGGAGGAAAGTGGGTGCCAGAGGGATGAAGTGATTTGCCCACCATCATCAGACACCTGATGCACAATGCCTGTGCTAGGGCACTGTGCAGAGGGCACAAAGGGCAGGTTCAAACTCGGGTCTTAGGATTCTAAGTACAGGACTCTTTGTACTGCCTCAAGATGACCCTCATAGGAAGATGCAATGTCCAACCTGGCAAATTTGCTGCCATTACAAGTTTCTTTTTAATTTGTCCTTTGGAATTTGAAACTTGGAATGATGGAAATGAGCTTTCTGTTTTCCTCAAGCACTGGTGTTCAGGTAATAATAATAATAGCCAGCATTTGTATGGAAATATTAAAATACCATATTTTGACCTTATTGTAACCTTCGGAAATAGTGATGTTAGTATCTTCATTTTATAGATGAGGAAACAGGCAGACAGAGGTGTTCAGTGACTTGTACAAGGTCATGTAGCAGGTAAACGCCTGAGGTGGGATTTGAATTGTGGTCTTTGTGTTTTGTGAGAGTTCTATCATCTGAGTCACCCGGCTGTATTCATCTGCACAGGGAAAAGTCGGGAGCTGGCTTTTGGTGAAGATGTGAAATAGTGAGGAAAAGGTCTTGGTCAGGGGTGGGGAACCTGTGACCTTGGGGCCACTTGTGGAACTCTAGGTCCTCAAGTGCTGTTTGGATTTAGTCAGAGGGCTGCTCTTGAGGACTTAGAGGGCTACAGCTGACCTCTAGGCCACAGGTTCCCCACCCCTGGGACTCTTGGTATTGATAGCCTTTCAGTTGGCTTAGTTAGCTAGTTTCTGGCTGAAAGAGAGTCGTTTCAAGAAAGACTTTAATAGATGAGTCATGGCAGGGGGAGTCACTTTGGGGGGCTCACTGTCCTCAGACAACCTGCTCTCATTCCACCTAGAGTAGTGGCTCTCAACCTTCTTAATGCTGGGACCCTTTAATACTTGTATGTGGGCCTATCTGCATGTGGGTAGACCCGCCTGGAGACAGATAGAGGAGCGGTGTCTCCATTCCTAAGTCCATCAGAAATGATATGTTTTCTGATGGTCTTAGGCGGCCCCTGTGAAAGGGTTGTTCAACCCCCGCAGGGGTCGTGGCCCACAGGTTGAGAATCTCTGACCTAGAGCATTCTATCCTGTCAGATTTCCAGGAACCTTAGCTATCTATTGGGCAGCCAATAGAGAAGATCACTTGGTGAGATATAAGGTTACTGATTTAACAGGTCTGATAATCACTTTTCCTTAGAAACCTGTACCGGTTTGTCCTTTTTAGTGGACAACAAAATAGTGAGGTCAAGTACATGTATTTTCATAAGTAATTATGGGCCTCTTGCCATGCTGGCTGTTCCTATGGTGCCCTCCAGTCTCCTCTCCATCTTCCCACACTGTCTTGCCGTGTTCTTGTTTTATTTCTCTTTCTTGGAAGTCTTCACCTGGTATTAAGCCACTTCAGTCAAACACCGTCTTCCACCCTTGCCTCCTTGTACTCCAGAGCTTCTGGGCAGTGTGGGAGGAAGGTACAGAATCTTATTGGCAAGCTCTGGTAACCTCCTCTGAGTCTTCATCATAGCACTTGCCTTTTATGCATCTCTGATGGACAGTTTGAGGCAATTAGGAGTAGAGTATCAGACCTGGAGTCAGGAAGATCCGAGTTCCAATCCTCCTTCCAGTACTTACTACTACCTGTGCGACTCGAGGCAAAATGCTTAATCTCTGTTAGACTACAGAAAGAGGCATTTACCTCAAAGAGTGTGAGCAAAATGAGATAATATATGTAAAATGCTTTGTAACCTTGTGGAGTATAAACGCTAGCAATTATTACTATCCCACCCGGTCACTTTCACACTGTCTTCACCCCCTACTCTGCCCTAGTCCTTACTGTCAGCAGTTTTCCATAACTTCTAGGAATGGTAGCTTTTGTGAATTCCTTCATCTCTCTTCCTACACACTTCACACTTAAATCCTCAGTCTCTTTCCCTTTAATTTCAAAGAATAGAGTCGGACTGTTCTCCTTGTGCAAGCTAACTTTCTGACTTGGGAGGTTGGTCCAGCCCCCTCTGCTTTCCTCTCTAGGTCCTTGATTTTTCAATCATTTCCCCTTCTAGGAGGGATTATCTTTGTTTGTTCTTTTTGGCCAAGGGCAGAACCAGGAGCAATGTGTAGAAATTACAAAGATTTTTTTTGTATTATATCTGTATGATATAGGTATTCTTTGTTATATGGGATGGCTCTCTACCAACCAATAGGGAAAGGGATACTGAGAGAGATGCTGTTGATATAAACAGTAAGCAATAGTATTTAATTTTTTAAAAAGATGCTAGTTCTGTCTGTATGATTCTGTTTATTACATGCCTCCTACCTCTACATTTTTTTGCATCAAAAACAGCCTGAGGGACTTTGCCAAATATTTGCTGAAATCTAGGAATACAGATTTGATTCTCCAATTTAGTAACTAACAGAAATAAAGAAATGAGATCTATCCAGTATGACTTCATCTTGATAAAGCCATCCTGGCTCTTGGGCCTTGTGACTTTTTCCCCCTCCTAAATATCCATACACCTTCCCTTGAATAAAATTGTCGAGAATGTTTTCTGGAATCAAAATTCACTGGCCTGTGCTTTGTACACTTCGTTCTATTCCTTCTCCAACCCTACTTTCTTTTTTTGCATTGAGATATATACCCTCCTTTAATCACTTCCTAGCTTTCCCATTCTCCACCATCTTTTTGCAATCCAGACTGACACAGCTGTCAATCCACTGAGTCCCTGAAGATCTCGTTCATCATCTGTCCTTGGTGATTTGAGCAGGGACAGCTAGGGATCAGCTCACTCTTTTCCCTCTTTATCTTGGGCTTCACTGATGTGTGTGCCATTTCTGTTCCCTCTTTCCCATTCTCCTTTGCCAAGCATGCCGAAGCTAAATAGTTGAGCAGCAGCTCCGTCTTACGATGGTCCTCTCCTAGCTGGACCAGTGGTCTAGTTCTTCCTCTGAGCCTGCTCTTTTCTCCAGTATTGCTTAAAATAGCCAGTTTTTGTTGGTTCAGACCTTCTTTGTAAGCCTCATCTCATTCTGACCTTTAACAGGCCTGGCTGTTGTTTTAGGAGTGTGTCACAAGTTTGTGACATCCCTCACTATCTGTGCTTTTTAATCCTTTTTTCTTTTTGTAAAAGCTAAATAGATTGGTATTTTTTTAAATTTTTTTAAATTATTATTATTATTTTTTTTTTGCTTTTTGGAGGACAACTGGGATTAAGCAACTTGCCCAAAGTCACACGGCTAATAAGTGTGTCAAGTCTCTGAGGCTGGATTTGAACTCAGGTTTTCATGACTCCCAGGCTGGTGCTTTATTCACTACGCCACCTCGCCGCCCTGATCAATATTCTTATAGTCCAAATACAACCCTATAAGCAACCCTACTTTTTTCCCCTCTCTGAGGAACTAGGATCCTTCTGTAAAGCCTTCTGTTCTGACTTTCCTTGTAGAATTTTAGGCCAGGGATCTTACTTGTTTTTTCTCTAAACCCTTTGATATTTAAAACTGATGGTGCATGGCAAATGGTGTATACTCCAAGCTTTACTGTCTTTCTCTTATCACAAATCCCAAGATTTTTTCTCTCTTTCGACTAAGGTTCCTATCGTTTCCAAAGCCGATAGTTTTTTCTCTACCTTAGGAGGTATGAAATTATTAATTGTTTTGCTTGAGATGGTCAGAATTATCATGATCTCTTTTGCTTATGTTTGTCTTCTTCTTCAACCAAAACTTCTTCACCCTTCTCTGCTTCTGGGATTTCCTTTCATGAACTTGCCTTCTTCGTGTACAATGCGGCTCTCCTCCTTCCCTCGAGCATCAGTGCCTTATTCCAGGCCTGGGTTTCATCCTACCAAGTCTTGTGTTTCTTGTTTTTCTAATTCCCCTTGTTTGTGGATTTATATTATAGGTTTTGTCACATATGGATTTCTGGGTTTCTCTACTGCTGTACGACAGCTAGGTAGGGGGAATCAGGGAAATGTGAGTTCGAGTACGGCCCTAGATATTTAGTAGCTATACGATCCTGGGCAAGTCACTTAACCTCTGTCTGCCTTAGTTTTTTCATTTCTAAAATGGGGATCACAGTAGCCCCTAGCCTCCTAGAGTTGTTGTGTGAATAAAATGAGACAGTATTTATAAGAGCAAACCTTTAAACAGAATTATTTATTTTGTTTACTTTATTCCCCTCCCCAACTCTCAGCAACCTTGGGGCTACTCTCTGTGGTCTCTGACTTGGAAAGGATATGTTCATAGTTTCATCCCTTACCCTTCCTTTGCATTTTAAAGCTCTTTAGATTAGATTTAGGGGGCCCCTAGGTGTTGGTGAGCACTTATTAGAAGTGCTCTATCCCTGGTAAGAAGCCTCATTTTTAAACTTTATATTCCATTTTATTTTAAATTGTTGTTATTACAGAATTAATGAAACAACCAACTTAAACACAATCCACATATGAAGAAAAGGAGGAAAAAAGGATTGTATATGAAACTGTGAATCTCTGTCCTGTACCCTTTGGTTTGTAACATATGGAACAAATTCCATGTTAGATCCAACAATCTCCTGGTTTTCTGTGATTTTGTTATACTTCCTTATATTTCCATGCATTTATGAATGTTTAATTGATGGGCTTTTCTTTCTATCCTTGGGGGGAAAAACTTTGGGGGACATCTTTTTATTTAATTACCCCTTCTCACACAAAAGCCTTTCTTTTTAACAAATAAGCATTTTAAGCAAAACAAATCAGTCCTTGGCCATGTCTGAAAACCTATGTTTCATCCTTCACCCCTGATCGATCACTTTTCTATCAGGAAGTGAAAACTTCATCATTGCTTTTTCTGGAGTTCTAGTTCTTCATTTGGAGAAGGAAATAGCCCAGCCCCTCCAGCCTTTGCCAAGAAAACCACAAGTGGGTTCATGAAGTTGGACACCCCTGAAGAGACTGAATAACAAGCAGCTCTTCCTTGCGCTAACCAAAGTTCTTAAATCTTTCAAAGTGGTTTTTTTTTTTTTCATAATCCTTGTATAGGTGACTTTCCTGGTTTTGCTCTCTTTAATGCTGATCACTTCAGACAAGTCTTGCCGGATTTCTTTGAACTGGCCTCTTCCATGACTTCTTATGTGGAGCAATAATATTCCATTACATTCATGCATCATTTTTTATTCAGCCATTCCCCAATATTGATGGGTATTTTCTTAGGTTTGGGGGTTTTTGTTGTAATCATTGACACCAAAAAACAACAAAGTGCCAATGTGGATATTTTAGTTCAGTGGTGTTTTGGTTATAGTTCCAGATTGCTTTCCATTGACAATGAATCCACAGCTTCACCAGTATAGTCTTTGTGTGCCCCTCCACCCACATCACCTGCAGCAAGTGGTATTCTCCCTTTTTCTCTCTCATCTTTGCAAAACTTACTGTTGTCAAATAGAACTGCAGGGTTGTTTTAATATGAGTGTCTTTTATTAATGGTGATCCATTTCTGTGTTTTGAACTATGATCCTGCAATCTAGATCTCATTGTCAGAAATCAAATTCTTAGTTGATTCTTCACTTAACAGTTATACCTTTCTCTAATGAATTCATTGCTTTTGATCATCATCCATTAAAATACTACCTGTGCCGTCGGTCCTTAGTTTCCTGCCCAAGACTTCGTATTGTTCAGCAGTGCCTTCTAGATTTCTTCTTGCAGCATCCTTTGTGCCCACATTGTTCAGTAGAAGCAGTCAGTGGCCCTCCAATCTATGCAAGTTTTGTGTCCCGTCCTGGGGCCATATCCTGGGGAAAACAGGAGACTTTTACTTTAGTTATATTAATAAGTAGCTGCCTCCTTACCTCTCAGCTAGGGAGTCCATAATCACCATTGCTTTCTTTTTTTTCATCTTCTACACCATCATTTTTCAGAATTCAGGCTGCACCCTTCTTAGAGTCCTACTTTCTCCTTAACAAGTCTTAAGGGATTTGTTTCTATTT
The DNA here is from genome assembly GCA_028646575.1 of Pseudocheirus occidentalis. Taxonomy (NCBI): domain Eukaryota; kingdom Metazoa; phylum Chordata; class Mammalia; order Diprotodontia; family Pseudocheiridae; genus Pseudocheirus; species Pseudocheirus occidentalis. Next base: position 42,138,737 of record CM053601.1, on the reverse strand, counting down.
CTTAGCTCTCTCCAAGTAGTCAGTAAACTTTTTTCTTTTTCTCTTCTGTGTCTCATAGTCCACCCCTAGTTTTATGTGTTTATGCTTTGAGGACTTTATGATTTAATCAGTATGAATACATGCACACGCACACACACACACACATGCACACCCACGCTAATTCCAAGTCTATCTCTGCTTTTTGACCCTGTACCTGTCTTGCATATAACCAAATAAATCTTTGGATTGTGGCCATTTAATGCAGTGGTGAAACATTCTGTTCAGTCTTCTAGCCCTTGAAGGTATCACTGTGTCATGTCATGATATAGTCGTTACTTTTTATCATGAAGAATCCAAGTCATCTAAATTATCTTTAAATTATCTTCAATATCATCACCTCAAGAAGAGAGTACGCTCTTCAATGCATTTTAGATTTTCATCAAATAAGGATTAGAATTTTAAAGTTGGTCTCTTTCATTTATTTACTGGTGATCAATGACATTTTGTTTTTGTTCTGGAAAACATTGTGGGGCAAGTATAGGACCAAAGACTAGACCGTCTGTAAGTTATCATTTCCAAATCAATTATCATTTAATGGCTGTTTATTATTTGCTCTTCAGTAGAATAGATGCTATAGACTGATAGCTGGAATGACCTATTGGTTTCTCATAGTTACTGTACAAAAATCCCTAAGCAGATACTGCCCCAAACAGTACAGATTGACACCTCCTTTGTAATTTATAGCCTTGTCTGTGACTTAATGTTGCATGGCCTGATCTATGTCAGAGACTTGTACCCAAAATCAGGTCTTCCATTCTCTGTCAGGTCACACTGGTGCTCAGCTGGCCATATGTTTCTGTCTGTCTTTCTATCTATCTGGGTGTCTGCCCATAGAAAGGTTACTGCAGTTTCATTCGTATTGCTTCCTCATTCTTCGTACTCTAAATGTTTTAATGTTCATTCTAATTTTAATAATCTTCAACAAAAACAAACCCTCAAATGCCCCTCCAAAGGAAACTGCTATGTTTTACAACTCGTCTGAAAAAAAGCGTATTTTAACTTTGAGAGAATAAGGAATGTGGCATGTTTGCTTTTCTGTGCCATTCAGAACACAGGCAGCTGGTATCTCAGTAGATAGAGTGCTGGACTGAAGTTGGGAAAACCCTTCTCCCTGATTTCAACTCTGACCTCAGATACTTACTACATGTATGACCCTGGACAAGTCACCTACTCCTGTTTGCTTCAGTTCCTCATGTGTAAAATGATTGGGAGAAACCAGTGGCAAACCACTCCAAGAAAACCCCAGATGGGGTCATGAGGGTTGGACAAGACTGAAGTGACTGAAGGGACATTTAGAACGCATTTTTCTTTTTTATCTTTGGGGGAGTTTGTCTTCACCATCTTCCTCCTCCACTTCCATTTTATATATGGACTTAGAAAAGCATGTATGTTGCTGTGTGGGCTCAGCCTTACTTACTTTCAGCCACCTGTGTTCATCCTTATTTCTTTGGATCCATATGTCTTACGCACACGTGCACTATCTTACCATTCCTATGCAGTGATTTGCTCAGTTCTCTGGTCTTTGAAGTTGTATCAAATGAAATGGTTTATGTAAAGTGCGCTATTGCTGTTAGTGTCATTTTGTGAGTTTTTTTAGCATCCCGAACAGTATTGCTCTGAATGTTTTTGCATTGCTAGTTAAGCTTTTCTTCTTTTAATTACACCCTAAAATCCTTAGGATCATAGCCCTAACAGGGGGGATCACCCGATCAAAGGTTTAGGATTAAATCTAACCTTAGAGCAGACCTGTCATTGAAAAATAAGAGAAATTTACCCTCCTGATGAGAAAACGTTGATGAAAGCGGGAGTAAAGACATCAGTTAATCTTTGAAGGCTGGATAGAGGTTATACTTGTGATTTCCTTTCGTACAGAGAAATCCTGGGTGAGGAAACTCCCTCTATCAGTAACAGGTCACCTTCTCAGTAACACAGAGTGTCAGAGTCACCTGACACACTCGCCAAACCTTTCACAGTTACTGTATATTATGAGATGGGTCTTGAATACTGGTCTTCTTGACTCAGAAACCAACTTTCTAGCTAATATACTGCACTGCCTCTGGAATATTGATGTCTAAAATGATGACTTGAGTTTGGGGACCTGAATTCTAGGGCAGGATTATACATATACTAGATAGGTAAAAAGGGATAAATCACGTATAGTCTGTGAGCCTCTCATGTAATACCTGCAAAATCATTTTAAGGAATCATGAAGAAACGTAATTTGCAAACTCTGTGCAGATTTCAGCTCTTGTTGCTATTTTTGTAGTTTGAAAATCATAACCATTGAGAACATTTTCAAGGATTTCTTTTTGGTTCCATCTGTAACTTAAAAAGAAAAGCAATAAAATTATGACATACATTAGTCATTTTCAAGAGTTTGAAGCCTGCTTTAGGGCCTCCATGTTTGTTTTTCTTTTAAATCTTTACAATTTCTATTTATTATCAGTGTTAAAGATTTTTGAGATGAGAACACTAAAAAAATGGACATTTCATGGTAAAATCCATAGCTTATATATTGTAAGTAGTTTTATTAGAGGCAGTTTACAAAATGATTAGTCATGTATTGATATATTTTTTTGGAGCCCTTGTAAACATATTCACCATAGATAAGAAGAAGAAGGGAGAGAGAGTCGTTAAAAATTGATCATTAAAACCCAGTGGTCGATTTTACCAGTTTGTTTTTGGAGGAAGGGCAACGTTACCAAAAGGTTTATGGTTAAAGAGCTGCCTGTTATGTTTGCATAGTCTATTTTTATATTACATACGCAAATTTATAACTGATAAGTTACATTACAACTAGCAGTTTATAACATGTTTCCAAAGAAAAATGTCTTTATAGAAACGAAGGAAACCTGTTACATGATAGGAGGAATGGTGAGGTAACATTTAGCATCTAAAATTTTATGCACGTGCATACTCTCTCTCTGGGATGATTTAAACATAGCATACTCAATGCTATATATAATCATCCAGGACAGTAAGTACGTTTACTTTAGAGAATATTTGCAAATGTATCTTTTCCCTTCAATCTAGTCTTTGTTAGATAAAGAATATTTAACAAGGGGGAAAAAAGACTTCTTCAGTCAAGTTTAGGAAGTATCTACTTAACAAAACCTAAGTACACAATCAAGAATTATTTCATATCAGAAATGTTATAGCCCATCATTGTATTTTCATCTTCATTTCATCTGCCTACTCTTTTTTGAAAAAAAAAGATTGAGTCATTTGATTCTAGAATGGTTGTGTTCTGTAACACGTAAAGCAGATTTTCAGAATGTGACTAACAAGACATAAAAAGTAAAGTCCCTTGATACAGGTTTGTTTTTGTCTTTCCAATTTCATTGGATAGATTTATGGGTCCCAGTAGTTAACTTTATGGTGTTTCCTGGATTTGCAGTGTTTCACTGAATTAAATGACTCACCTTTGGATCATAGAATTATAGATTTTGGGGTGGAGAAATCTTAGATCTTAGGAACATTCTAGGATTTTATAACCAGTAAGCAAAAGTGTTAGTATACATCTAGAGATTAATCCTCTCTTAGAGAACCAGCAAAGTTTTGCATTTTCTTATACTTTTTCCTTCATCTTTTTCCTTACTTTTCCATGGTAAAATACATATAAATTAATTTGAGGTTCTGAACCTTATTATAAAGCATCTTTGTCCATATTGGTCCTGCAGATAATTCCCATAGTTCTTTCCTTTATGGTTTTTAAGCAAGTCATTGTTATAGAGAACTGGTATACCCTGAATTGGTCACAGAATTGGACCCATGTAAGAGACTTTTAATTTTCTACTCTAAAACTTTATATAATCCATGAATAACTTCTAAACCAAGTAGAGAACTTTCATGAAGCCAGAGTATGAGTATTTTTCAAAGAGTTGTGTAATAGAAGGACAACTATATTTAGAGTCAGAAGACCTGAGTTTGAATCCTGCATGGCTCTAGGACTCAGCTACCTTGAAAACTTGGGCAATACCTCTTTGTAGGGCTTAGCTATCTCCTATATATAAAATGAGAGTATTGGGTTAGATAATGCCTGAGATATCTCCTACATCTGAAGTTCTCTGATGCTTAGATAAGTAACTGTGAAAAAAGATAGATTACGATATATTTGTAAGAAACAAAGAGTGCTTCAAGATTTCAGATAGAACTCCTGTAGTTGTAGGGGAATTTTACAGTTGAATGACCTGGGCCCCAGGGGAGGCCTGGGGTACATGGAAAGCTGTCTTCAAATATTTGGAAGATGGATTAGACTTACTCTCTTTAGCCTCTGACGACAGGTGTCTAGTCAATGTATGGAAGTTGCAAAGAGGAGGATTTAGGCTTAACACGGTCAGTTGAACTACTTGGTTAATTCTGCCATTTTCAGTGAAGGCTCTTCACCTACTAGTCCCCTCCTGTCTTTTTATCCCTTATTTTTGTCACTTCCCAAAATGGATTTTATTCTTACCAGATATCTACTTGCTGTCCTCCAAATATGACTCAGGTTTATATGCTTTGGAATTCAGAATTAGAGAATTTTAGTGTTCTGGGATGCTTCTAATTCCTATTCGAAATGTACCTGATGTAGGAAACCTATCTTAACGAATTCTACTAGATTCTGAATACTGCTTTATTCAGCTTTTCCTTCAGTCTTATGTACTTACTTTGCAATAAATTAATGTGTACTCTGTGTTTCTGTTAGCACACAAAGTCATTGAGAGACTTCATTCCCAGAGATTACAGAAAATAACTTAGAATTAAATTAGAGATAAGCAGAGGTTGTTCACATGATGATTTAAGTTCAATAAGGCAGAACTTAAACAAAGACCAAAGGGAAATAATCAGAATCAAGAACCAAGAGAAATCTTAAGGTTAATCTTAATCAGGGAGGTAGAAAGTGTGGGTCAGCAAAAGGCCAGCAATTCAAGGACAGAAAGAGTTTACTGGAGTTCCAGTTAAGGTGTGGTGATCATACAATGTGACTTTGCCATTATTTGGTCAGTAGTAGACTTTCAAGTCTTACCTCAACCTTTGTCTGAATCTTATTTGTCTTGGTTTTATATTTCTCAGTTCCACTTGAACAATTTCTGTATATAGGTGTTCCTTTAAAAAAAAATACCTCTCCTTTAGCTATTTGATATTTTATATTGAGTACTAATCTACCCTTTTGAGAAGAGATCTTGTGTAAAAAAGCAAATCCTAAACTTAAAAAAAAATAGATTTTAATTTATCTCTTATCATTTTTATATCAAGTAGATATTCCCCTCTATCCTTCACTTTCTCCTCCTCTTCCTAGAGTGTCATCCCTTATAACAGTTTTTTTAAAAGGAAGAAGAGAAAAAATTAGTAAAACTGATCAATACCATATATCTGACATAGATCTTACGCGTAATGCCCAGTATCCATGGACATCCACTTTTGTAAAGGTTTGGGCAAGATATATTCTCCTGTCTCTTTTTTGGGGACATGTTTGTTCTTTGCAATCCTGTAACATTCACCTTCAATTGTTTTGTGTTTCCATCTATAAGTTGTAGTCATATTTTTTCTTCTTGTCTGTGATTACTTCACTCTCCAGTTTCTGTGAAATTAATGGAGATCCTTCTAAGCTTTTCTATATTCATAATATTTGTTGATTTTTACATCATAGTTCATTTGTTTACCCTTTCCCTAATCAAGGGACACACACACACATACATATATATGTATGTATGTGTGTATATATTTTTTTTCTGCTTTGCTGCCATAGAAAGTGCTACTATTAGTGTTTTATATGGATGGATCTGTCTTTGTGACATTGATTTCCATGAAGTATATGACTAACTGTAATAATCTCTGACTAAACATAGATATTTTAGTTATTATCTTTGCATAATTACAAATTCCTTTCCAGAATTGTTGGACCATTTCACAACTCCATTAACAGTGTATTAACGTAGCCCATCTAACATGAACTACATTCATCTTTCCCAATTTGGTGAGTGTGACTTAACAACCCAAGGTTGTTTAGATACTCATTTTTCTTATTATGAGTGATTTGGAACATTCTTTCATGTGGTTGTTAATAATTTGCATTTTTCTTCTCTTTTGACAACTACTGGTTCATACTCTTTGGCACTCTTTTTTTTTTTAATCAAGGAAAGATGTTTGGTTTTTTTTTATGTGTCAGTTTACCATGTGTCTTGGATATTAGCCCCTTAACAGTGCTGTTCAAGATAAAATTTTCTTTTGTTTCCCCCGTTTGATCACTTCTCTTCTTACCCTGGTTGTATTAATTTTGTTAATACAAAAGGTTTTCAGTTTTATGTAATCAAACGCAATTGTTTGGTCTTTTGTAATTGTTATTCCCGTGTTTGAGAATCCATTGACTAATTATAGCTCTGTTTCGGGGTATAACCTTTAATATTTAGGTTATTGATCTATTTATAATGTCACATGGCATATATTATTGGTCAAAATCTTATTTCTGCCAGACTGGTTTTCAGTGTGTCCAGCAATTCCTATTAACTAGGGAGTTCTTTCCTAGGTAATTTGTTTTTAGGTTAGGTTAGGTTTTTAGGTTATTTACAATTATGTTTGATTCTGATTTGTACAGCTTGTTCCGTTGATCTTTTTAAGTTTTTTAATCAACTGTGTATATTTCTTACTAGCTCTTCAAGGGCTTTTTAAAGAGTTGAAAAGAACATTGGATTGTGAAAAAAGTGGTGAAGATAGGGTAGAGGGTAAGATTCGGGTTCAAATCCTTTCTCCGTTTTCCAGCTGTTTTATCTTGGGCAAATTAATTAACTTTTCTGAGCTTTGGTTTCCTTCACATATAAAATGGGAATCATAATACTTATACTATCCATTTCAGGTGTTGTTGTGAAAAAATATTCTGTAAGTAAATGGGGACAAATTTTTAAAAAGCATTTTAGCAAATTTCACAAATCACTTTGGCAGTCATTGCAGAATGGCTTGCACTGGTGAGGAGCTTGAGGCAGGGAGACCCGCTAGGAGGTACTGGAATAACCTAGGAGAGAGTAGAGTAGAGAGAAGGAAGGGGTCAGGTACAGAAGGTGGTATGATTTGTCATCTGACTGGATGAGTAGAGTAACAGAGAGTGAGCAGCTGAGGAGGATGCTGTGATTGTATTCTAATAACTATAAAGGAGGGTTTGGGTGGAGGAAAACTTGGTTCAGCTTCAGCCACTTTGAGTTAAGATGTTGCTACAATGTCCATTTTGAAATGTCCATGAACGTAGTAGATAATATAGGCCTAAGGCTTGGGGGAGAGATGGGCTGGATATATTCACACACATCCAGGGGTCATCTGCATAGAGATGGTCATTATAAACTCGTGGGAGCTGAGAGAGTGTAGAGAGAGAAAAGGGTCTTACATGGAACCTTGAGAAAAAACCCCATAGTTATGTCCCAAATGGTACTACCTCTGTCTACTTCTGTTTTAACTGTGATCAGCTCTAGATTATCTAAATTTATAGAACAGGGGCCGTCTAGGTAGCACAATGAATAGAGCACTGGCCCTGGAGTCAGGAGGACCTGAGTTCAAATGTAGCCTCAGATACTTAGCACTTAACCAGCCATGTGCCCTTGGGCACTTCACTTAACCCCAATTGCCCTGCCTCACCCCCCCCCCCCCAAAGAGCAAACATTAAAAAATAAAAAAAAATAAATTGATAGAAGGACACATTGATATAGATAGTTTAAAAGACAAAAGTTTTTTCCAGAATATCTAAAATAGACTTCTAACTGCCTTGTAAAATATTTATTTGAGAGTAGATTTCCACCCCTTTTTTTAAAGGGTAAAAAACCCACAAAAACATCAAAACAGATCAGTTCTATTCCATCCTTATAAGTATGCCACTAGGTTGGGTTTTTTTTATGTCTGTACTTACAGTATCAGAATGTTAGATTATAATCTTATCTGAAATTTCTGTGTGTGTGCTTGTGTATGTGTGTGTAAAAGCTCCTATTTTTCATGGTAACAAAGTAGATCTTTTACACCATGTTGTTTGCTTAGACCTTTCTTACTAATACTCATTTTTAGAGTGACAGGTCTGATTGTATGGATCAGAGAGTCATCTGGACAATAATACAAAAAGGTTCACCTTTTAATCAGAGATTGGAAGAAAGAAGGAGATAGTGGGGGGTGATGTCGAAGAAGTGTAAAGTGATGAGAAAGGGAGAAGAGGGAGCTAATGACTAATTAGCCTGGATTTTCTCAGTTAAGTATGAATCAGGGTCTTTGGCCAAAAGAGTTGGGGAAGAGAGTACCGTTGGGAGCTTGGAGAGAAAAGCAAGTCTTATGGAATAGCCACTGTGGGCAGTGAGACAGAGAATCCATTGGGCAGGGTATATGTAGCAGATACAGAAAGGAAGGACCATTCATGAGTGGAAAAGCTGAAGAATTCTTTTATGAGTAGACATACAGTAAACGTGCTGGTTTTCTGGGGTTGGCTCTTTGAACAAAATCAGAGAATGGTCTACAAGAAGAGAAATAGAAATGAAGTAGTCTAATGGTCAGAAGAGTTCACTGAGGAGTATATTTATACATATATATGTACATATAGATATCATCTCTCTGTAGAAATAGACACAGATATACACACACAAGTGTGTGTATGTGTGTGTGTGTGTGTGTACGTCTGTGCATGCACATGAGTTCGCTGTATGAAGTGATAGGGAATTAAAATTCCATGGTACTGGGGGGTCGAGTGCTGAACTGAGAGTCAGGAAGACCTTCATTTGAATTCTGCCTTAGCCTTTTACTGTGTGACCTCAAAGAATTGATTTAATGTCTCTCAGCCTCACTTTCCTCGTCTGTCAAAGGATGATAATAAAAGCATCCATGCCCCGGGGGCATTTTGAGGACCAAATGAAATAACACACGTAAGCCTTAAGCGCACTGTAATAAATGCTGTCATCCTCATTAGAGAACAGGGTCACTTCCAGGGTTATCTTAAGGCACTGAAGCAGCAACAGCGATAAGACTGCTCCTAACAGCTTTATGTTGCCAGCTCTGCTTATTATTCCTGATTTTTCTCCATTTTCAGCCTTTTACATGTTTCCAAATGCAAATAGACCACATTCAGTTCAATACAATATACATGTATTAAAGGTAAGCTATAGTGTTATGGGCACGTTAGTTTGGTAGGTATTGGGCATAGAGAAAAAAATAAGTAGCTCTTGTCCTCACGACCTTCCATTCCACACATATCCTGTAGTACTCAAATATATATATTACGCACACACATATGATAGCTAGATTTGAAACAGGTATGCAATAAACTTTTTATTACAAAAACTTTTTTCTTCAATCAACAAATTTTTTTTCGTACATGTACAATTTCTCTAAAGGTTCTCAAATTCAGCTTCATCTGCTTATCTGAAATGTATTTATTTATCATCTTCCTATAATGCAATACTTTGTAAAAAATTTATTTAGTTTCAGTTTTCAATATTAACCTTTATAAGATCTTGATTTTTAAATTTTCTCCCTCTCCTTCTCTTCCCCCTCCCAAAAGTGGTGTGCAGTCTACTATAGGCTATACATGTACAATCATATTAAACATATTTCTATGTTAGTTATGTTGTAAAGGAGAATTAGAACCAAAGGGAAAAACCCCAAGAAAGAAAAAAAAAAGAAAAAATACATGCTTCAATCTGCAGTCTTTTGGAATTGTCTTAGATTTTTGTATAGCTGATAGGGTTAAGTCTGTCAAAGTTGGTCATTGCATAATGTTGCTGTAACTGTGTTCAGTATTCTCCTGGTTCTGTTCGTTTCACTCAGCATCAGTTCATATAAGTCCAGGTCTTTTCTGAAGTTTGCTTGCTCATCATTTCTTTTTTTTTTTTTTTTTTTGGAGGGCAGTGTAAAGTGACTTGCCCAAGGTCACACGGCTAGTTTTTTTTTTGGTCTGTGTTAAGTGTCTGAGGCCAGATTTGAACTCAAGTACTCCTGACTCCAGGGCCGGTGCTCTATTCACTGCGCCACCTAGCCGCCCCGCTCATCATTTCTTATAGAAAAATAGTATTACATTACATTCATATGCCACAACTTGTTGAGCCATTCCCCAGTTGATGGGCATCCCCTCAATTTACAAATTCTTTGTCACTACAAAAACAGCTGCTATTAATTAGATCCTTTTCTCATTTTTGTGATCTCTTTGGGATTGAGACCTAGAAGTGGTATTTCTGGATCAAAATATATGCACAAATGTATGCACAGTTTTATAGCTCATTGGGTATGGTTCCAAGTTGCTCTCCTGAATGGTCAGACCAATTCACAGCTCCACCAACAGTGCATTGGTGTCCCAAATTTCCCACATCCTCTCCAACATTTATCATTTTTTTTCCTTTTCTGTCATGTTAGCCAATCTGATAGATATAAGGTGGTACCTCAGAGTTGTTTTAATTTGTATTTCTCTAATCAATAGTGATTTAGAGCATTTTTTCATATGACTGTAGATAGCTTTAATTTCTTCACCTGAAAACTGCTTGTTCATGTCCTTTGACCAGTTATCCATTGGGGAATGACTTGTATTCTCAGTTCAACTCAGTTCTCTATATATTTTGGAAATGAGACCTTTATCAGAGACACCGCCTGTAAAAATTGTCCCAGTTTTCTGTTTTTCTTCTAATTTTGGCTGCATTGGTTTTGTTTGTGCAAAACTTTAATTCAATGTAAGCAGAATTATCCATTTTACATTTCATAATGTTCTCTATCTCTTGTTTGGTTGTAAATCCTCCCATTCTCCATATCTCTAACAGGTAAAATATCCCTTGCTCTCCTAATTTATTAATAGTGTTATCCTTTATGTCTAAATTGTGTACCCATTTTGACTTTTATCTTGGTATAGGATGTGAGATGTTGATCTATGCCTAGTTTATGATATACAATTTTCCAGTTTTCCCAGCAGTTTTTTGTCAGATAATGTGTATCCTAGAAGCTGGAATCTTTGGGTTTATCACAAAGTGGATCACTGTGGCCACTGCCTACCGTGTCTTGCATACCTAACTATTCCACGGATCCACCACTGTTTCTTAGCCAGTACCAGGTACTTCTGCTGATTGCTGCTGTACAGTACTCTTTTTGATTTGATACAGCTAGTCCAGCTTCCCTTGGACACAGTACTTTTGTTCTCTGGTAACAGAATGACCCTGCAGAAGCTGTGAGCCCCCCAGGAGCCCAGGACAAGTCTTGTGTAAATGCTGTACAGTCTATTCTCTCTTGCAGTCTCTACCATTACTAATTCGTTCTTTGCTTATGAAGTTACAAAGAGAATCATTACAGTGTCTATTTAATTTGAATATAGACTTTTCCACATACATCCTTCCCAATGTGCCTTCCCTCTGCTGATTTTATTATTTTATTTCTTAATTTTGTTGTATATAATTGCATAGTTATTTTTACATTGTCTCCCTTGTTAGATTATGAGTTACTTGAGAGCAGGACCATTCTTTTGCCTTTTTTTAGGTGCTTAACACAATGTCTGGAACATAGTAGATTCCATATTTTTTGTCCTTTTTTTATTTTTTGGAGGGGAGAAGGCAGGATAGTTGGGCTTAAGTGACTTGCCCAAGGTCACACCGCTTGTATGTGATAAGTGTCTGAGGCTGGATTTGAACTCAGGTCCTCCTGATATTATTCACTCTGCCACCTAGGTGTTTCTCATAGTAGGTTCTTAATAAATGCTTCTTGACTGTGCCACATTTTTTTTCTTCCAAATGAAGCTGACCATCATATATCCCCAAGTGGGAGCAGCATAGCTACAAATTGATCTTCGAACCAAACTGTCGATCTCCTTATCAGTTTTCTAAGTTTTATAACTGCTTTTCAGGCTTAATTAAACCATACCTCAGATCTCAGCTAATCTGACAGCATTCTGACAAAAGCAGTGGAAGGATACAAGGTCAGGGTGATAGTAATTGTAAACTTAAAAAGATTCAAGAACAGGAAGGGTCTCTATTAATCACAGTGAATGTTCATTGGTATGAAATAAAAAACTGAAAGACACATTGGATTAGTCTTTCCTCTGATTCTACAGTGTTGTTTTTTTTTTTTAATTTTCCTATTGTGACTTCTGTCCAGCATCCATAACAGTTAAAATGAAAAGAAACCAGCAAAATTTGAAACCCTAAATCAAGCCGTTAGGTTTACATAATGAACCTAATGGCTAAAACTTCAGGCAAGTAGATGAAACTTTGCAAGAATGTTGTGAGGGCATAGTCCTGCAGAGTCAGGGAAAAAGCCCCACTGAATATGGACAGCTATAGAATTGCTCATTCGTTTCACCTCGATACACACTTACTAATTGCTTGTCATGGGCACTGGAGATACAGAGATGAAATAAAATAATCATTGAATGTTAGAACTGCATGGGACCTTAGGTCAATGATTATTAGTCCAACTCTCTCTCTCTCTTTTTTTTTTTTTTTGAGAAGAAACAAAAGATCAGAGATGTCACCATAGTGAGTGGCAGGACTCAAATTCTGTGACACTTTGTTCAAAAACCAACTCTGCCACTTACCAGTGAACTGTGGGGTTCCTGAGCCACTCACCTATTTTCACTCTCATCCTGGCTCATACCTTTATTTCTCCCTAAGCCTGTATAGGAAATTCGCTTGCCTTTAAAAATCACAATATAAATTCAGATCTGGGGTAACTCAGGGTTAGCACTCACGTGGAAATAATTAAATAATGCCGCTGTAGAAATACTATAATTACAGTGAGTAACAGGAGTATATTATGGATAAGGAAAAGGCAAAAGTATTCATTGTGCTCAGATATTCGTATTAGAGATTTAATTGCCCCAAGATCAACAAAGTATTTTTGCTGATTATTACCATATGAGATTTTGGTACGCAAACAGATCTGTGATCCCATAAATGTAGGTAATGTCACCTAGTGATGCAGACCACAACTCATCCAGGCCTACCCATTCTGGGCAATTTTGTCCAAGACTTCCCTTAAGTCTCCCATATGTTGGTGGAAAGGGGGCTGAGGGAAGGGAGCGGTCCTCTGGAGCTCTTGAAATTGCATGGAATCTAGTAGGTCCCCTTGCTGTTCCTTGAACAGCATACTCATCTCTTGACTCTGGACCTTTGCACCAGCTGCCCCTCATACCTGGACCCCTTTTCCTTTCTTGTCTCTTCCCCTTCCCCCTCCTTCTTTCAAGTCTCCCCTAATATGCGTACACATACCCACGTGTGTGCATACATATAAACATACACATATAGCTAGACATCTCTCACCTTTCTCACATACCCAGTCTATCGCCAAAACCTCTCAGTTTTCCCTTTGTTGCGTCTCTCATATATACCGTCTCATTATCATTCACTCCCAGACGATGGCAGTAGCTCTCTAGTTGGTCGGCTGGCCACAAGTCTCTCCTTGTACCAGTCCATCCTCCATGCATCTGTCAGAGCCGTGTCCTAAAGCACATCATCCTTCACCACTATCCCAGTAAAATGCACATTATTTCTCTGTCCCCTCTAGATGACAAAACCCCCAGTTTCACAGAGTCCTTTAAACTCTACACACACACCCCATATACCTTGGCACACACTCTTCACTCGAGTCCTTTTCACTTGCTCTTCTCCAGACGTGGGATGTTTTCCTTTGACGCTTCTCCAGCTTCTTTCGAGGCCCAGCTAAAACCCTGCCTTCCGCAGGAGGATTTTCCCCATCTCTCTCAGTTCTGATGCCTCCCCTCTCTGACTGTTTTCTTATTTTCTTGTCCTGTAGCTTATTTGCACATATGTGTGTGCTGGCTCCCACATTAGATCATGAGCTCCTTGAGGGCAGAGCTTCATCCCCACTGCTTAGCACAGTGCCTAGAACCTAGCATGTTCTTCATAAATGCTGACTGACTGGCTGACTGTGTCAGTTCTCTTTCCCTGGGTGACTGACTCATCTTGTTATCTGGTTTTAATTTCCCCGAGGACATCCATTATACCATTTCACTTGTGCCAGCCCTTGTTCATAGTCTAGCGGCTCATGCCTCTCATAGAACTCTCTGCTGGCCTTCAAAGCCTGGGCTCTGGGTAGTAAAGTAGAAATGCCTCAGTGAAAAGGGACCCACGTTAACTTTCACCAACAAAGAGGGCACTGTGAAGGGGACAGGAAATCTGCTTATGTAAAACAGTGTATATATGTATATATTTGGCCCAATTCTTCTCTGATACTGTTAATTGTACAACATGTAGATAGAATGGGGCATATTGTATTTTCAGAAGATGTGATAAAATAGAAGTATGTATAGAATGGTTTTACACATGCACACACATGAATATGTGTATCTAATATGGCCAATTCTAGGGTGAGAGGAGGGAGGAAAAAAAGTTACCTGATAACTTTATTATAAATTTAAAAGGAATAGAAAGTAGTGTATAATAGATTGGCAGTTTCTATATAATCATATTTTTCCCTTTTTTTGCTATATTATGGAAATGCTTGTTTTTATTTCTTAAGTTCAGAGTATAATAATTTTTTTAAAAAAGAAAGAAAAGTATCATATGTGTTACATTTTGACAGAGACTTATTTCATTACTTCATATTGTCATTACATACCATAAGTCTTGTTTGAGGGTAGCACAGGCTTCTTGCTCTTGGAGTAACAAAATTATAAGGCAAAAAAGAAAATTCTTTTCACTGAAGTCTTTGTCACTGTCAAATGATTCAACACCAGATATTGGTATCATTTGATCAGTGGAAAAGACATTAAAGAGAAAGCATTGCCACCAGCTTTGCTACTGTCCCCTAAGGACTATGGGACTCTTATATCTGACTTGAAACTGACTTCCAAATATGTGATCTCCACCAAGAAAATGTGAGCTTCTTGAGGGCAAGGACTGTCTTTCTTTTCTGTTTGTATCCCCAACACTTAACACAGTGCTTTTAGATATAGTAAACACTTTGCAACATACTTCAGACCCAGAATTTTGGTGCTTAGGATTGGACCAGAATGCAGAGGAAAAACTTGTAGAACTACCAAGTGTAGCCCAAACCAGATTCAAATATAATTAGGAAATGTTTAACAAAACAATTAAAAATAAAGTACTGTCTAGATAATATCAGTTTGAGGGTTTCTAGGTTGACATGTGGTGGGCAGGGATCTATTTCTTTTTGACAACACTGGGTTATCCCTTACATAAAAACAAACAGGTACCCAGACATTGAGAGAGCCTTGGTCAGAATGAATAGAGATCAGGCAGTATTACAAAGTAAGAAATGCAGGATATTGTTTTTCTCCTCTCTGTGTGTTTTTGTCTTCTTTTCCATGAAAACTAAACTGTCTTTGCTTAAAGCTACTTAATATTCATCTTCCTGCACAATGTCTGACATAGCCAGAGTCTAATCCAGTGTGTTCCAGTGTCAGAAAAGGGGGAGTACCATAGAATGGCATTGTTTCCAGACAGCTCAGAGGAGGAATAGTAGTTGTTAATCCATTTCAACATTTCTTGGTTGCCGCAAAGATAGCTGCCCATGCCTACACATGCATATATATAGCATAGAGATCATTTCCCCTTTTCTGCAAGATGCATATGCAGGAAATTGCTATGGAACCAGTGAATTGTACTTACCTATGCCCAGACAGTCACGTTTCTTTGCCTATTTAGTGCATCATGGGATCCTAGGATTATTGATTTACAGATAGGAGGGACCTTTGAGTTTATTGAGTCCATTTCCTTCTGTTTTTCCAATAAAGATTCTGAGGCCCAGAGAACTAGAGAGTAACTGAGGTCAAATTCAGGCCTACGTGTTCTTGACTTCGGATCTAGCTCTTTATCCTACTATGTCACACAGCAAATGCAACTCTTGGCCTTTTGGGGTAAATTAAAATGTGTTCTTGAAAAAGCTTAGGCTGGGTGAGATAAAGTAAAGCAATTGCCTCAGTTTGTTGTGGAAGAACTTGAAGTAACACCCAATTATCCTTATTCTTAATTCAGTTCTCTTTTTACTAAAGTAAGGGTTCTACACCATTTTTGGTGTCATACTCCTTTTTATTCTGGGAAAGCTTCTGGACCCCTTCTGAGAATTATATTGTTGTTGTAATTTTAAATTTATAATAGAAATAAGTGCTAAATTGCAATTTGAAGATAGTAAAAAATAAGATGTACATATATATGTACTTAAACAAATATTTTTCCCCATCCAATTTTATATACTTCCTGAAAATGAACCCAAATTAAGAAGTCCTATACTCCAAGCAGTTTTTTTAAGTGGAACGTATTCATTGATTTTAGGTATTATTTCTATTTATTTTTTTCTTTTTTTGGAGCTGTGGATGGGTCCAACCATTCTGGAAAGCAGTTTGGAATTACATACAAAAAGTTACTGAACAGTTCATGTCTTTTAACCCAGCTCTATCACTGCTAGGACTTTAACTACAAAGAGATAAAAGAAAATGGAAAAGATCTCATATGTTAAAAAAAATGTATATATAGCATTTCTTTCTGTGGCAGCAAGACACTCGGAAACTAAGAGCTGAACATCAGTTGTAAAATGGCTAAACATTGTGATATATGAATGCAATGGAATAATGCTGTGTGGCAAGATACCAGGGAAAAGATGATTTCAAAGAAATATACAAAAAATATAATACAAAAACATACAGAAGAACAGCTTACACTACAGAATCAAGTTGGGAACCAAACACCTTAAACTGATAGAAAATAAAATGAACACAACTAGGACAACAGCAATGTAAAGACAAACCAACTTAGAAACCTGGAAGAGCTCTGGTCATGGCCATTCATTCTGCCCACCTCCTGATAGAAAGGTGGTGGACTCGGGGGACAGAGTGATGCAAATATTTTTGGATATGTCCAGTGAGGGAATATGTTTTTGTATTACCGTGCATATTTGTTTTGTTTCTATTGGGGTAGAGACTTGGAGGGAAATAAATAAAATTTTCGTATTTTATATATGTATGTATGTGTGTGTATGTGTGTGTGTATTATTATTTTTAAAAATCATGCAATATAAAAGCAAATATAAACATAAAGGTAGTTAAAATACAAATATTACTGCTTTCTTGCCTTGCACATGGTAAGCATGGTGTCTGTTATGTTGATTTGAAGTGTTAGAACTCCTAGAAGTTAGCTCCTGTGGACATCCTAGCATCAATTATCTATGCAGCTGAAGTCTAGCAGTATGTCAGTATATTCAAATTTATCTTTCCCTCAGCATAAATTGGATGCTTACTTGCTATAAACCTAATGAGGTACCCAAAGCCATTTTTTTTAATGGGCATAGAATGAAAGGACAGATTGAAGGTGGGGGGCAGTGGGGAGGGGTTAGTTTGGGGACCACATTTAGGAAAGACTTTGGTTAACTGAGGCACATTTCCATGTAGTCTGGATGGTAAAAGGCCTTGAAACCATCCCACATAATGAGCAGTTGAGGTAGGTAAGAGGAGTTTGAGCCTGTAGAAGAAGATTCAGGTGTCTAATCTCACTCATTTGAAGGGCTGATTTTGAGAGAGGAATTAGACCTGTTCTACTGGATTATAGAGCAGTAGTTCTCAACCTTCCTAATATTGCAATCCTTTAATACTTGAATGTGGGTGTATCTGCTTGTGGGCAGACCCTCCTGGAGACGGATAGAGGAGCGGTATCTCGGTTCCTAAGACCATCAGAAATATGTGTTTTTAGTCTTAGGCGACCCCTGTGAAAGGGTCGTTTGACCCCCAAAGGAGTCATGACCCACAGGTTGAGAACCGCTGCTATAGAGGGAACTAAGAACAATTGGTAAAATCTGCAAAGAGGCAGATTTCAGCTTAATGTAAGAATTAATAAAACAAAACACACTTTCCAGCAATTTGTGCCATCCAGATGTGAAATGAATTGATTCCAGAGTTAGTGACTCTTGTCACTGTAGGTCTTCAAACAAAGGGTAGATGACTAATTATTGAGTACCTTATAGGGTCTGTTCTTGTTCAAGTATAGGTCATCCTAGATCAGGGGTCAGCAAAGTGTGTGCTGATCCATCTGTTTTTAAAAATGTAAAAAAAACCCAACATTCTTAGCTCG
The DNA here is from genome assembly GCA_028646575.1 of Pseudocheirus occidentalis. Lineage (NCBI taxonomy): Eukaryota > Metazoa > Chordata > Mammalia > Diprotodontia > Pseudocheiridae > Pseudocheirus > Pseudocheirus occidentalis. The sequence continues at coordinate 42,120,684 of CM053601.1, read as the reverse complement.
TAGGCCGTACAAAAATAGCCGGCAGGCCAAATGTGGCCCAAGAATTGTAGTGTGCTACCGTCCTAAATAGCCTCAGAGGTCCTTTCCAGCTCTGAAATCATATGCCTTTTATTTTCTCTAGATCCAGTCTATAGTTTTCAGTCGTATGCTTTTAAAAGTACGTACCGTCAGTTCTGACCTTTTGACATTGTTGATCTCTTGAGCACCGGTTGCTGAGATTGTGTTCCTCTGTTGTCATTATAACATGAAACCAGTTCAGGTTGATGCACAGCATGAGTATATTTTGTGTCACTTTTGCTGATCTTTTCCAGTGGAACAGTTTGTGTTCTTTCTTTATGTGTAATCATCAACATGTTTTTTTGTTTTGTTTTGTTTGAAGTCAGAATTCTAGGAATCTACCTATGAAAACACTAGTCTTTTGTTTATTTAAATTCCATGAAGTATTTTGGGGAATGTACCTATACACCTAATAACTGAAGTGATGTTATATCCTAATACAGAGGCAAAGTGTTGTTCTGATGTTACATGAAGTTAATTGCTTGTTTTGTGTTAACAGGATCTCCAAAGATGGGTAGATGATGCTAACGAATATGGCTTTGTCTTGGTGTCCTTTGGAGCTGGTGTAAAATATTTATCAGAAGACATCACCCACAAACTGGCAGGAACCTTGTCAAGGTTGCCTCAAAAGGTGATTTGGAGGTAAGACAATAGGAAAGCAAGGGAGGTTGGCATGCCTTTGATTTGCATGGCTTCTGTTCCATCCTTTAACTCTTGGGAACCAGTCACATCCAGCTCACTGAGGCACAGGCATCAGTAACTTAGCTTTGTCAAGCTTAGATGGTAACTCTGAATTCTGTATCTGCCTTCTCAGTAAATTGAAAATTAAGGGAGATTTTTGTAAAATTATCTAACTAATTAAGGGACTATCAAAGTTGGCACAATGGCTGCATAAGTTCCCATAATGGGAAATGCCCAAATGTTTCCGTCTTTGAAAGCACCTTATTTTATTTGAATTACAGTTCAGTGATTCATTTGCAGCATTGAGGAAACTAGGCAGTATAGTGGATAAAGAGCCAGGAAAATAGGTGTTCATATTCTGCCAGACGGTTAGTGGCCATGTCATCCTTGGCAAATCCCTCACCCTCTCCCAGTAACAGTTCCTTTATCTGTAAAATGGGGTTAATAGTGCCTACTTAGGTGGTTGGGAAGATCAAGCAAAGTAACACATAAAGCATTTTGTAAACCTTAAAGGGCTATATAAATGCTAGCTATTGTTTCCATTATTGATTGATTGATTGATTGATTTTCAGCATTCATTTCCACACAATTTTGAGTTACAGATTTCTCCCCATCTTTCCCCAGCCTGCCACCCTGAGACGGTGTGCATTCTGTTTCCTTCTTCCCCCAGGCTGCCCTCCCTTCTGTCACCTCCATTCTATCCCCTTCCCCTTTACTTTTTCTTGTAGTGCAGGATAGATTTCTATGCCCCACTGCCCATATATCTTATTTCCCAGGTTCCTGTAAAAACAATCTTTAACATTGGCTTTTAAAACTCTGAGTTCCAAATTCTCTCCCTTCTTCCCACCCCACCCCCTCTCACTGAGAAGGCAGATTGCGAGCTATTGTTACTGTTATCAGCATGATCATTATTATTGGTTACATGCATATGTACAAGGTGCTGTAATAGGTCCTTGGGATATAGAATTGAAAAATGACAGGACCTTTGCTACTCAGCCACATACACAAAGTACACATGGAGATGGCCGATTTACTGCAGCTGCTTTGGGGACACTTTGATATTTCCAAAATAAGAATATTAATGACACTCCCAATGTCCTCTATTTGTTTTCTATATGCATACATATGTGTGTACATCTTGATTAGGGGTAGCTAGGTTGTGTAATGGTTAGAGCATTGGGCCTGGATGTGACCTCAGACACTAACTGGGTAACCTTAAGGAAATTTGTTAACCTGTCTGCCTCAGTTTCCTCAACAGTAAAATGGGGCTGATAATAGGACCTAACTCCTAAGGTGGTTGTTAGAATCAAATGAGTTAACTTTGCTTAGTAGTAGCCTAGCATTTGGCAGATGCTCATCACTTCTGCTTCACTTTCCCATTAGAGTGTAAGGTCCTCGAGGGCAAGAACTGATTTTATTTTGTATTTGTGTCCCCACTGACGAGCAGAGTGTCTGGTACAGAATGTGGAGCCCGATATTCCACATAAGGTTACTAGGAAGGAGAAGGGATCATCTCTAGAGTATAAATAGCCTGTTGTCAGGAAGGCTGGACTCAGAAATCCCAAGACTTTTCCTGGATCCTCACAGTATAGTAAGATAAGCAGTTTCCTTTGAAAGCATGATAGCCTTCTAATAACTACAGGTCACAATAAACTTAGCGGTCCAAACCATCAGATCGTGCTTCCAGAAACTCCCCTTCTCCTTGCGTTCTCCCCATCTTCTTCCCTTCTCCTTGCCTGCTCCCTCTCTTCTTGCCATCTGTTTCCATATCCACTCCAGCTGCCTTTTCCGTTTCTTACTCTGGGAGCAGTAATCAAGCCATTACTACCACTTCTTTTTTCTTCTTTTTTAAAATTTGTTTTCTTGTTTACATCATTCATTTTCATGACATTTTTGAATTACAAATTTTCTCCCCGTCTTACCCCTGCCCCAACCCCAAAACAGCAATCCCACTGCAAAGCCCCTCTCCTGCTCTGTTCTCTTACTTTCTGATAGGGCAGGGAGGGTCTCCCTATCCCAGCCCCTGTATATCTCAATTCCCAGTTGCAGGTATTGCAGAACCTTAAATTCTAGATTCCCTCGATTCCTCCCTTGTCACCCACCCCCACTGGAAAGACAATCAGTTCAACACAGGCTGTGGATGTGTGACATACTCATAGTGGGCACACTGTGACAGCGATCATCTGTCTCTCCTTCCTATCCCTCCCACCCCCGTTCCGTTCTCCACCCTGTCCCCATCCCTTTACCGAAGTGTGTGCTTCGAGCATCCCTCCCCCAGACACTGCCCTCCCCTCTGTCAACCCCTCTCTTATCCCCATGCCCCCTACTCTCCCATGTGGCATGGTGCCTAGTTTCATGCCATTTCTTCCCCAAGCCAAATTCAATGAGAGTAATTGAAAGTAAAGTTGTAACAGTTATCCCTTGCCTCTTCTATATGGGATGATTAACCCCATTTCGTCTCTCCCTGTCTCCTCTCATTCTAGTTCTCTCCCACCTCAGAATTTCGCCTTTTAAAGTATCATCCCTTCGTATTCAATTCATCCTATACCCTCTTATATACACATATACACACGTGCTCAGATATGTATTTATACGCATATATAGCCTCCTATACTGACCTATGTGTAAGTATACATATAT
>CM053601.1:42073551-42116806 GCA_028646575.1 Pseudocheirus occidentalis | reverse complement strand
AGGGGCAATTTTCTTTGAGGATTTCTTGAAGAATGCTTTCCAAGTTCTTTTTTTGGTCATGGGTTTCAGGTAGACCAATAATTTTCAAATTGTCTCTCCTGGATATATTTTTTATTTTTTCGTTTCTTTGTAACTGTTTAATAGTATCTTGGTTTCTCATAAAGTCATTAGTTTCTACTTGCTCCACTCTAATTCTGAAGGAATTATTGTCTTCAGAATGCTTTTGAGATTTCCTTTTCCATCTGGGAAATTCGACTTTTTAAGGCATTCTTCTCCTCATTGGCTTTCTGGGCCTCTTTTGCCATTTGAGTTAATCTGTTCTTTAAAGTGTTGTTTTCTTCAGTCAGGTTGTTGACTCTCTTTTCATGATTTTCTTGCATCATTCTCATTTCTCTTCCCAATTTTTCCTCCACTTCTCTTATTTGGTTTTCAGAGTCCTTTTTCAGTTGATGTATAGCTAGTAGGCATTCTTCAAGTGTCTTGGAAGCATTTGGTGTGGGAGTTCTGACTGGTTTCTCTTTCTCCCGTTCCATGCTTTGATCTTTTTTTGTCCACAAAAAAGGATTCTAGACTTTTATTGCGGTTCTTATTTTGCTTCCTTTTCCTCATGTTGGCCAGTCAATTAATTGGCTCGTTTTTTAAGGTCTGTGAAACTCTGCTTTCAGGGAAGAAAGCTCTGTTCCAAATAGCTGGGGTTTTCCCAGCTGCCAGAGATATTAGGGGGGTGTTGCAAGTCTCCCCAGCTTTGGCTTGCTGAAAGCGCACCCCAGGCCAACCACCCAAGACCACAATCTGGATCTAGGCCGCTCAAGGCAAGAGCGCTTGGCCCTGATCAATCGATTCAGCCCCCCTGCAGAGTCCACAGGCTAGGGGCTCTGAAGCAACCCAGTGGAGGGCCACAGCCGGTTCCAGCAGTTCCCTTTCCCCCACTGCTTCCTTGCCCTGGGGGCAGATTGGCCAAACTTCTTTTCCTCCTCCAAATTAAGTTTCAAAGTTTCACTTTCACTAACAGTCTCTGACCCTGGTTTGCTGGATTTGAAGATCCCCTCAGGTGCTTCTCTGAAGTAGACTCATGCTATGGCTTGGGAGGCTCAGCTCCTCCTGGCCGCCCTGGGGCCTGGACTGGCAGCGTTGTGTTTTTTGGGGTGGGCTGGTCTCGTCTCCTAGCCTGCTGAATGAGCCCCTCCTGCTGAGCTGCCCCTCTCCAATCCCTGTTTATCACACCTTGGTAGATGTGGAATTGCTGAAGGCTGTAGATCTTCTCTCCTGAAGACTGGCTGCTGTGTGGCTCTGCTCAGCTCAGCTCAGCTCCTTTCTACCACCCCAGGTCTTGCCGCGGTCTTAGCTTCAGGCTGGGCCGACCTCCACTCCTGGCCTGCCGTGATGAGCCCTTGCTGCCGAGCTGCCTTCAGCAAGAGATGTCTTTTCTGTATTTTTGTGAGTCCTAGACTTTGGGGTCATATTTTATGGGTGTTTAGGGTGGTTGTGTGGGAGCTGTGAAGCCTTGCTGCTTCTATGCCACCATCTTGGCTCTGCCCCCCACTACCACTTCTTTTCAAAAGAGCATGTTGGTTGAATCCTCTGTGACTCAGCTCGCCTCCCCTGTTACCTTCCAGGTCAAAATACTTCCTCTGGTGAACCACCACTATGTGTATTGTTTCTTCCCTTTAGATAGCAAGTTCCTTGAGGTCAGTCAGCTGATATATGCTAGGAATTGTGCTAAATGTTCTCTTCTTGCTTTTGTGTTTATATCCCCATTGCTTACTCAGTTCTTGATGCATGTGTTTGATAAATGCTTTACATTCATTCATTCATTAATATGGACTGAACTTGGCAAATTTGTCAGGGAGGCCATTTGTAAGGCAAGAAATCAGTATGAGATGATGGTCTTCTGGGATTTCTGTTACTGAGAATTAGGACCATTAACAATTCCATCCTTGTTCATCCTGTGCCACATAGAATGATTCTCTAAGTTCTCTTATCTGTAGCCATGGTTAGTAAAGACGTGTTCTATAACCCTGCCATACGAGAAGTAGCTTCTGTTCCCTGCTTCATGTGCCTCTTAATCTGGGGAGAGCAAAATCCTTCTCTCTGTCTAACCATGTAGAAGTTAGAGATGAAGCAAATGTGAAGGGAGTGATTTGGTATAGACTGGGAAATATATGCATGTTTCCAAGGACCCAGATCAGAGGGAAGTGTTTATGATTCCAGGGAGAGGAAACTTGGAACTTGGAGAGGTTCCAAAGGACTTCTTCCTGGTGCCCATATTTGCAGCAAAAAGGGCCTTTTCCTGTTGGACCACTCTTTGGTGGACCACAGATCATATTACCTAATTTAGTTTCACTGTTGGTGAAACTACATTACACCCACCATCCAGTTCTTGAACATGTGAGTTTGCTTTAGCTTCATGGATATTCATCCAGTTGTTCAGCCAGGCTTAAGGAAGAACAAGTTTTTTCTGAGCCACAAAATTGTCTCAGATTCTATAGCATTTCCTTGTTTCTGAGAATGGTCATCTCCTCATTAAAATCTTATCCTAACTATAGTCTGTTACATAGGTTTATTTTTCTAAGCTTTCATGTTATCTGTGTATATAAGGAATGAGAGTGAAGGTCCCAGTCTGGAAAGTTTCTTTGTTTCCCTCCCTTCTCTCATTTCCTTCCTTCCTTCCTTCCTTCCTTCCTTCCTTCCTTCCTTCCTTTCTTCCTTCCTTCCTTCCTTCCTTCCTTCCTTCCTTCCTTCCTTCCTTCCTTCCTTCCTTCCTTCCTTCCTTCCTTCTGTCCTTCCTTGAAACGAGAATACATTTTTTCCATACCCCAAATAATGATAGTACAGAAAAATCACCAACCTGAACTTCATTGTTATTAAGTCATTCATAGTGTGTTTGAGCATAATTATGTAAAGGAATTTAAAAAATTGATTTGTTCTCTATCCAGTGATGTCAGTTTTCCACATCTCTGTCTTCTGAATGGTTTCTCTCCTGCTGTGTGCATTTTAGGTTTTCTGGACTCAAACCAAAGAATCTTGGGAATAACACAAAGCTCATCGAGTGGCTGCCCCAGAATGACCTGCTTGGTGAGCCTGTTATTTATGTTGCATCTTTTTGTTGTTAATTGTGGAAATGCAGACATTATGTTTTTATCTAAAATTTGTGCAAAAATATACCGTTTTTCCCAAGATATTTTGATTCTTAGATTACTGTATGTTTATGATAAATTTTATCAAATTGTTTGATTCTTAAATGCTTATAGGCTTCCTAAATATTTTCTTGTTAGCAAATAATTGATTATATCCACAAGGCATAATGCAGTTATGCTTACGTCATGGGCCTCCACGTTTCAGCTTTTTAATCTTTAAATTGAGGTTCATGCAAAAGGACAATCAAACCTTTCACTGGGCACCCACACCAAGATACCTGTACTGTGTTGGTGAGCTGTTCCTAATTGCTCTACTTCCCTGCCCCAAGTACATCTCATTCACAAATAGCCTGTATTCAGCTCAGTCACTCATCTTTACATGGTCCCACTCCTACCCAAGTATACCTTTCTCCCTCAGGATATATTTCCTCTCACTCCCTCTGACTCACAACCCTCTCAGCATCACCTCAATTGCTCAGAACACAACACTGTGTTCTGTTCTCTATACAATAAAACACAACTGTTAACATGCTGTCCAAATGACCAGGGATCAGCTTCCTGACAAAGCTGTTCTAGTTACCAGTGTCAGGAGGACTTTCTGAGGGCCCCTTAATACAGCCAGCTATTTGGTCACAGAGAACAGTTTCTTCTCCAAATTCTGTCAGTGTTCCCTCCCCAGCTAAAAATGTACTTTGGGGGAGAACTATCATGACCTTTCTTCTGTGTTCATTGCAGTAAATTCTACCATATTTCAATAAGGTTTCCCTCAGAATGGATTTTTTCTCACCTTCTGCATATTTATTTAGGGCAGTGGTTCTCAACCTGTGGGTCGCAACCCCTTTGGGGATCAAACAGGGTTACCTAAGACCATTGGAAAACACATATTTGCAATGGTCTTAGGAACCGAGACACTGCTCCTCTGTCTGTCTCCAGGTGAGTGCACCCACATGCAGATACACCCACATATGAGTATTAAAGGGTCACAGCATTAGAAAGGTTGAGAACCACTGATTTAGGGTCTGCTCCAGTCCTCAAGTTAATAACTGCCTGCTCTATTATTTCTTCTTTTTGTTACCAGGTTTTCTCTGCTTGGGATTTTCTTCTCTGCTTTACTCTCCCATTTCTCTTTAACTTATAGTCTTAAAACCTAGATAGAGTATTAAGAGATTCAGTGACTTGTCCATAGTTATATAGCCAGAAAGTGTCCCTAGGGAGCCTTGAATGCAGGTCTTCCTGATTTTAGAACTCAGTTGAATATGAGGATCAGTGTGACTATCATCATTTCTAAGTTAAAGAACAGGATCAGTTGTGTGCTAATAATAAGTGTTTAACTGCTGGCTTTCTGGGGCAAAAAATGTTCACACGACAATTAAATCTCATTCTCACATTTTCTTAATAACTTTCTTAAGTTTAGCCAATCAGTATAACAATAAATTTTAAAAAATCTTCATGCTCCTCCATTTATAAGATCTCTCACTTCTTGATCTAGAACCCATGAGGCTGTGGCTTTGTTTTGGGACAGACTGGCTTCTCCCCTTTCTTCTTCACTTCCCTTTTAGCTTGAATCTTTCCCATCTAATATTCCTTTTTCCATCCAGTGATTTCCTTGAGGTATTGAAAAAGCAGCTCTATTCTCTCTTGGTTCCTTTCCTGTTACCAGTTATTTTTCATGTTCTAGTCTGGACGATCATCTTTGAGGGTCCCTCTAGTTGTGAAAATCTTAGGATTCCATGTGTCCAGGGCCTTGTTAGTGAGCTGGTTTAACCTACTGAACCACGAGGTAGCAGAAGAGAAGGTCAGTAGATCAGCTGTTATTACACTAACCTGATGATATGGTTGAGCTGCCTATACTCCGGGATGCCCGATGAGCGTTTCCCCAACCTGATACAGTAGAAGGATATAGATGGTGGATCTGGAGCCCAAGGAGCTGAGTTGAGCACATGAGTGCGTGCACACACACACACACACCCCGATTTTTAAAGCATTCACATCTTACACTTTCTTGCTCAGCGACTCTGTTTTTGTTGTTTCACAAGAAGCAGTGTTGGATAGTGGATGGAGTACCGAACTGTCACTCAGAAGACCTTGGGCTTAAATTCCGATGATGGAGTCAGAGGAACTAGGTCCAGATCCCATTTCTGATGTTTGCTACCAGTCTGACCATGAGAAAATCCACTTACATCTGCTGACTCATTTATAAAAGGAAGGGATTAGGCTAGGGTGGTGTCTGTGGCCCTTTCAGCTCTGGATCTGTGTGATGTCTGGTGGTTAATTCTGAAGGCCTAGGGCAACTCATTAGTGCTTTTCTAAATCAAAGAAAAGATAAACTCTGCAGTCTGTTGATGAAGAGAACTCACATGCTGGGAATTCTCTCAAAATGATAAAATTTCAGCTCAAATTAAAAATAAAATTGTTTAAAATGTTTCTTTAAAGCCACTTGCCAATAACCGCTTATCAAATACCAATCTTTAGAGCCATTACCAATAATGAATAACTTAGACAGAATTTTTTTCTATTTCTAGAAACATCTTGTAACAATTTGTACCTCTGCAATAGGGGCTCTTTACTTGAGGATAGATTGGGAGGGTGGAGGTGGGGAGGTGTGTGTCTGTGAATTTGGAAAGGAGGAATATTGCATCTTTGTTTCTACTAACTTCTAACTGAGCTTTTTCTTTTCCCTCAATTATAAATTCATTCAACAAGTGTTCTGAGAAGGGGTCCGTATGCTTCAAAAGACTTTCAAAAGGGGTCCTTGACCACCCCCCCCCCAAAAAAAAGGTTAAGAAAATCTCTACATGTAACATTACTGTCTTATTATTGCTCCCTTCTTTAGGACACTCAAATATTAAAGCCTTTCTTAGCCATGGTGGCTTGAACAGCATTTTTGAAACTATGTACCATGGAGTTCCTGTTGTGGGTATTCCGCTCTTTGGAGATCATTATGATACAATGATCCGAGTCCAGGCAAAGGGCATGGGGATATTACTGGAATGGAAGTCAATGACCGAACAGGACTTATATGAAGCCTTGGTGAAAGTTATTAATGATCCCAGGTAAGGGATATTTCCTGATTTCATTTATTATTGAAAAAGTTGAAACATACAGCATAAGAGGTTTTTAAATCTCTGTCCATGCTTTCTTCGGCTTAGCCTCCTTCCACCATAATATGAAAAAGTACCACAACTGTATAGCATCCGTATTGTGCCCAAGAAGTTCCCAAGTTTCCGCCCAGCATCAGTTAGAGAAGCATGCCTGCCTTGGCCTTTCTTTATAAGCCTATTTACTGAAGCTGTTAAATCCATTCTGGACTGACCAACCCCTCCCGCAGTCCCCTACTGAAAAGGGGACAACTTTCTTATTGTACCTGGCTTTTGAGTGGTTCCATGCATTATGGCATGCAGTGAAAGCCTAGGTTCTAACTCAGGGGACTCCTTTCTTGTTGCCTTTAGGGAGAGGTAGAAAGAGAAGTGTCACCACATTCAGGACCCAGCAAGAATTGTCTCTCAACCTTAGGCCTATGGTCAGAATTTATTCTAAGACCTGATGATGCTGATGCTGAGATGAGTCACTTTCTTACTGCCCTGCACATCGATCTTGTTAAGACTCCAACTTATGTGCAAATGATGGCTCTAATTTCAAAAAGACATTTTCATCCAGATTTTGCATGCATAAGTGTAGTCTGTTGTGGGCATCCTTCTCTATGCCATAGAATTTCCTAGAGATTAAAAAGTGATGCCCCTGAGACAGAACTAATTCTGTAGTTTTGGAAGAAGAATCAATTAATAAGAATCTCAGTTGTCAGTAAACCCAGCTGAGCCCTGCTCTACCAGGTAAGTCTAGAAACAAACACCTATCAGCGTATCAGGGTATGCTTAAAGTCCTAGAGCAGGCAGCTTTTATAATCCATCTACATTCCTTTCAAAGTCTGACTTTGAAACATATGTGACATTTTCTAAAATGAAGAATTTATGAACAACATGTGAATTTTAAAACAAGTGTGATAAAGCACATTTGCTGTGTAACCAGTGGATAAGCATTCCACAGTCCTTGGAAATCTGAGTCTTTGGGCCAGAGTGCTTTTGTGACTCCTCCCAGTGGTTATAGCTCTTGAAATTGGGGCTCCCTACCCTGGAAGTTCTCCACTTCAGGGGGCAAAGAGAAAACATTAGATCCTTAACAGCTTAACAAAGAGGGGAGTTGTCAATATGGAGGCAGTTTTAGGGGAAATAGCACCCTCTGAGTCCAAGACTGAGCCGGGCCTCAGAAACTGTCTAAGAAATGAAGAGGCTGGTCCAGTTGTCAATCATCATTGGTATAGAGAATTGTTCTGACTACCTGGTTAGGTCATTTTACCATCCAAGAATTTTGCATCCACCAAATCAGTCAAGTTTTGATTAAGTACCTAATGTGATCAAGGCAGTGTGCTGGGTACCGAGCATACAGAAGCAGAAATGAAACATTCTTTGTCCTCAGAGAATACATTAACATTAGCTCTAGAAGGTTCCAGGGTTGTCCCAAAGCCGCTGGACAGGCATGAACCCAACTGACTTGGGGACAAATAGATAAAGAATCATCTAGCAAGAGATCAGTGTTCTCACAGCCTCATTTGAGTAGCTGAATGTTTGCATTCTTAATGTGGCTTTATAATTTTAAAAAGAATTGTTGGTTTACAACAGCTGAGGGAGGTCAGTAATGCCAGCAGGTAGTACAGTACCGTCTCTTACAGAAAGAGGCAGCTTGGCATGCCAGACTGACAACTGAATTCAAAGCCTAGAATACTAATATTCAGGTCACAGCTCTAATGTATCCTGGCTGTGTGACCCTGGGCAAATAACTTCACCTCTCAGAGATCCAGACAATTCTCTCTTTTTTTTTTTTTTTTCTTTTTTGGAGAGGGGAAGTCAGGGTAGTTGGGGTTAAGTGACGTGCCCAAGGTCACATGGCTAGTAAGTGTTAGGTGTCTGAGGTTGAATTTGAACTCAGGTCCTCCTAACTCTAGGGCCAGTGCTGTATTCACTGCGTTACCCAGCTGCCCCCCCAGGCACCTCTCTTTAGACTATAAATTGCAGAGAAGGTACCAACCTGCACTGATAGAGAGACTGCCTCTCCTGAAATTTGCCCATGCTAATGAAGTCACAGGTCCAATTGGTCAGCCCTATTTTATAGATAAGGAGCCAGGTTTAGATGGATGATCCAAGTGAACAGGCTTATGATATCCTGTTCCCATCTTGTGATACCAAATGTCATACCTTCTGAAAGTAGATCCTTTCCAAATGTGACTGTCTTTTTCTAGCAACGAGATTTAAATTGTATTTGAGGGTAGACTTTATTATTATTTGTTATTTACAAATAAATGATTAAAATTCATTTTCTAGGTCTCTAGTGTCCAGGTTTGACATTGATAGGATTGCTTTTCTCTCCATGAACATTTCCTTACCACAAAGTTTTGTAATGGGAAACTTCCGTTTATCTTTTATTACTTACTAGAAGTAATATTAAATTTCACAGGAAAGGGTTAGAGTCTGAAGGTTCAGAAGAAGTCAGTTTATGCTATTACACCTTTTAGAAAGTTAAATTTTATCATAGTTTGATTATATTATAAGAGTCAGGGTGACTTAGTGAATAGAGAACTGATCTTAGGGTCAGGAATACCTTGCTTCAAGCTGTACCTCTATACTTGCTGTACGTGACCCTGAGTAACTCATTTAACTTCTCACTCTCTTGGGCGATAGATATCATGAATATTGCCATGCAGGGAAGGTGACCATCCGCCTCGGCAGAAGAGGTTTCCTCTTTAGGAGTTCCCATATTGATTAAATCACTGGTCTAGTAAATTAATCAATAACTATTAAGTGCCTACTATGTGCCAGCTATGGCCTTAAGTCCTGGAGATACAGAAAGAAGCAGAAGACTGTCTATTGCCTTCAAGGAGCTTAGCTCCCCTAATGGGGAGACAAATTTCAAATAAGCATATACAAGGCAAGCTGGATGAAGGATGCAAAATATACACCCTGCCTGGAGCCAAGAGACGGAGTGTCTTGCTTGTGGGTCAGCCAGGAGGCCAGTGTCGCATGTGTCAGAGAGTAAGGTGTAGGAAGATTGGAAAGGTAGGAGGGGTGTAGGTTATGAAGAGTTGTGAATGCCAAATAGGGTATTTTTATTTGATCCTGGAGATAATTACAAGCTTCCGAAGTTTATTGAGAGAGGTGAGGTTTGGGAAGGGCTCTTGACGTGTTCAGACCTGAACACGTGTTGTGGCCCTGTTAGATGAGGGGCAGGGGTGAGAGGTAGTGAGGAAGCCCAGCTGACGGCCAGGCAGCTGTGAGCCTGAGGGCCTGGGAGGAGGCTTAGGGAGCGGAGATGATGAGCTTGGCTTTGGACACGTGGAGGTTCAGACCTCTGTAGAGTGAATCTCCCCCTGTTTTGTCCTCCCTCCCTACATGGTATACTTACCCATTGTTCAACTAGGCAGATTGATATTATCAAGTCCCGTTCAAGAATGGGGGATATTAACATATTAAACCTTGTTTTCTCCTCACTTGTTGCCACTTAGCTACCGTGCACGTGCCCAGAAGTTATCAGAAATCCACAAGGACCAGCCTAGTCACCCTGTCAATCGGACTGTCTATTGGATTGATTACATTCTGCGTCATGATGGAGCACATCATCTGCGGGCCGCCGTCCACCGCATCTCTTTCTATCAGTATTTTTTACTGGATGTTGTCTTTGTGCTGTCACTGGGCGCTACCTTACTTTACTTTGTTTTGGCGAGGATGGTCAGATTCACCTACAAACAAAGCACACGTCTCTGGTCTAGAAGTGAGCATAGCACTGTTAATGGACATTACCACAATGGAATCCCCAATGGCAAGTATAAAAGAAATGGCCACATTAAACATGAGAAGAAGGTGAAATGAGCCAACCCACCTGCATTATCTCAAGGAATCAGTTCAGTAGTTGAATTTTTATCACTGTAACTTAGTCTAACAGCTACTTAAAGGAAAACCTCAGTAAACAATTCTAACACTTCCCTATGTAACCTTACAGGATGAAATTCTACGACACTAAGATGTCTTAAAAAAAAAAGCACAAGCCTAAAATGCAAAAATGTATTTTATTCTTAATACCGATGCAGAGAGGTTATTTTGGCAATGACATTTTTGGCAGCCTTAATTCTTTGAATCAGTTGAATGACCCTAAGAGTTCTTAGTTTTAAAACCAGAATGTATATGACCCAGGTAAGAAATTTTTTGTCTTCAGAAAAGTTTTTTTTAGTTTAGTTTTTTTTTTTAATGATTCTCTCTCTCTCTCTCTCTCTCTCTCTCTCTCTCTCTCTCTCTCTTTTGCTTCTTGGAGGGGGGAAGGTAGGGCAGTTGGGGTCAAGTGATTTACCCAAAGTCACACGGCTAGTTTTGTGTTAAGTATCTGAGGCCAGATTTGAACTTGAGGCCGAATTTGAACTCAGGTCCTCCTGACTCCAGGGACAGTGGTCTATTCACTGCTCCACCTAGCCACCCCATGATTATTTCTTAATTGAGAGAATTTCATCTAGCTATATATTAAATTTGTTCACAAGAGTCATAAGAATGAGATTGAGAATAAGGCCATTATCCCAGAATGTTTGGCACCCAGAAGTTTATCAGATTGTAGACTTAGAATACTACTATGAAAGAATATTTCATCCCTAAACTGAGCACTGAAGGAGAAAATGTTCTTTTTATTAGTGAACTCTTTTGACCGCTGCTATTGAAAATGTGAAATTAAGTAAGGGTGCAAATGATTGTCTTAAGAGATGTACACATATTTTGTTTTCTTCTTGTGTTTTCCATTTACCAATAACTTTCCTCTGGACAAATTCTATTGTATTTAAAAAAATAATTTCAACAAAGAACACAGACATGTTGAAAATAATAATTAAGAAGAAATGAAGCTCCGATGACAGCATCCCTGCAGAAGGTTTGGCCTTGTATACATAGCATTATGAAAGGGTTTCTCTCTCTCTTTTTTCTTTCTTTTTCCTCCTATGCTTTTCTTCCTCTTTTCTTGTCTTTTTATTCCTTCCTTTCTTCTTTCTTCTCTCTCTTAGATAGTCTTTCTTTTGGGGGGGCAGAGGGGTATTGATACATAAAAAATATTTCAAGTCTTTCCTATAATAGGATATTTATACCTAAAATTTGTTCCATTTGAACAGTTCTGTATTGGAGAGAAAAAAAGTAAGCAACTTCTTTGTTCCTTATATTGGTTTGGGCCACCCTCTCTTCATTACGTCGTTGCCAATATTTTATGCTCTCAAACAGGACAAGCACTTCTCTTAGTGGAGAACTGCTTTTTGACAAGAGGTTTAAATTCAGACCCTGTGTACCATACATAAAGATCACAGAGGCCATGTCTCTCTTTCCCCAACATGATCCTCATTGCCCCCCTTCCCTGGCAGTCTCTTTCAATCATTATGGCTGACATGGGACATCAACAGGATTGAATTGAGAACAGGGATGCAGGAAATTGGGCAGAATAAAACCAAATGATCCATCCTGCTGAAGCTGTCAGGGTCGGCAACTATGAGTTTATTTCCATGTCATTCTGTTTACTTGGTGTTTGCACTACAGATGCTGAGTGTATGCTTTATTTATATATAGTTTTAAATCCCGTGTCTCACCAAGGGAGGGGAAAAGAACCATTTATCTAGTGTTGTTCACTAACATGGGAAACATTATGAAAATTAGATAAGGGTATGGAAGAGTCATCATCATACACAGTGACACGACATTTCATTACCAATCCCACCAGGAGCCACCATCCCATTGTGCAGGTTCATGTCACAAATAGGTTTCTGATGTACAGTGCAGACAAGTGTGCTGCGTTCTGAATACTTGAAGAAATGGTATTATAAATAAGCCTATTAGCTATGCTTTTTTTCTTTTTTCGTTTTTTTTTTTTTTACATTCTTAGCATGACGGGACAATTAAAAGACCATGCATGAGCACAGGCAATGATTGGTGGGGAAGTAATAGGCCTTAGAGTGTATGAGTGAGCTGGTTTTACTGTTTTTGGTATTGAAGAAAGTAGCAAGGACAAGCACTGACCGGATGATTAAGCCTAAGTTAATCTCCACTGTGATAAAACAAACAACTTAAACAATAAACATGACTTTAATAGAGAAAAACATGGTTGGTAATAAGTTTTTATTTAGAAGATGTTTCATAGAATTATGTGCGTTCACTCTGCTCTCTTCTGGCTCCCTAGACTCTCCATGTGTGCGAGCATGAACACAACACGTCTGTGTATCATGCATTCTGTCTGAGGCAGTTTTTGTCCTCATACCCTTTGGGGGCAGTTGGTGTTAAATAGCATAAGCACACTTTTGTACAAGAGCATCACAGAAATAAAAATGCCAGGCACGGGTCTGCACCGAGCAGTGTCGTTTCTTCATAATACGCTTATTGTTGGTTGGTTTCAATAAATGAGAGTGATTTCAGGATTTGCACACTTGTTCTTAATCCTCCAATAAAGTACAATATTTGAGAAGTTTGGGTTGTCTTTCTTTAGAGAAACGAGATTTGAACCTCCTCATAGCTTTCTGGGGAGGGGGTGAAAGCAAAAGAATTATGTACTTAAAATCACAAGGTAGAGTAACAGCTGGCCTTGAACCCTAGGCATGTGACTCTAGGCAAGTCATGTCCAGGGGTGTTTTGAGCTCCAGCCAATCAGCTCCAGAGAACAGAGTGAAGCTTCCATTTACACTTTAGATATTGGCAAACACTAGAAACTGTGAACATTTGCACCTCCAACATCGGCAAACACTAGAAATCAAGGCTTGATTTATTGTTTTATTGGTTATCTGGATTTAACAAAGCAATGGAGAAAATGTTATTCAATGTAGATTAAACTTGAATGTACGCCATGTATGGAGAGCCAGTTGCTAGGAAGCTCTCTAAAACTGAAGTTTCAGAGAAGGGGCTGACCTGTACTGGAAGGAGTTTTCCTTAACTGGGAATTCCATATAGCAAGGAAGTCACAAGTCTAGCCTGTGTTCCTATTTTGAGGACTATTTATTCTAGGTCACTGACACCTGGCCACGGACATGTGGCCATTTGTGACCATGACTTTCCTCTTTAAAATTGGAGAAGGTCAAAGTACATTGTAGTGGGATGGTTGGCTCTGGGAGGTTGGGGGTAGGGGTGGGGGGGAGTAAGCTTAACACACTTCTCAGTTTAATTTGCATGATAACGTTTTTTCCATCACTAAGTCTAGACAACCAATAGAGCAAAAAGCCAAGACCTAACTTCTGGCCTCAGAGATAGAAATGCTCACAACTAAATAATTAACAATTTAATGACTCTTGTGAGCAGACTGATTTGAGCTGGAACCAACACAGCCCTGCTGAAGGTCTGACACAAGGGGTTAAGAGGTACTATGTTTCTCATCATTGTAGATGGCAGAGAGCGGGAGAGGGAGGGAAGGACTTGACAGAATTTAATCTTCCCCTGCTTTCTTCCTTCCCTCTCCCTGTTGTAACCTGGGTCTCTGAGCTCACATGACTCTCTAGGTTATTTAAGCCTAGACCAAGGGTTGCCCTGATTGGTTTTAAAAACAATAACAAGGACACTAAGACTGCTTTCTTACTTAGTGTTAAAGCTTTGTTGCTGATTGATTTTGGATGTTGGGACAAGTTATGTCCTTTCTAAGACTTGAGTAATTGTTTCTCTTTTGGCCAATAAACCCGTAGGTCTTTCCCTTCCAGTCTGACTTTTTTTTTTTAAGGGGTCATCCCTCGACTCACTCTTCAGTGAGGCCTATTCCTGAATGGACGTTGCCTCATTCAAAGTGAGAACTCAGAAAGACCTTAGCTTGAAAAGGCCAAGGTCTCCCACTGCATCCTGGGGCATCTTTGCTTGTCCTGATCTCTGTCTGGCCACTGAGCCCAGATGGCTCTGGAGAAGAAAGTGAGGCTGGTGACTTTGCACAGCCTTGCCTCACTTAAATCTAATTCAGTGCAAATCATGGCATCACCTCCTTGATTGATGATCCTCTTTGAGAACTAAGGACAGACCACAAGTTTCCTAATGTATCAAAGCAAGACTGTTGGACTAGATGAATTCTTTGGTCCCTTCCAACTCTTAACATTCTGTAAGAAATGTGTGACAGTCCCATCATTTTGTGGTAAGAGCACTTATTACCACCTCCTGTCAGGAGTTCCCAGGGCTTTACAGGTCTGAACCCAGGGAGGCAGATATGTCCACCCTTCAGTCACAGGGAGGGAAGCCTTAGCTCAGCAAGGGCAACCTCAGGCTGGCTTTTGGAATGATTTTCTACATTAATAATAATAATAAATGTATATAGATAGTGTTTTAAATTTAGAAAATGTTTTTTAAGATATTACCTCATTTTATTCTTAAAACAACCGAGAGTTAGTATCTCTACTTCATAGACAAGGAAACTGAAGCAGACAGATCAAGTCATTCCCTTAGCATTGCACAGCTTGGTAAAGCACCTCAGGCCAGACGTGAATTCAGATCTTCTGCTCTAGGTCCAATGCTCATTATCATATTCTGATATTTCTTTAGGGAACATTTTATTTGAGGAAAAAGACTACAACGTTTATTTCATGGGACTTTTTTTTAAATTAACTAGCATTTATTTTCTCTCAGTCTCCTGTATCCTCTGCCTGAAAAAAGAAAAGCAAAACCTTGGTATTGTATATAGTACATATGTATAATATGTTGGCATACGTTGGCCATTTAAAAAAAGTGTATATCTCATCCTGCACATCAAGTCCACTGGTCAGGAGGTAAGTAGCATGCTTTATCCTTGGTCCTCTGGAATCATGGTAGGTCAGAGGCCTTAAGTCTTTCAAAGTTATTTGTTTCATAAGATTTCATAAAGAGTGTTTTTTTAAATTTAATCACCTTGAATAGATATACAGCTAAACAACAATTTGACTTAAAAATAAATAAAAGCAAATATTTTCTTGAGTAATTCCAGATGATTTCCTGACAATTATAACTTAGTTATTTTGACTAAATTTATCTCATTTCTCTATATGAAAAGGACGATTCATTTGCCTGTTGCCCTCTTTTCCTCCAAGCTAAATTCTCTTAAATCTTGTTATTAAGAATTCTTTCGCTCCACTTTGAAGATCAACAATTTTGAGGTGAATGTAATGGAACAAAGGACAGAATGGTTCCAAAGGCTAGGCCAATAATTAGATTTATTTTTCCTTTAATACATGAATCACTTACAAAACAATATCACATGTGGACATAAGTTTTTTTTGTGTGTGTGAGGCAGTCGGGATTAAGTGACTTGTGCAGGGTCACACAGCTAGTAAGGTCAAGTGTCCTGACTCCAGGACCAGTGCTCTATTCATTGTGCCACCCAGCTGCCCAGCATAAGTATTAGCAGCTAAGATAATCCTTCCCAATTTATCATCAGTCGTTTTTGAGTTCTTTGCCATAAAGCAGGACACTAAGTTTTAGAAATTCTGTATGTATGTGGTTACTAAACACTATACCCTTCTCCATAATTTTTGAGACCTGGAAGTGATTGACTAGGAATATCAAGTGTTTGGGGTAGATGTTGATTTAAAATCATTGCCCTTCTCCATTCTAAGTCTACCCCTTATACATTCCAACTAAGAAAAATAAGCAGTATTTTTAGCTTTGACAGCAATGCACATTGGAGGCAAAATTCTGAGAGTCTGATTGGAAAAGTGAAAGGCAAAAGGGGATGAGATGCTAGTATTGGAAGCCCTCAAAACACAGACAAACTGTATAAATGCACTTCCTCCCCCATTTTACTTCACTTTGGGCGTTGAAGACACCTAAGAATAAATTACTTCCTCGCTATCTCAAGAATTTTATATATCCGTCTGGAGAATTACTGATATGTCAAATTATTATCTGCATTGTTAAAGCCATATTATACCAAATTAGAGTCACTGGTGTAACTATAATGGCATTTTAAAAGAAGACCAGCTATTTTAACCATCCATATTTAAAGCATCCAACACTAGAGAAAATGTGGGGGAAAAACTATCTCAAGTTTTATAAAAATAAGCAAAATATAGCATTCCCCATTCTACATTGCGCGTGCCATGTTCTTTTTTGCAGACTTATCGTTCTTCTAGTGATCTGTTTTCAAAATGCATAATTAGTTGAAATCAGTAGCACCATCTACATTTTAAATGGTTATATCACTTGATTCAAGGGTACAGTTCCTCACCTTAATATTTGGACCAAACTTACATTGAAGTTAGTGGCAATTTCACCTGCATATGCAAGAAATCAAGGGAGACAATGTGAGCTTGTATTTAAAACCCTTTATTCTAGAAGATAAGTGTACTTGTTAGCAATATATGGCTATTTTAAGCATTGTGAATGATGTCTTCTAGACTATCTAATATCACAGTATAGAGAAGATTATATTTTTATTTCCTGGGTTATTTGTAGTTATACATGATTTAAAAAAAATTAGGAATAGATCTGTTTGAAATGAACTTTATCTTAAAAGTTTCCTTCCTCTTCACTTAGTCACATTTGAGAGAAGAGAGACAGAGATCTTTGAGGGAAAGCACAATTCTGTTAATGTCATGTCACATTAAATATGACAAATTTTTAATCATATTGGTGAATATACAGCATCACAGTTTATCATCTTATTTGGCTCTAGGTATTTTGACGTGAGTAGAAAGAAAAGGCATTTGGAAAGACTCAAAAATTCAATCCTTTGTCATGTCTACGACGAATCCTGAGTCTGTCTTTTGCATATAATGGGAGGAATCCAACCTGAATGATAAGTAATTCAGCAGTACTAGAATCTCACATATACCAAGGTGATCAGTAACTTAATTCTTTGGCCTAATCTCTAGAAAAACAAAATGCTAATAAAGTGTTAGGTTAGATTTCCCAAGTTGTGAGACTTTTTTAGAAATCAGTTCTTGGAATCATTGAATCTGAACATAACAATGTTTAGTCACATTATAGATCCCTTTAGAATTTTTGTGCTATTTTGGAATTAATGGCTATAATAAAACACTCAAGGAAAATTATGATTCCATTGGTTTGGCTACCAGCCTCCACCCACACATCTGTTCAAGACTGATACTTAGGTTATGAGTGGCCAAACAATAACTATAGCGATCTGATTATGAATGTAAAGATTAGATATGTTGAATATGAATTAATGAAATTATATAATATTAAAAAAAGTAATACTAATAAATGGTTTTCTTTTGAGAAAACAAATAGTGGTGATTTTAAAGGGTTCTAATACAGTTCTATAACATCACGGGTCAAATAGTGTGTATAACAGCAAGAATTATAAAATGAAATTAAGCCATTCCATGTATATCGTTTGGTCTTGTACTCCATCTTCTCATTCTGTAATAGAGAATATTGAAGAATGAGTTAGGCACTTACCTAAATTGAAGAGTCGTTACCGTTACTAACAGCTTTTGCTCTTTTGAACTAATAGAGGTATAGTCTAGAACATAAGGAACTTGGGAAGGTACAGGGTAGGAGGGACCTTACCTTTCAATTCAGCAGGCATTTTTAAGGACCTGATCCCTATCTATCACTGCAGATACAAAGGTGCCCTTCTCCCAAGGAATATACATGGTACCGGTTTGTTTTTTTCTGGCAGCACCAAAAGCCAGAGTTTTTAGCTAGAAAGAACCTTAGAGGTAAGCCAATCCAATCAACCCAATTTAAATGGAAACTGGTCCAGAAGGTTGAGGCTTGATTCAAGGTCAAGTTGAGAGCCTCTAGAGCTGGTATTCAAACTGTATTCCTCGAATCTAAATTTGCTGCTTTTCCTATTGCATTATTTTGCCATTTCTACACATGTGGTCTTGGACAAGTCACTTTTCTCTGGATCTCAGTTTCATCATCTAAAAATCATGTCAAATGAGGCAGTAGAATTAACTAATCTCTAAAGTTTCTTCCTCATAATCTCTCATACATCATCTCTTAGCAAACCCTGCGGACTTGGCGCAGTTCTAGACCAGGACCAGTTTCAGGTAAGTGTCTGTCTGCTTCCTCCACTAGCCGTGCCCTCTATTTCAGACCTCCAGTCTTTTCCCAAATAACCTTCAGTGCATTCACAGCACTTGTACTTCACAGCATCCCCACACCCTGACTTGTGATGCAAGTGTTTCAGTCTGATGCTGTTCAGCTCTTCAATCATGCCCAACTCTCCATGACCCCATTTGGGGTTTTCTTGGCAAGGATATTAGAGGGGTTTGCCATTTCCTTCTCTAGTTCATTTACGGATGAGGAAACTGAGGCAAAAAGGCTTAAGTGACTTATCCATAGTCATACTTCTAGTAAGTGTATGAGGTTAGATCTGAACTCAGATTTGATGGCTATGAAATGATCGATTCTAATTTTATGAAAAATTAGAATTTATATAAACGCTGAAGTTTTGCAAAGCACTTTATCCTGAATAACTCTGGGGTTGGTGCTGCTTTTCTCACTTTACAGATAAACTGAGGCAGACAAATTAGGTGAATTAACCACATTCCTGTTATATATCTGAGGTAAGATTTGAACCCAGATATTTCTGACTCCAGTTCCAATAGCTGTCCACTGTGCAACCTAGCTGCTGACATTTGGAAGTCTAATTTTCCATGAATCAGCTGATGATGGAAGCATACCAGGCATAAATGAGAAAATGGCACATTGCTGAAGAGCTTTTGTATTTGTGAACCAGTTACTGGTTGGGTGGGAGTGGGGGTCACATTACTTCAATCCCGACGGACCTTTAGCATTTAATTCTCAAGTGTGTTGTGAAGAGTGTTGTTTGTTGCATCACCTGTCACTCAAGATACTCGCCTTTTTCCTTTGGTTGACCCCTGGTCCTGGAACCACACTGGGTAGTTCCTTTGGAAGATGAAGGCCTGAATTTTCTTACTCTGTTGCTCTACACAGTAATGATTTTGTAGGTACCTTTTCTGCCCCCACCCCCAATTTTGTCTGCAACCAGTCAAATGGCACTCTGACCAAAAGGATCCTTTCTTTGCTTCTTGAAAATTGTGTTTCCCTCACATTAACAACACCATCACTGATACTGTTAAGAGTATCTTAACTTCTAGTTATTCTAGTATTATTGTGACCTGGGATGGCCACCAAAAGCAGTAGGCAGAGAACCAGTCACATTTCAGTGAGTCAACAGGTATTTACCAACTACGATGTGCTGAGCATTGTGCTAAAAGAAAAGTCAATATCTGCTAAAAAAGAAAAAAAAATTGCCCTTCCCTCAAGGAAAGGAAGCTCAGAGTCTAAATT
Organism: Pseudocheirus occidentalis; assembly: GCA_028646575.1. Taxonomy (NCBI): domain Eukaryota; kingdom Metazoa; phylum Chordata; class Mammalia; order Diprotodontia; family Pseudocheiridae; genus Pseudocheirus; species Pseudocheirus occidentalis. Next base: position 42,097,386 of record CM053601.1, on the reverse strand, counting down.
TAGGGGGAATATCAAGTGATTATGTAAAATCAAGATACATACTAGATAAAAGAGATGATTTCAAGCGATGGCCCTAGCATCAAGGGTTCAGGAAAGGCTTCCTGTGAAACCTGAGATTTTCATGGAGTCTTTAGAGAAGCCAGGGAGCCAGAGATGAGGAGTGAGAGAATTCAAGGTATGGCGGCCTGTTAGTGAAAACATCCAACCTTGTGCAAGGAAGAGAGTTGTCCTTGATTTTGTTTTCACCTGTCCTTAGTTCCCTATAACCAATCAGCTAGTCCATTCTATCCCCACTGCATCTCCAGCACACTCCTCTTCTGGACTTATAGCTGCCATCTTGGCTCTGATCCTTATTCTAACCTGGACTACTGTTGATAGCTTCCTCAGTTGTCTCCTGCTCCCTAACCCATACTTCCCATTGCTTCCAAAATACTCCCAAAATCTCCATGTTAGAGTTTAAATTGAGGCAGAGGTTAAGTGACTTGCCCAGGGTCACACAGCTAGTAAGTATGAGAATTTGAATTCAAACTCAGGACTTCCTGACTCCAGGACACAAACTCTCTCCAGTGTACCACCTACATGCCAGGAGTCTCTTATAATAGGGTAAAAGAAGCAAAATTAATGATACAGTAACATGATGTGAGAGTACATACAGCATCCTATATCTATAGCACCCTTCTGTATTTTTTCTCTTTTTTTAAAAAAAATTTACTTATTTTCTTGTTTATATCACTCATTTCCACGAGATTTTGAGCCAATTTTCTCCCCATCTTTCCCCTACCCACCACCTCAAAACAGCTATTCCACTGTATAGCCCTTCCCCCGATCTGCTCTCTCCTATGTCCTCCCCCATCACCCCTCTGACTTTCTGATAGGGCAGGATGACTCTCCCTATCCAAGTGCTTGTATATCTTAATTCTCAGTTGCATGTAGTTAATAATAATAATAACAATAACAAACTATACACACACACACACATATTTTTAACATTTGATTGTAGAACTTCAAATTCTAGATTCTTTCTCTTTCTCCCTCATCATCCACCCCTACTGGAAAGACAAGCAATTCAATACAGGCTGTACATGTGTAGTTACACAGAGCATCTCCACAATGGACATGTGAGAGAGTGATTATATGTCCCTCCTTCCTATCCCACCCCCCCGCCCTTGTTCTATTCTCTACCTTCTCCCTGTCCCTTTACAGAAGTGTGTACTTCCAGCAACCTTTCCCCCCCATCCCCCACCTTGCCTTCCTCTCTGTCATCCCACCTCTCATGCCCATCCCCTCTACTCTCCTGTGTGGCATGATGTCCAGTTTAGAGTTTATGTCATTCCTTCCCTAAGCTAAATTCAATGAGAGTAAGGTTGACCCTTTCCTTTTGCCTTCCTGTTCTTCCCCTCCATTGTAACCATTATTCCTTGCCTTTTCTATATGAGATGATTAACTCTATTCTCTCTCTCCCTGTCTCCTCTCAATCTAATCCTTGCCCACCTCAGAATTTTACCTTTTAAAGTATCGTCCCTTCCTATTCAATTGATCCTGTACCATCTATGTACACATATATACACATACTCAGATGTGTTCATGTGCATATATAAACCCTCCTATATAGACACATGTATGTATGTGTATATATACTTTTGTATTCCCTTCACCTATCCTCATACTGAGAAAAGTTTCATAAGTTACAATTATTGTTTTTCCATGTAGGCATGTAAATAGTTCACCTTTGATAAGTTCCTTATGATTTCTTTTCCATGTTTGCCTTCTCATGCTTCTTCTATTTGAGTGTCAAATTTTCTTTACAATTCTGTTTTTTTCAGCGAGAATGTTTGAAAGACCTCCACCTCACTGAATGACCATATTTTCCCCGGGAACATTATACTTAGTTTTGCTGGGTAAGTGATCCCAGGTTTTAATCCTAGCTCCCTTGATCTCCAGAATATGATATTCCAGGCCCTTCGATCCCTCAGTGTAGAAGCTGCCAGATCCTGGGTTAAGCTAATTGTGCTTCCACAGTATTCAAATTGCTTCCTCTTGGCAGCCTGTAATATTTTCTCCTTGATCTGGGGACTCTGGAACCTGGCTATAACATTCTGGCTAAAACACTAGGAGTTTTCTTTTGGGGAACTTTTTTGAGAGGTGATTGGTGAATTCTTTCAAGTTCTATTTTGCCCTCTGATTCTAAAATATCAGGGCAATTTTCCTTGAGAAATTCTTGAAGGATGCTTTCTAGGTTCTTTTTTTGATCATGGCTTTCATGTAGTCCAATAATTTTTAAATTGTTTCTCCTGGATCTATTTTCCAAGTCAGTGTTTTTTTCAAGAAGATATTTCACATTGCCATCTCTTTTTTCATTTGTTTGGATTTGTTCAATAGTATTTTGGTTTCTCATAAAATCATTTGCTTCCATTTGCTCTACTCTAATTCTAAAGGAATTATTCTCTTCAGAAAACTTTTGAGATTCTTTTTCCATCTGGCAAATTTGACTTTTTAAGTCATTCTCCTCATTGACTTTTTGGGCCTCTTTTGTCATTTGAGTTAATCTATTTTTTAAGGTGTTATTTTCTTCAGTCAGTTTGTTGATTCTCTTTTCAAGATTTTCTTGCATCATTCTCATTTCTCTTCCCAATTTTTCCTCCACTTCTCTAATTTGGTTTTCAAGATCCTTCTTAAGCTGATCTATGGCTTGTAGGCAGTCTTCATGCTTATTGGAAGCTTTTGGTATGGGAGTTCTGACTGTGTTGTCTTCCTCCCATTCCATGCTTTGATCCTTTTTGACCCCAAAAAAGGATTCTGGAGTTCAGTTGCTGTTCTTAATTTGCTTCCTTTGCCTGCTCATGTTGCCAGTGAATTACTTGATTTTTTGGCTCTGTGGAACTCTGCTTCCAGAGGGGATCACTGGGGTGATCCAATAGCCAGAGCTATTGGGAGGCTGCTGCAGCCCCCACCAGCTTTGGCTCACTGAAAATGTACCCCAGACCACCACCCAAGACCACAATCCAGATCCAGGCTGCTCAATACAAGAGCACTTAGCTTCTGAATGATCACTTAGTTCCCCTGCAGTCTGCAAGCTAGGAGCTCTGAAGCAGACACATGGAGGCAGCTTCAGGGCCATGGCTTCTGCTGCTTCCTTGCCCTGGAGGCAATTTGGCCTGACCACTTTTTTCCTCTAACTTTAACTGAGTTCCACTGACCTTTCATTTAGTCCTTGTTTGTTATGGCTTGATAAATCTGGAAACTGCCACAGCTGCTGCTAATCCACTCTCCTGAAGGCTCCAGCTGTGGCTTGTCCTGGCTGCCCTGGGGCCAAGCCATGGTTTCAGGCTGGCCTGGTTTCAGGTCCCAGAGTGCTGTGATGAACCCTTCCTGCTGAGCTGCCTTCAGCGGGAGATGTCTTTTTCTATATTTTTGTGACTTTTGGAGCCCTAAAATTTGTTTGGAGTCATATTTTATGGGTATTTGAGGTGGCTATGTGGGAGCTGCAGAACCTTGCTGCTTCTATGCTACCATCTTGGCTCCACCCCCTCTATTTTTTTAAATGCTTAAATGCACAGAAAACTTTTCTCCCTTTAATCTTCTACCCCATTGGAAATAAAAACAGAAAAGTAAAAAACTTTGTAACAAATACCCTTAGTCAAGCAAAACAAGCTTCCTTATTGCCTGTATGCAGTAGCTATCTATGCATCTACCTATAATGTGTATATTTAAATTGGTATTATGAACATATACAAATACATGCATATACATCCATTAGGTAGCAAAGTCACCAAAAGCCAGGAAGATTCATCTTCTTGAGTTCAAATCTGGCCTTGGACACTTACTAGCTGCCTGACCCTGGGCAAGTCATTTAACCCTGCTTGCCTCAGTTCCTCATCTGTAAAATGAGCTAGAAAAGGAAATGGAAAACCACTCCTATGTATCTTTACTAAGAGAACCCCACATGGGAGTCTCTATGTTAAGCTTAGTCCTTATAACTGTCAAAGTTATTTGTCTTTAAAAAATGTAGTTGTATAAACTATTCTGGTTGGTTCTGTTCATTTCATTCTTCATCAAAGACAATACAAATTCTTATATAAGACATACAAATCTTCAAAATTGCTCATTTTTCAATGTTGGTGTTATAGTATAAGTTGCTCTGTTTTCCACTTGGTATCAATTTATTTTTTAACCTCTTTTCATGTTTCTCTGAAATCATTTATTTCCTCATTTCCTATAGCACGATCATAGTGATATGCCACAGTTTATTCAGCCATTCTTCAATCCGTGGGCATCCCTTGAGTTTCCCATTTTTGTCACCACGAAAAGAGCAGCTATAAATATGTTTATTTTGAATTAGATTGAGTTATGTTTCTCTCACCAACTGGTGTGGAGCCAGCTCAGGCCTGTCAAGAGAAGCTGGATATGGTTATCATTGCTGAGCCTGGAGTTATGGGCAGCCTCTCTTCCTTGCAGCAATACAAAGGAGAGCCTGGATAACTTCGAGGTAAAGGAGAGAAGGGGAGAGTACAGGGGAGGTGCTCTTTTGTAGAATGCAGACGCAATCCAGAACCAGAACTGCCTTTGAACCTTGTACAAGTTCCTAGCTTTGTGACCCTGAACAAGTCACTTAAATTATTTTAGCCTCAATGTCTTCCTGCAAAATAAGGAACATAAACACTTGTACTACTTGCTTCATGGGGTGGTTAGGAGGAAAGCACATTTTGACCCTTAAGGTGCTTTATGTAAATATGAGTTGTTATTAACATATTTTTAAATGTAATTAGATGTAAAAATGAACCTCAATATATGGAAGTTAATTTTGCAGTAAACCTGACCGCAACGTCCCGTGTCTGTTAGTTAAGAGCTTGTTATAACAACCTTGGTACATTTTTTTTTTCAAAAATCACTAGACGTGAGAAAAATATTTTTTGCCTAAGTTTGAAAAGTTATTCCTTTCTTTCCTGGCTATCTAAATATCTCCCTTTGCTATTCCCTCTTATCAGTAGATAAAAAAATATCCTGGATACCTGTATTTTCAAAAATCTGATTTATTTTCCCTGTGAAAACTGAACAAGTGTAAAAAAGAATGAGAAGGCAATATAAATTATCAAATTTATCTTAGGTTCTATTTTTCTTTAGACCTGTCTATCCTTTGAGTCTCTGGTGTGTATCTGTCCCTCCTCTCTCCTATATTGTCTCTATCTGTCCATCTCTCCTTTTCTCTCTTCTCATATCTCCACATATAATACATAGGTATATATTTTACATATTATATATATACATACATGTCTGTATGTGCATATATTTATATATGTGTGTATACAAAGCAATAATGATTATTCCTAAGTGTAATAAGCAATTTTTCATATAATATATCCATTATTAAATAGTGCCTGTCTTTCATGTATACGTATGTGAGTATACATGCACATATATGTTTATGTGTTTGTGTCTGTATACTTAGGTTGTCCGTCCTTCCCTCCCCCGTTCCCAATGTCCTCCCCTCTCTCTTTACTTGGACTAGAGATCACCACCATTCTCTTAGTTACACTGGCCCAGAACCTCTGGGTCCTCCTTGACACTTTGTTCCAGCTCGCTGTACATATCCAATCTGCCCTCAGATCTTTAGGTAGTCCCCTTTTGGGCATCTCATCACTCTCCTGGGCATTTATAATAATCTTCTATTTGACCCTCCTGCCTCAAGACTACCCCCATTCAAAATCCACCCTCAATGTGGCTCCCGAAGAGATTTTCCTAAAGTATTAAGATTGAGCATGTCATGACTACCCATCCTTATTCCCCACTCAATAAAAGCCATTATCTCCCTGTTCCTCTAGGATCAAATGCCTCTGCCCCTGACTTTGGTTTTAAAGCCCACCACAACCTGACTACTTCCTACCTAACAGTCTTCTTACCCTGTGTCTCCCTCCATGATTCCCCAAATCCAGCTTCCCTGGGCTACTTGGTGTTTCTCACACAAAGTCCTCTGTCTCCTACTTCCTCTCCCTTGCTCCACAGACTTGTTCCCCTGCCAGGAATACTTCCTTCCTAAGCTCAACCTCCTAGAATCCCCAGCTTTTATTTATTTATTTAGGTGATGAAACTGAGTCTTGGAAATGACCTTGTGACTTCAATATGCTTTTGATATATTAATTTGATGACTTTCTCCATAACACTAGGATTTTTAGATTAGGCTTCCCCACCTCCCTCCACCCTTACATTATCACTCATTACTTAGAATTTAAAGTCTATAATCTTTACATTCTGGCCTCAGAAAGGAAATAAATAATATGCTTTGGCTAAGCCTCCAAAAGAAATTAAACCGTGTAATCAGGTAAAAGAAAACGATGGTTGTCTTCGTCATTGAAGAGACTCTTACCTGTCAGTTCAAAAGCTCTAATCATCTCAAGATAAGAATACATATTATTGTTGTCCTCATCAAAGACCTTTAGTTGTTCCTGTCTGGGGGCTTCTTCTCCTAGGAGACTTTCAATTTCTGAGTAAGTTAAAAATCCATTTGCATTTGTGTCAGCTCCATAAAAAGAGACTTGTAGGTCTATTAAAAAAAAAAGTGTAGTTGGCTGTGGGTGTACACACATAAATACACAGACCATTTACCTCAAATTGTTCAGGCCATTACAGGATCCATTTTGAAAACTTGACCAAAGTCCAATCAGATAAATCTGAACATATTTATTTTGGTAAGGGGAACTTTATTGTCACTAGTAGGCAATTATTAACATGTTATAAACGTCCTGATGGTAATTAAAGGAAGGATACTACTCTATGTGGAATATGCCCATTTTACAGGTTCAACTTCTGAAAGGATAAGGAAACCCAGGATTTCCCAGTAACTTTACTTCATGTCCATTTTTTTTGTATTATAACACAATCCAGGGAACATAAAGAGCTCCCCTTTCATTTCTCTTAAAGATGCAGTAATAAAGGTAAGCTTTATATGGATCAGGATATTTCTTTTTATGTGATTTTTTTTAAAGATGATTTTAAACATATAATACCAGCACCAACTACTAAATCAGTGGTTCTCAGTCCTCCTAATGCTATGACCCTTTAATACCAATATGTGGGTGTATCTGAGTTAAATAGGTTTGAGTGTCTTGCACACTTTGAACTCAGGAGGATGAGTCTTCCCGACTCCAATCCTGGTGCTATATCCATTGATATATCCACTATATCCAGCTGCTCTATATGGCTGAGTGTGTGTATACATAACATACGTATGTATATATGTGTTTGTATTTTATATGTTTGTCCTAATAAGCTCAGACTTGACTCATTTATACTTTCAAAAGCTGGATGAAATATCTAAATTTTGTTTCTCTGATATAAGACATACTGTGTTGACAAAATGGGGTTATGTTCAGCACAGTGCCTGACATAGAGCGAACACTTATTAAGCTCTTGTTGGTTTGACTGGATTAAACTGTGCAGTATGATGAATTTATTCATTATATTTAAAGTCCATTCATCTGTTAAGCTTGTAGAGCTATACACTAATAGAACTACTTAATAAATCTAGTACTCTTAATCTTCAATGTACTTTATCAAGACACTGTCTAATGCTTACTGAAGCATGGCCAAAGTCTTTAGCCTGACATTCAGGGCCTTTCCCTAGTCTGGCTTTGCTCTCTTAATGAACATCCCTCACTGCTCACCTACATGAGCTCACATTCACATTGTCTTTTTCCTGTCCATCACTTATATCCCTATAGAGTCTACTCCTCTTGCCTCAGCTCACTCAATAACTATCTATTGATTTATTCCTCAACTAATTTGTTTTTCACCAATTGATGCACTGTTAAAAACTATTGGCTGAAAGACCAACGATGACCTAATTGCCGCATCACCTTTTTTTTGTTTCACACCCACCATGACATCTCTGTGGCACTGAACCTTTCTTTTTTGATTTCATTGTCTGTTTCTGTGATATGAGTCTCCTGATACTTTTTTTGTTACTCTCAAGGTTCCTCTGTCTCCACTGAATCTTCTTTCTCCTCTAATGCCCTTAAGTAGGCCTCCTACAAGGTTTTATCTTCAGCTTCCTCTAAACTGACTTCATTTCCATTGTAGGCACTGTGTGGCTGCTATAAAGATAACCTTGGAGTCAAGATAAATGATCTTGGATCCATCCTTGCTATGTGATTTGAAGCACATTACTTGAGTTCTCAGAGTGATAGGCTACTTTCTTGAACTCTTAAGTTTCAGGAAAGGTACTAGTCTACATTAATATAGGGAGTATTCTCATGCAGAAATTCATTATGCTGATGAAATCACCAGTCCAATCTGGAGCACTATCCCATAACTTCATCTTTACAGACAATTCCCAAATCCTATCTCCAGCCCTGTTGCTATTTGTCCTTTGTTCTCAAAAACGACCAATGATATCAGCAGGGTAATGTCTTGATTTGCAAGTGAACTGCATTTAAGTGAGGCAGATCTGTGCAAAGTCATCAGCCTCACTCTCTCCACCAGAGTCATTGGAAACCAGTGGCAAGACACAGGCGAAGGTGACTTGGCGATGGCCCCAGGTGCAGTAGGGGACCTTAGCCTTTTTAAGCTAAACTTTTCCCCAGCTCCCAATTTGTCTGAGGCAATGCCCATTCAGTAGTAAAAGGCTAGGTAAGAACTGACATAAAAGATGACCTACTTTGCCTTCTTAGAAGAGTCAGTCTGGGATAGCAAGGACCTCAGAGTTTCTGGTCAGAACAGAAACAATTGCTAGTTACACTCACTCTGAGCCATCAAAACCCAAACAATGGACATTTGAGGTTTGGGTTGAGATCTATTATTGGTCAAAGGAGAGAGAGTATGTGAAGGGAAGTAATGTGTGATAATCATGGATAGATAAACTGGGGCCATATTGGGAAGATTGTAAAATGCCAAGCTGAAGAATATGAATTTTATCTGAGAGTCAATAGGGAGCCACTGGAGCTTCTTGAGCAGAGGAGTAACATGGTTCTAATATTGTTTGCTGAAGTATACCACTGCAATCCGTTCAGAGAATCTATTAAACACGTATTATGCCAGCCAGTTTTTAACTAGGTGGGTGAAAAAGGTATCAGAGATTGACTTGTATTTCATAGGATTATAGATATATACCTGAAAGAGATCTTAGTGATCATCTAGCTCAACCCCCTTGTTATCCAGAAAAGGAAACTGCAGCCCATACAGGTTATGACTTGCTCAAAGACACATAGGCAGTGAGTAACAGAGCCCCAGGATTCAAACTCAGGTCCTGTGACTCCAAATTCAGGCTTCTTTCCATTGCACCAGGTTGGCCCTCTAAGTCTTTTCACAATTAAAGGATTTGCCAAAAATCTCAATCTTAAAAATGGTTCTAAAGAGTGAGATTGAGAGACATTCACTTTTTCCTTCCCCTCTCCTTTCTCTTCTTTTTTCCCTTTCTTTTCTCTCTTATATATTCAGGTATACACATGTACACACATATGTATGTGCATATACATCTGTACTGCATAGATTTCTATGCACATATGTGTGAGTGTCTATATGTATGTGTGTATATACATATAATATTTTTAAACCCCCATTGTATTCAAATGCTTCTCTCTAAGTTGGCTGATTATTTGTTTTCTAAGTTCCTTTGCCGAGGGAAGGGAAGATATGTGGGGGGAGGAGAAGAGTTAAAATAGGATGGTAGAATCTGCAAGTTAAGAAAAATTTAAAACTAACAATCTACTCAACAAAAATTAATTTAACAAACATTTGTTGAGCATCTACTGTGAACAAATCACTCTGCTAGGTGCTGAAACTGTTCATCACTTTTTCTTTGTTCTAGTAGTTCCTTCTGTCCATGAGCATAACTTACTCTTTTTTTCCTTCAACTCAGAGACCTAATTAATCAAAGAACATTTATTAAGTACCTACAGTGTACTATGCCAAGTGCTGGAGATACAAACTGGAATGTGTGATGATCCCTGCCTTCAAGGAGTTTACATTCAACCAGAGGAGTATATAACAATCACTGATAGTGTAGTTAGCCCTAAGACTTTGGGGACAGCATATATACAAATTAAATAGAAAGTAATTAGAGGCGAAGAGTGCAGGAACAACTGAAGGAATAAAGAAAGGCCTCATGAAAAGAGGATGAATTTGTGATAAACCTTAAATGGAGATAAGGACCCAGAGGTCAGGAGAGAGAACATTCTAGGTCTGGGAGATGCTTCATACAAAGATGCAAAGTAGGTCTTTGGTTCATAAAAGGAAAGAAACAAATGCCCTAAATCAAATTATCCCATATCTATCAAAACGTGCAGACATTTTGGAATGAGGACAAGAAAATTGGGGTGGGAACTCAGAGTTGGTAAATAGTACTCTTCTTAGTTTATCGAACATACACTTATCAAATCTCTATTATGTTCATATTCTATTGCTGATTTATCAGCATAGCATTTAGCCTGAAGGGTAGGGTTAGAAGCTTTTGGTTGGGTAGGATATGTGAGAAGCATCCTTTTCATTTGGAGGAGTTATAAAGAGAACCAGGTCAGAGCCTGGTCTCCTTTGAGATACAGTGGGAATACCCACCACTCAGGGTAATGATTGAAGGAACCAATTCATGCAAAATCATTTTTTGTAAATTGTAAAGGGCTATATCAATATATTATCATCCATCCCTTATCTCCCCAGCCAGTTTGATTGCTGTTTCATATTTTACTCACCCCTCTGCCTTTTATCTTTATCCTGACTACAATATTGACAATAAAAATTTAAGGTCTTATGTACACTGCTCAGTCAAGGTGGTTGTACTATGAATTTCATATATTTATATATTTATATATTTTATGCTGTTCCATAGCACATAAAGCCTTGTGATTTAAAAAATTCTTTTGGTTTTTGTGAAAAGCATAGCAGTTAACAAACTCGAGCATCTAGGGGGGCAACTGTATCAGAAATTGTAACCCTTACTGTAGAAAGTTATGTAAGTGGACACCCAAGTCCTTCACATTCTTTGTCTATTCAGTAGGACCTGATGACAAATTTTCATTTAAAAATGTGAATTTAATTGTCAACAAACATACATACAAATAGTAATAATAATAATAATGATAATAATAATAAACGGATATCATTTTAAAAATCTGTTCCAAAGGTGTTTTTTTAAAATAAGAAATGCATATAGAGGGGTATTAAATTTAACTATTAATATTTAGCAATATTATTGTTTCCCTTCACTTTTTCTGTGCATTTTAAAATGTTTTATCGATGTTCTTTATTTTGAATTTCTATTACAACCCACTAATTTCTCTCCACCAAATAGAAGCCCTCCATTAACAAATATGTGTGTTGCTTGATACCTGATAAATTCAGAAGACTGATTATTATTTTTAAAAAATCCTAAGATGTTCAGCCAATCTAATGAAGCACCTACTATATAAAAAGCACCCATATTGGGTGCTATAGCTACAAAGATGTAACACTTCTTAAGAAAATTACAGTCTAATGGTGTGAAATGCACTGACCCAATTATCTGTTAAAAGAGAGAAAGTCAGATCAGATGAAGGGTGACTAACATAGACAGAAGAGTTAGGTAAGTACACAGGATAGACTTAGAGAAAGAGCTGTGATTGGTTGGAGAGTGAAGGACCACTAGCATCTGGGAAAGAAGAAAAAATCAGGGAAAAATCCATAGATGATGTAGCATGTGAAGTAAGCCTTGAAGAACAGGAGAGAGAAACAGGGGTGCATGTAGAGCAAGAAAGCACAGGGAGACAGAAGTGCAGGTAGAGTGTATTCTGGAAATCACATGTGTATAAGAAAAGGAAAAGTCTGAACAAGACTGGGAAAGTAATTGCTAGAAATATAGGGCGTAATGAGATAGTTTGTGTGAGAAAAGTCTGGGATGGAAGACTGAGGTCAGATTGTAAAAGGAATTTTCCCATTTCAATTGGCAATGAGAGAAGGAGGTTACTAAAGTGTTTTTGAGAATAGGAGTGACCTGAGCAGAAAAATAAGTAAGGAAGTTTACTGGGACAATAATGTCAAGGGAAAGTGGAGAGGGGATAAATGGAAAGCAGAAAGACTATTTAGGAGACTATGACTAAACACGGTTGTAGGAATTGAGAAAAGAAAGCAGATGTTACAGAGTTAAAAATGGCAGCATGTTTGGGGGGCAGATTGAGGATAAAGAGTCAGAAAACAGAGAGAAAAGGAGCAGTCAAAGAAGGTGGCAGAGAAGCAGTAGAGCCAAGGGTCATGGAAGTCCAAGGAGAAGAAGATATTCAAGAGAAGGTAGTCCACAGTGTCAAACAGAACAAGGAGGCTAAGTGACCAAGTGGCTACTGGTTTTAAGGTAAGACTATCGTTAGTGTGGAGAGAGCTGTTTGAGTAGAATGGTGGGAAGTGGAAACCAGATTATAAAGGGCTGAGGAGTGAGAGATGACGAAGCTGAGGACTACTGTTTCTAGATTGTAGAGGGTAAAGGGAAGGAGACATAAAGGGCAATAGCTTAAAAGGATTAAAAAAAAGTTTTGTTTTACTTTTTCTTTTATGATGGGAAAGCCTGATCATGTTTGTACATACAGCAGAAAGAGCCAAAGAAAAGAGATAGTGAAAATGCCTGAAAAAGATAATTGATAAACAAGAAGACTTGATAAAAGGTGCATATGATCACGTAGCTTTGTCCAGGAAGAGTCCCACACACCTAGACTTGAGGGAGGAGAAGGTGGGGTAGAGATAGGAGAGTAAGTTAGGAATTGAAGGGTTAATTAGTTCAGGTGGAATAGCCAGGATCTTTTTAGAGGAAGTAAGGAGGCAAAGTTAGAGATTTGAGATAAAAGGTTTAAAACAGCCCCAAAACATGACTTGACCATAGGTTTAAAAAATTTACACTCTCTTGCCTCTTAATAAATTAAAAAATATTTTTATTAAAAATTAAAATAATTTTAATCTTAAAGAAATGTACGTGGTATTTTTGCTGCCATATTACAGCAAGAAATGATCCCAGCTCTCTATCATTAAAAAGAGAAAATACTAGTCACTGTCACCACCCATCATTCACACAGTGGGGGAAATGGATAAGAGCTCTGAACTGCTTGGCAGATATGATGTCAATAAATGAACAATTGTTATTGTTCCTGTGTCTAGGACAATTTTTTTTAACTGAACATATGATTTCATCATTATTGAGACCTCCAGATCACCATTTGCTCTGAAGCTTGTGAGTTTAGAGAGCTGCCTTGGGAACCTGAGAGTTAAGTGACTTACCCAGGGTCACATAATATGTGTTCCTAGGGGACTTGAATCCAGGTTTTCCTGACTCAGAGCTAGGCTCAGTATCCATTATTCTAGGCTTCCTCCACAAGGACCAACCTTACTTAACATAAGACTACGTAGGACTGACCCCCTTAACTCCTTTTAAGTCCCAACTAAACCAACTAAAATTCTTCCTTCTACAGGAAGCCTCTCCCAGGCTTTAATTTCAGTGCCTTCCCCCTGTTTGCTCCTATTTAGCCTGTATATAATATAATGCTCTCTCTCTCTCTCTCTCTCTCTCTCTCTCTCTCTCTCTCTCTCTCTCTCTCTCTCTTTCTCTCTCTCTCTTTCTCTCTCTCTCTTTGTCTGTCTGTCTGTCTGTCTCTCTCCCTCTCTCTTTCTCTCTCTCTCTCTCTATTTCTCTCTCCCTCTCTCTCTCCCTCCTTCCCTCCCTCCCCCCTCTCTCTTTCGCTATCTTCTCCTCCCTCCCTCTATCTCTCTCTGTCTCTCTCCCTGCCTTTTTCTCTCCCCCTCCCTTCCTCCCTCTCTGTCTCTATCTCTGTCTCTCTCCCCTTCCTCCCTTCCTCTCTCTTTTTCTCCCTCCCCATCTCTCTGTCTTGCTGTCTCTCTCTCCCCCCCTCCTTCCTGCCCTTCCTCTCTCTCCCTTCCTCCCTCTCTCTCTGTCTCTCTGTTTCTCTCTCTGTCTCTGTCTCTCTGTCTCTCTGTCTGTCTGTCTCTGTCTCTGTCTCTCTCTCTGTCTCTCTCTCTCTGTCTCTCTGTCTCTCTGTCTCTCTCTCTCTCTCTCTCTCTCTCTCTCTCTCTGTATATTTGCATGTTGTCTCCTCCATTGGACTGTAAGCTCCTTGAGGATAGGAACCATCTTGCCTCTTTTTGTATCCCTACTGCTTAGCACAGTGTACACTTTTAATGAATGTTTATTATCAATTTATTATAAAAGGAACAAACTTCGAAGTGAACAATTTTCTGACTACATTTTCAAATAAGATTTCTGGAAACCTGCTCCCCTTGACCCTGAAATTCTTACCTGTGAGAGTCTTTATGAATGAGATATTTAACTTCATTTTCCCTTGTGTTGTTTCTGAATCCATTGTATCCTCAGGAATTTGGGAGATTGATTCTGGCACTGATTTTTAAGGAGAAAAAGCACAGTAAGTGACTGATCTGAGCAACCATGCACAGTCAATGTTCTCACTCTGTTCATATTGAAGCCCAGGAAAAATAAAGGCAATTCTAAAATATAACCCTTGTGATGCTATCCATGGTCTGAACCAGTGACCTAACAAAGTGTTTACTTCCTAAATTCCTTTGTTTGTAAATACTGCGAAGCAAAGCCCTGCTTGATGCCTCATTTTGTTGTAGGTGTGAACCCGCTCTCTCCTCCAGTCTCACATGGCCAGTTGCCTATTGGACATCTTAAGCTGGATGCCATGTAGACAATCTTAAACTCAGCATTTCCTAAATTGGAGTAATTATCTTTTCCATCTGAACCTTCCCCTCTTCCTTACTTCCATATTACTGTCAAGGTACCATCATCCTCCCAGTCCACCAGACTCCCAAACTGGGTGTCATCCTCTACCCTTCACTCTCACCCACTGACCCAACCTGTGGTCAAGACCTGTCATTTGGACCTTGGAAACATCTCTCACATACGACCCCTTCTTTCCTCTGACGCTGCCTCCGTCCTGGTTCATATCCTCATCATTTTGTGCCTCAAGTCTTTGCCCTTCTTACCTGTTCTTCACCTAGAAGTCAAATGGTTCTTAAAGTACCAGTCTGACCTTGTTTCCACCCTACTTAACAAACCTCCAGTTGTTAAACCCTATTCCCTCCAGGATTAAAAACAAACAGAAACAAAAACAACAAATAAACAAAACCCTGGACCCATCCTGTCTGCCCAGGATTCTTACACATTACTTCCCACTTTTTCCATGGGTCTCCTTGCTGGTCTGCAGGTAAGGTGCTACATCTTGCAGCTCAGGGCATCTTTACTGGCTGCCCCCCACTGCCTAAAACTCAGCTAAGCTTCGACCTTCTGTAAGCAGCTTCCGTTCCTCTTGATGCTGTTGCCTTCCTTCTGTGATTGTCTCCAATGGATCCTTTATGCATCTCATTTGTACATAGTTGTTGGTGTGTGTGTGTGTGTGTGTGTGTGTGTGTGTGTGTGTGTGTGTGTGTGTGTGTAGGCTTCTCCATCAGACTCTGAGCTCCTGGAAAACAAAGGCTGGTTTTTCGAGTCGCTTTGCATCTTCAGTGCTTAGCACAATGCCTTGAACATAGTCGGTACTTAATAAATACTTGTTGAGGGGGCGGCTAGGTGGCGCAGTGAATAGAGCACCGGCCCTGGAGTCAGGAGTACCTGAGTTCAAATCCGGCCTCAGACACTTAACACAAAAAACTAGCCGTGTGACCTTGGGCAAGTCACTTAACCCCAACTGCCCTCCAAAAAGCAAAAAAAAATAAAAAGTAACTTTAAGGGGCGGCTAGGTGGCGCAGTGAATAGAGCACCAGCCCTGAAGTCAGGAGTACCTGAGTTCAAATCCGGCCTCAGACACTTAACACAAAAACTAGCCGTGTGACCTTGGGCAAGTCACTTAACCCCAACTGCCCTCCAAAAAGCAAAAAAAAAAAAAAAAATACTTGTTGAATTGATTTGATTTCCCAGTCTTCATACATAATATACCTTTCCTCACACTTGTAAATTCCAGTCACAACTGCCTTGTCCAAGTGCTACTCCTTAAAAAAAAAAAACAACACTCTATCCACATCTCCCACCTCCATGCCTTTGTATTGGTTGCCCTCTCTTTCACTGCTACCTCTCTTGCTCCTATTTCACTTTTACTCTTCTAGAATCCCTAATTTCCTTCAAGAATCAGAGCATTAGATTTTCTGTGTTTTTTTCACTTTTTCTTTTTAAAAAATTTGTTATATGAGATTTTTTATTAATAATGTAAAGAATAGAATAGCAATCTAATTTATTTAGAAAATGAATCAAATCCAGGACAGCTACATGGTGAAGTGGGTAGAGCACTAGTGAGTTCAAATCTGTCCTCATTTACTAGCCCTGTGACCCTGGTCAAGTTAACCCCAGTTGCCTTCAAAAAATGAGAAAGAAAAAAAAAATGAATCAGATCAGTTGCCTTCTGTCTTGCACCTTTTCTGGTTCCTCTCCTGGGTGCCCCTCACTCTCCCCAGGCCCTACTTACTCCCCTCTAAGGTTCCCTTGTACTCATTTTAAATATCTTTTGTGTATATGTGTTGATTTATATACATTTCATATATTTCTGTATTTATCTATATATGTGTCTCCTCTTTTAGATTATAAGCTTCTTGAGGACAAAGTCAGCATCATATTTTTGTCTTTGTCTTCATATCACTAGTACTGAACACATGGAGGAGCCTTAACAAGTTTGCTTGCTTATTTCCTTGCAGTCTTACCCAACTGAATGCCTTTGACTGTATAACAGTTTGAGCAATTTACTTAAATTATTAAGGCCTTATTTTTGGTTTATATTTAATGGCTTAGACCCAAGTACTTGGTTCACAAGTGTTGCACAAGAATGAAATGATAGCATTGTTAAAGGATTTTGCAAATAAATAATAATATTAGATGTCGTTAGTACCATGTAGAGAATTAGGTTGATCGGTGTGAGAATACTTGAGTTTTATGTACCATCATCAAATGATAAGACTATTAAACTTGAGTTTAGATTACCTAGGCTTGAATTCCAGCTCTGTAACTCATTTTTGTGTGACCTTGCTGTTTAGAAATAAGCTATGATTCTTCCTGGGGGGTTTTGTTTCTGTATAATACACTTTATATGTGAAAAATGCACTGTTTCACACAACAGAACAGGAAAACCAATGTTTAAATTATGTTATTATGATGCAATAAGGTATTTTCACTAACATAAACATTTTCAACATACCCAAAACATCATAATTTGGGCTAGATGTCACAAAAGGCAGCTTCGGAGTAGAGAGTTCCACTTTTGTTTCTTGTGAGGGTTTAGCTGGTGAGGGGTGCCCTTTGCCAGAATCCATACCAATATGATTCTTGGAATCTTCCAGAAAGTAGAAGCCATCTTTAAGTTGGGAAATCTGTACAAAAGTTGTATCCAGGCCCTAGAAAGCAAAGAACTGTATAGTTAAAACAGCAAGATCCCAGAAATATGATTAACATTAGACATCTTCTACAATATAAAGGTGTGTTTCACTATAGATACATGAAATAAGTTATTTTCTTTTAATATCTGTCAAAAATGTTAAAAAAAAATTTACCCAGATATGTTTAGTGTTATCTTTCTCTTTATACTTCGAGTATGTCAAACATATCAATAATTAGTGATGGAATTATTTTCACCAGGGCAGGAAGCTTTTTGTTTTGTTTTTTCTTCCTAGAAAGTTGACATCTTAACTCTAAAGATTATACAGCTTGTCTCATCAGGCATTTTTTTTTTTCAAAAGGCAGTCAGCATGGCTTTATTGTGTTTGTTTATAGACACAGGCTACAAAAATGAAGACCTTTGTGATTTTAAAGGAGATTTTCCTAAACCGGTAGTCCAGGTTAAGAACTTGACCACTCCTTACTTGACTAAAGGATGTCTTACTTTGTGACAAAGTCTTTAGTGCCATCTAGTGGGAAAAAAATAAACTATTCAAGAAAAGTATCAGTGACAAGGATTTTGAAGAGAACCAAAGTGTCACTAAACTGTAGAAAGATTCTTCTTTTCTTAGGAAGTAATACATAAAAAGGGTAGAGGAATATGCTTTCCTAATGTATTAGAGAAAGTCTGGAAGTTAATCTCATAAGATCATAGATTCCATTTTGGAAGGCTTTTGAGACCATCTAATATTTAACCCAATCATTTTGCAGAGGAAACTGAGACCCAGAGACATTAAATAACTTATCCAAAGTCACACAGTTAGTAAGCAGTAGAAACTGAATTTGAACTCAGGTCCTCAAATACCAAATCCGGTGTCTTGCTACATTGCTTTCATTAAAAACAATAAATTATGAACTTAACATTCATAAACATTTTCACTCTCTTTCATATCATAATTTAAAGGTATTTCTGGTTAGTCCTTTTTATTGGCTACATTCAAGTGAATTCTTGTGATAGAAGAGGAGCAGAAATATAGGAAAAGTGTCCCATTTTCTCCCTCATAAAGGAGTTATGTTGGTAGAAACTACCTCCTTTCACTTTTGATGACAATTGAACTAATGGTTAGATTAATCTTGATCCCCCCCTTTCATTTAAATAATAAATCACTCAGTGGATAGACTGTTGGATGTGAGTTCAAATTCTTTCTCAGACATTTACTAGACAATGTGGGCATGAGAAAGTCATCTAACACTTCTCAGCTTCAGTTTCCTGATCTGTAAAGTGAAATAATGACCGGGAAGATCTCAAGAGAATTTTGTAAACCTTAAAGCACCTTATGTTACTGGTAGAAGTAATAAGTTGCCACTTTACTCCTAAATTACTATTTCATTTATAATCTTTCACTGAGTTGGGTCTCTGTGTCTCTAGGGTGGTTATTTAGTAGACCAAGCTCTTGCTCCTTCAGAAAAAAGTGCATCTAAAAACTTAGGTACCACCATTTGCCTTTATTTGCCTCTTTAAAGTCAGGCTCTGTGAGTGGGCCCAGCTTTCTTCCAAAAATTGAGATATAACTGCTTCACTTAGGCTCCTCTTTTCACATTAGAGGACTGTTGGGCAATTGCCAACCAAAATGCCACAGATGGATTGAAAAGTTGGGAAAGAAAACACCCTTCTACCTTTCCAGGCTGTTCAGTCTTTCCTCAAGAATGGAGTAGGGATGGGTTCAAAGCTTCCTTTATGTAATTTTAGGGAATTGCTGTACACTATATCCACCTGAATATAAGGCAGCTATTCAACAAAGGGTTTCTCTGTCACACGAAAGCAGAATTCAAGAGCAGCCACCCCTGATGTCCTTATGTCCTCTCCAAAATAAGATTTTCCTAGTTGAGATCTAAGGCTTTAGCTGTGTATTTAAAAGAGAAAAAAAACCTAAGCAGAAAGTAATCCTGAATATGAATCCACCTCTACCAAAAATCAGCTCCTGTTGTAAGGAATAGAATGTTTAATTATGTTTCCAGGGTACAAGCACTGATTTATTTGTTTGGGGAAGTAGGCACAGACGTTTTTTCCTTCTCCCTATACAATCTCATTATAGTTCTTCACATTCTGTGAATTCTAAGCACCAGGGAGTATATTTTCCTTCCTCTAATTCAATGTGGTTTGCATTAATACTTAACAGACACATTATCATCTGCAGTGCCCTTCTGTTTAAAGCTCGAGAGATCTTTGCGTACCTTCCTGCTTACACCCTTTTCAAAATAAGCGAATGATTCTCTGCATGGGAGTAGGGGGTTGATAATCATATATTGTCTTCCTATTGAATTATTATCCTGTTAAAAGATCAATCCTCTTTCATCATTAGCATTTACAAAGTACTGACCTCTTCAAGATGTTTTTGAAGGTTAGTCAAAACCATGGTGGTATTTTCCAACTGTTTCTCCAGTATGTTCAGTTTCTCGTCAACAGGATGCTGTAGGTATTGAAATACAAGAATCACACAGAGGTCTGGGCTTTGTTACAGAATATATACTATCCTATCAGTGAACAAGGAATCTGTCAGGTTATTCCAAACAACTCTGCTTCTGAGCCACTCATTTATTACTCAAGTTCTCCTCTTCTATGTACTAGCAGTAGAGTCTGCAGTTACTGGGAGATGGAGCAATACTGACATCCAATGGAGAAACAAATTAAACTAGTTTTTTTTTCTCCCTTGAGAATAAGAGATTTTCAAGCTGTTTCAAAGAATGCATCTTAATGGAAGAAACTCATCTGATTTTGTAGTATATGTGTTCCAGCTGCCCTTTAATCCCTTGAAAGCTGTACTATAATAATCATTTTAATCATATAAATATGTCAACTTCAAGTCGTCAGCTGCAGTGTAGGTATGAGGGGTCTTCATGAATACAACATTGGTGCAGAGGAACATATTTAAATCGCAGACTTCTTAGTACAATGGGATATGTCCAACAACTAAACAAATGCCACTTAATTATTGGCAAACAGCAGTCATGACCTTAAAACAGATTTGAGATGTGTTAGTTACAGAAAAGATGTTCCTAACTGTGGATTTTCTTGGCAATTTCCTATGGACAGCCTGGGAGAGTCTGCCATTAATTTTACATTACTGTGGAACCATTACATTACCATTTAATCAGTAATTAAAAAGGCCAACCTGCATAGTTGGTGTCCTTAAATTGTAGCTTTGCCTATAGATCTCATGTTGATGTCTAGAAAACCAATGAAAGCCAATGCAAATCAGAATCCTAGTGTAGATCTTATAGTTTTCCTATTAGTAGAAAATCTGCAGGTTATTTAATTAGTACAGGTATATCCAAAGAGAACAGACAGGTTAGGAATTATATACTGAAAACTCAAAGGGTCATTAATGGGCGGAGAATGGTCAAAAACACATTTGGAGAGGTAGGGGTGATTTTATCATGGTGAAACTCCATCAATGCAGATGGGCAGCTTGTCTGTCAAAGTGTTCAACATGATGTCTGACATATATTAGAAGCTTAATAAATAATTTGGGATTCAACTTATAGTCTTTAGAAAATTGCTAAAGATGAATTCAATTATCTAGTTATCTCCATTGTGGCCTGTGAATGTAATTGAATAGTGTAAGATGTGAGGAAAGAGACAGTTGCAAAGAGACCTGAAAAGACTTGTATTAACCAGCGCAGAGTCGAGGAAGCAGAACCAGAACAATTTACATATGATGTTAATATTGAAAAATGAACCATTTTATAGTTTTTTTTAAACTGCTAAAGAATGAAATAAGCAGAACTGGGAATATAATTTGCACAGTAACAAAACTATAAAGACGACTTTGAAAGCTTTTAGAACTCTGATCAATATAATGATTATCCATGGTTCCAGAAGATGATGATGAAACATGTTATCCACCTCCTAAAAGAGTGGTGTTGGATAGATTCAGGGTGTCAGGGTGAAGAGTGATACAGATACAGAGACAGATAGACAGATAGATGACAGACAGATAGATAGACAGATTAATAGATAGATGATAGATAGATAGATTAATAGATAAGATAGATGATAGATAGATAGACATATATACACACATATATTTCAATATAGCCAAAGGGAGAATTTGTTTTGTTTGATAATGTATATTTGTTATAAGGAGTTATATTTTTCTCCAATGATATGGAAGGCAAGAAAATAGATTACTGTAAACTGAAAAAAAAAGAAAGGAAACAATGACAAAAAAACAGGGATGAGCAGGTCACACCCCTGTTTGAAAAACTCAATGGCTTCCTTTGGTTGCCTCAGATGCTCAGAGGTTAAATGATTTGGCTGTGGCTGCAAAGCTAATAGGTGTCTGAGGAAGACGTCTAAACTTATGCTTCCCAGGTGCCAGAGATGGTCTGCTGTCCACTGTACTATGCTGCCCCACAAAATAGTCTCACAAACAACATCGAGGCAAATTACAGTGTAAGAAAAAAATCCCAAAATATGTCACCAGCCCTTATCCCAGGTCAGAACATATCTTTGATGTTTCCCAATGAATGCCCTTTGAAAATGAACCACGATCTATACTCTCTTATCCATGCAGAAAGCAGCATGATATACCAGGAAAAACTCTAGGCAGGCCATCAGGAGGCCAGAATTCTATTTCTTGCCCTCCTAGTAGCTTGCTGCACAAATGAATTCAAGGGAAGGCAATTAGATGAGGAATTGGGATTCTAGTCCCAACTGTCATTAATTTGCTCTGTGACATTTTACTTCTCTAAGTCTCAGTTTTCTTTTCTCTTAATTGAAGTGTTTAGCAATAAGACAACTTGGAGGTTTCTTCTAACTTGAATTTTCGGTGATTTGGAGCAATAGAATTTTTACTTATTTATATGCTTTGGTTTTATCTGCTCTAAAATGTGAAAGTTGGATGATGCTAGATTAAAATATGTAAATGTTGTTGTTTTTGAGTTGTTTCAGTCATGTCTGACTCTGACTCCGTTTGGAGTTTTCTCAGCAAAGATACTGGAGTAACTTGGAATTTCCTTCTCCAGACAATTTTTCCAGATGAGCAATTGAGGCTAACAGGGTTAAGTGACTTGCCCAGTCAGTATCTAAGACCAGATCTGAACTCATGACAATGTCTTCCTGCCTGGTATTTTGTCCACTTCTCCTCCTAGCTTCTTCAAAGTATATGGACTAGTTCTAAAAACATTTTAGTTAAGAGTGTCAAATCTCTGACTTGCTATGACATTTGCCTCAGTGAGCAAAGGCATCTACATAATGCCAAGGGAGAGTTTGGTGAACATCTGGTAAACAAAACAACTAATTGATGGGACTTCAGCCCTTGAGTGAAGTGCACTGGTTTGGCATAGATGCACTTTCAAAATTACTATGCTAAGCATTGTGTGCGTGTGTGTGCATAAAATCTCAACTGGTCACCTCAACAACCCTTAGTGTACATGATATCTTTCATTCCAGGAAATTGTGGCAAACAGAAGTTAAATTGTTTTTGCCCTGGCTCACATAGCTTATTAAGTATCTGAAGCTGGATTGGAACTCACGTTGTCTTGATTCCAGGTCTACTGCTCTATCTGCGGCTAAACTTTGGCTGCCTGGGGTAGGTGGGTGGGAGACACCAGTTTAGTTTTCTATGTATTGATTTTGAAATGTTACCAGGACATTTGGGGGAGTTGTCCGGCAGACAGGTGGAAAACAGACTTACGTTCAGGGACCTGGGGGTCAGGGCTAGAGAGTGGCAAAAAGGTGATAACTGAATTAACTTTGGTGGATGAAATTGCCGAGGGAGAAATTGTGAAGAGGGGACAAGAAGGCTAACATCTGAGCCTGGGGGTGGCGTAATTTGTGGAGGTGCCCATACAAAAGGGACTGATAATTAGGGAATATTTTGACTATCTTTACCACCTGATAATCTTATATTTTGAGAAAACTGTATCAAAACTTAGCAATGTTAGGTTTTGGGTTTTTTTTTGTTTTTGTCTTTTTTTTTACTATTCCTTTAACTTTACAGAAAAGTCTAAATGAGAATATTTGGCAGCTTCCTATATTGAAGTATGGCATCCCCAACGTTAATAGAAGCTGTCAAAAAAACTTATTTTTTTAGAATGGATAAAATCTTTTGAATTAACAAACCACTGAGTGGATGACTTTATATTGCCTCACAATCCAAAATTCTTTTTTTTTGGTTTTTTATGATAACTAATTTTTCTTTACAGCAACTCTCCATTAGAATTCCATTCTAGTTCTGCTAAATGAAAGCAAGTTTAGGTTCTGGAAAGCAAAGTCATGTTGGAAAGGCCTTGGGAATGTTCTGTGTACCATGTCTGTAATTAGAGGACCAGCCTTACAAAATCTATAATCGTTCATCACCAGAAGGTTAGTTTCCAGATCATCATTTTTTTTTTTGGCTGTGAAAACTATTAAGAAGTAACTCTCTGAAAGAGTAAATAATGAAAACATAAATGTTCTGAAAAATCAAAGTATTAAAACATTAAAGAGAGAGAGA
>CM053601.1:42057537-42073051 GCA_028646575.1 Pseudocheirus occidentalis | reverse complement strand
AACAATAAAACTAGCAGAAACCATATGATTGTTTCCTTAGATGCAGAAAAAGCCTTTGAAAAAATACAACATCCATTCCTATTAAAAACACTAGAAAGTACAGGAATAAATGGTGTATTCCTTAGAATAATAGGTAGCATCTACTTAAAGGCATCAGCAAATATTATATGCAATGGAGATAAACTAGAAGCATTTCCAATAAGATCAGGGTGAAACAAGGATGTCCACTATCACCCCTCTTATTTAATCTGGTACTAGAAATGTAAGCAGTAGCAATTAGAGAAGAAAAAGAAATCAAAGGAATCAAATTAGGCAAAGAAGAGACTAAGATATCACTTTTTGGATATGACATGATGATACACTTGGAGAATTCTAGAGAATCAAGTAAAAACTTCTGGAGACAATAAATGAATTTAGGAAAGTTGCAGGATATAAAATAAACCCACATAAATCCTCAGCATTCCTATATATTTCCAACAGAGTCCAACAGCAAGAGACAGTAAGAGTAGCCCCATTTAAAGTTACTCTAGGCATTATAAAATATTTGAAAATCTACCTGCCAACACAAACCCAGCACCCTTATGAGCACAACTACAAAACACTTCATATAAATAAAATCATATCTCACTAACTGGAAAAACATCAATTGCTCATGACTGGGTAGAGCTAATATAATAAAAATGACAATATCACCTAAATTAAATTACATATTTAATGCCATACCAATCAATCTACCAAAAATTACTTTATAGAACTAGAAAAAAATAGTGACAAAATTCATTTGGAAGAACAAAAAGTCCAGAATATCAAGGCAATTAATGAAAAGAAATGTTATGGAAGGTGGCCTGGCTGTACCAGATTTTAATCTCTTTTACAAAAGCAGCAGTCCACAAAACTGCCTGGTACTGGCTAAGGTATAAAGCAGTGGGTCAATGGAATATATTGGGTACAAAAGACTCAGTAGTCAATGATTATAGTAAAATAATGTTTGATAAGCCCAAAGACTCCAGGATCTGGGTTAAGAATTCACTATTTGACAAGAACTGCTGGGAAAATTAGAATATAGTATGGCAGAAGCTGGGCGTAGACTATGATCTAACACCATACACCAAAGTCCAAGTCTAAATGGGTGCATGATCTAGGTATAAAGGCTGATACTGTAAATTATCTGGGAAGCAAGGAATAGTTTACCTGTCAGATTTATGGAGTAAGGAAGACTTTATGACCAAAGAAGAGGTGGAGAGCATTATAAAATGCAAAATGGATAATCTTGATTACATTAAATTGAAAAGTTTCTGTACAAACAAAGCCAATGTAACCAAGATTAAGAGGGAAGTGGGGAATTGGGAAAGAATATTTATAACCAATGTCTCTGATAAAGGTCTTATTTCTAAAATATACAGGGAATTAAATAAAATTTATAAGAATACAAGACATTCCTCAATTGATAAATGGTCTAAATATATGAATAGGCAATTTTCAGAGGCAGAAATTAAAGATATCTTTAAGCATATGGAAAAATGCTCTAAATCACTAGATTAGAGAAATGCAAATCAAACAATTTTGAGGTACCACATTTCACCAGTCAGATTGGCTAAGATGACAAAACAGGAAAATGACAAGTGCTGGATTGGATGTGGAAAAATTGGGAGTCTAATGCATTGTTGGTGGAGCTGTGAACTGATACAACCATTCTGGAGAGCAATCTGCAACTATGCCCAAAGGGCTATAAATAATTACATACTCTTTGATCCAGTAATACCACTTTGGGGTTGTATCCCAAAGAGATCATAGAAGGCAAAAGGACCCATATGTACAAAAATATTTCTTGCAGCTCTCTTTGTGGTGGCAAAAAAACTGGCAATTTAGGGGATGCCCATCAATGGCTGAACAAGTTGTGGTATATGAATGTAATGGAATACTATTGTGCTATAAGAAATGGGAAGGAGATGGACTTCATAATTACCTGTAGAGGTTTATACAAATTGATGCTAAGTGAGAAGAGAAGAACCAGGAGAAATTTGCACACAGTCACAGAAACATCATATGTGTGACGACCAACCTTGATAAACTGGACTCTTCTCAGCAACGCACAATTAAAAGACAACTCTACAAGTCTCAGAATGGAAGGAGATATCTACATTCAGAGAAAGATCTAGAAAGAACAGAGTTTAAATGGAGACTGAAGCAATACATGCTATCATTCTTTCCTATGTTTTGTTCTGTTTTTTTTTCTCCATTGTTCAATCCATTGGTTACAACCCTTCTATACAACCAGACTACTGTACAGTGTGAAAGAATTTGCAGATCCTATTCATGATTGCATGCCCCCATGGCAGGGAAGTGAAAGGGAGTGGAGAAAATCTGAAACTCAAGGGATTGTGGAACTGAATCTTGTAAACTAAAAGTAAATAATCAAGTCAATTAAAACAAACAAACAAACAAACAAAAAGTCAAAAGTATAAAAAACTGGAAGAAAATTTGAAATATTTTTTAAAGAAAATAACTGCTCTGGAAAATAGATCCAGGAGACATCATCTAAAAATTATTGGACTACTTGATAGCCTTGATCAAAGAAAGAGCCTAGACATCAGATTTCAAGGAATTTTTAAGGAAAACTGCCCCTATATGTTAGATTAAGAAGGTAAAATAGAAATTGAATGAATTCATCAATCATTTTTTGAAAGAGATCTCCAACTGAAAATCCCAAGGAATATTGTAGCCAAATTCGAGAGCTCCCAGGTCAGAGACAAAATTTTGCTAGAATCCACAAAGAAACCGTTCAAATATCATAGTATGACAGTCAGGATCACACAAGATTTAGCAACCTCCACATTAAAGAAGTGGAAGGTTTAGAATATGATATTCCAGAAGGCAATGAAATTGGGATTATAACCAAGAATTACCCACCCAGAAAAGCTGAATATAATCCTTCAAGGGAAAAAGTTGATATGTAAAGAAATAGAGAACTTTCAAGTATTCCAGTTTAAAAAGTAAACAGACCTGAATAGAATATTTTACATTCAACCACAGGACTCAAGAAAAACATAAAAAGGTAAACATGAAAGTGCAATTGTAAGGAATTCAATCAAGTTAAACCGTTTACATTCCTATATAGGAAGATGATACATGTAACTCTTAAGAACTTTATCTTTGTTAGGGCAGTTAAGAAGAGCTGACATAGACAGAAGACATGGGTGTAAGTTGATGATGTTAACATGATTCCCTCCCACTTTTTCCTCAAAAAAAATGAAAGGGAGAGAAAGAGGGAGGACAGGGAAAGAAGAGATAGAATGGGGAAAAATTTTCACCCAGAAATACCACTACTTGCTTGGTATTCAAAAGAAATCAAAGAAAAAAAGGAAAAACACACACACACACACAAACACACACACAAACACACACCAGATTTGTCTGTGTGTGTGTGTGTGTGTGTGTGTGTGTGTGTGTGTGTGTGGTAGTAAAGAACTGGAAATCAAGGGGTTGCTCATCAAATGGGAAATGCCTGAAGAAGCTGTGGCATTTTTCCCTTGAAGGATTATATTCAGCTTTTCTGGGTGGGTAATTCTTGGTTATAACCCCAATTTCATTGCCTTCTGGAATATCATATTCTAAACCTCCCACTTCTTTAATGTGAAGGTTGCTAAATCTTGTGTGATCCTGACTGTCATACTATGATATTTGAACGGTTTCTTTGTGGATTCTAGCAAAATTTTGTCTCTGACCTGGGAGTCCTACCAAATTCTTTTTATGACACAAATATGGAATATGGTACTGATACCTAAATCAGGGAGAGACAAAACAGAGAAAGAAAATTATAGACCAATCTCCCTCATGAATATAGATGCAAAAATTTTAAATAAAATGTTAGCAAAAAGGCTACAGCAACTCATAACAAGAATAATACATTTTGACCAGGTTGGATTTTTTTCCAGGAATGCAAGGATGGTTCAATATTAGGAAAACCATCAGTATCATTGATCACATCAACAATAAAACTAGCAGAAACCATAAGATTGTTTCCATAGATGCAGAGAAAGCCTTTGAAAAAATACAACATCCATTCCTATTAAAAACACTAGAAAGTATAGGAATAAATGGTGTTTTCCTTAGAATAATAGGTAGCATCTACTTAAAGGCATCAGCAAATATTATATGCAATGGAGATTGTACTGTAAGGAATGATGCATGGAATTATTTTTAAAAAAAACATGGCAAGAACTATATGAACTAATGAAAAGTGAAGTGAGACAAACTGGGAAATCATTGTGTACAGTAAAAGCAATGTTGTAATGATGATGTGAAAGACTTGGCTACTCTAATCCATGGCTTTTCCAAAGGACTCATGATGAAAAAGTGTTGTCTGCCTCCAGACAACAGAGAACAGTTCTCTGCCCCCAGAGAACTGATGAACTCTGAGTGCAAATTGAAGTTTTACTTTCTCATTTAAAAAGATTCTTGAAAGAAATATGGCTAAAATGAAAATATCTTTTACATTATTTCACATGAATAACGGATATATTCCTTGTCTTCTAGGTGAAAAAGGTGGTAGGAGGGAGAATTCATAATTTAAAAAGGAAAGAATTTTACAAATAAAGAAATAATAATTTTCATATAAAAAGCACAATGGGTCAGATTTTTTAAAAAGTGCAAAATCTCACTGAGGAAAATGATTCCTTAAAAAAATAGAATTGGGCAGGTGGAAGCTAGTGACTCCATGAGATTCCAAGAAACAATAAAACAAAGCTAAAATAATGAGAAAAAAAGAAGAAAATGTGAAATATCTCATTGGAAAAACAACTGACCTAGGAAACAGAACCAGGAAAAATAATTTAAGAATTATTGGACTAGCTGAAACCCAAGATAAAAGTGAGCCTAAACATCATATTTTAATAATTACCGATGAAAAATTCCTTGCTAAACTATAAAAAAAAATAAGGTAAAAGAGAATTTGAATAAATCTACCAACTACCATCTGAAAGAGATTTCAAAATGAAAAGGAAAAAAAGGAAAACTCTTCAAGCAGCCAAAAAGAAACAATTTAAATATTGTATTGGTGCAGGATCATACAATGTTTAGCATCTACCACCTTAATGAAATAGAGGACTTAGAGTACAATATTCTAAAAGGTAAAAGAGCTAGGATTACAATAAAAAATAACCTACCCAGCAAAATGTATAATTCTTCAAGGGGGAAAAAAAGGGTTAATGAATCAGAGAAAAGTATTCCTGATGAAAAGACCAGAGCTGAAGAGTAAATTTGACTTTTAAACACAAAACTCAAGAAATGCATAAAAAGGTAAATATGAAAGAATAATCATAAGATGTTCATTAAGTTCAAACTGTTTACATTCCTATATGGGAAGATAGTAAGTTCTAAGAATTAAGTGTTTTCTAAGAACTTTTTCAAAGGACACTAATAGAGTTGATGTTCACAAAACATCTTTTAAGTCCATAGATTTCAAGCAGCAAGAGGTCTCAACCCCCTCCTGGAAATACAAAGAAATAGAAGTCCAGATGCATAAATTATAAGTGAAAGAACCATGTTTTGGAGCCAGTTCAGAAGAATACAGGTTGAGGTCTGGAAGGGATCTCAAAGACTATCTATCCAGTTGTCACTGGGGTCCATGAATTTAAAAACATTCTAAGCTGGGGTCCATAGGCTTCACCAAAGCAAAAGGGGCCATGGCACAAAAAGGTTAAGAACCCCTGTTCTAGTCAAATTTCCAAATTTTAATAGATGAGGAAACAAAGGAAGATCAAATGATTTTGTTTAAGGTCACATGGGTGAGAGAGGCAGGCTCTGACTTCACTCCAAAGTCAAGTCCTTGTACACCAAAAGTGAGATGCTCTTCCACAATACACTTCTTTTCTTGGTTCATCAGAAGTCACAACATATCTCAGATGAGAATGATTATAGAAACCACTTCTCTGCTTAATACTCATACAAAATGAACAATTTAGGGGCAGAGTCAAGATGGCAGAGAGAAGCCAGGAAGTTGCCTGAGCTATTGCTAGTTTCCCTTGGAAACAAAGTTAAATCAAATCTCTAAAAGAATTCTAGGGTGACAGAATCTACAAAAAGACAGAGTGAAAGCATTTTTCAGGCAAAGATAACTTAGAAGGATTTCAGAAAAGGTCTGTCTCACTTGGGTAAAACAGGAGCAGAACCAAATGCAGGCAGTGTCTGGGCAAGTAAATGGGAGGCACTTAGCCACAGCACAGATCAACAACCAAGGACCTGCAGTCCTGGCTTAGCAGACCAGTGGCACAATAAGCCAGCTATGAGGCCTCCAGTCCCAGTGCAGCCAGCAAACTACTAGCCCTAGAACTCAGGGCACAACAGATATGACTAGGCTGAGCTACCCTCTTGCAGTGGGCTAGCTGCCAGCTTATCAAGCCTCAGGCAGAAAGCCAGTGAACAGGTCCCTGGCCCCCAGCACAAGAAGTTTGGGACAGTGCCCTCTGTGCCCTAGAAGCAGAGCTCAATTTTAAAATATGAGCAAAAAAACAAACAAACAGAAAAGAACCCTGACCATAGAAAGCTATTGTAGTGATGGGGAAGATCAAATACAAACTGAGAAGAGGACAGCAATGTCAGAATGTCTACATGTAAAACCACAAAGGGGAATATGAATTGGTCTCAAGACCAAAAGGTCTTCTTAGAAGAACTCAAAAAGGATTTTAAAAGTCAAATAAGAGAGGTAGAAGAAAAATTGGGGGAAAAAATGAGAGATATGCAAGAAAGAATCAACAGCTTGGAAAAAAGGAAGGACAAAAATTGACCGAGGAAAACAATTCCTTAAAAAATACAATGGGGGGCGGGCAGCGAGGTGAGGTGGTAGAGTAAATAGAGCACTGGTCCTGGAGTCAGGAGGACCTGAGTTCAAATCTGACCTCAGACACTTAACACAAAACTAGCCATGTGACCTTGGGCAAGTCACTTAACCCCAGTTGCCCTGCCCTCCCCCATCCAAAAAAAAATACAATTTGCCAAATTGGAAAAAAAAATCCATCAGAAAAAGCAACTCCTCAAAAAAAAAAAAGAATTGACCAGATGAAGAAGGAGGTACAAAAGTTAACAGAAGAAAATAATTCTTTAAAAATTAGAATTAGGCGAGTGGAAGCTAATGATTCTATGAGACATCAAGAATCAGTCAAACAAAGTCAAAAGAATAAAAAAAAATAGAAGAAAATGTAAAATAGGACATTGGGGAAATGACTGACCTGGAAAATAGATTCAGGAGAGAAAATTTAAGAATTATTGGACTGCCTGAAAGCCACAGTTGAAAAAGAACCTGGACAGTATCTTTCAAGGAATTATTAAGAAAAACTGCCCCTATATGTCAGATTGAGAGGGTAAAATAGAAATCAAATGAATCCACCAATCACTTCCTGTAAGAGATCCCAAAATACAAACACCAAGGAATATTGAACCCAAATTCCAGAATTATCAGGTCAAGGAGAGAATTTTGAAGAAGCAGCAAGAAAGAAACAATTCGGATAGCAAGAAGCCACAGTCAGCATTACACAAGATTTAGCTGATACTACATCAAAGGACTGGATAGCTTGGAATATAATATTCCAGAAGGCAAAGGAGCTTGTATTACAACCAAGAATCAACTATCCAGTAAAATTGATCTTTCAGGAGAGGAGATGGACATTCAATGAAATCTGAACTTTCAAACTTTTCTGACAAAAAGACCAGAACTGAACAGAAAATTTGGTCTTCAAATACAAGATTCAAGAACAGCACAAAGAGGTTAACAGGACATAAAACAGCAACAACAAAAACAACAAAATTCTATTTAATAAGTTTAAACTGTTTATATCCCTTCATGGGAAGATGATACTTGTAATCTTTAAGAACTTTGTCTCTATTGGAGGACTTCAAAGGGGTATGCACAGACAGTGTGAGTATAAGTTGACTTTGATGTGATGATATTAAAGAAAAAATTAAGAGGTGAAAAAAAGAATTTTACTGGGAAAAGAGGAAAGGGGAAGGGGTAGAAGGAGGTAAATTATGTCACCTCAAGAGGTGCAAAAGACCTATTACAGTAGAGAGAAAGAGGGACAAGGGATGAGCGATGTTTGAACCTTCATCTCATCAGATTTGGCTCAAAGAGGGAATAACATACACTCAGTTTGGTATGGAAATATATTTTACCCTATGGGGAAGTAGAAGAGGAAAGGAGAAAGAGAAAGAAATGGGTGGAGAGAAGGGAGGGCAGATTGAGCAAGTTGGTGAGGAAGGACAGGGTGGAAGGAGATAGAAAAGTATAAACAAGGAGAAAAATAGGATAGAGGGAAATATGCAGTTAGTAATCATAGCTATGAATTTGAATTGGATGAACTCTCTCATAAAATGGAAGCAGAGTGGGCTAAAAACCAATTTTCTACAATATATGTATATGTTATGCTTGAACAGAAGTGATGCAAAACAAAACAAAACAACAACAACAAAAACCCAGGGGTAGCAATCTTGATCTCAGACAAAGCAAAAGCAGAAAGACATCTAATTAAAAGATAAGAAAGGAAATGACATCTTGCTACAAATTCCATAGAGAATGAAATATCAGTACTAAACATATATGTATCAAGCAGTAAAGCATCCAGATTCTTAGAGGAGAAATTAAATTAGTTATAGGAAGAGATGGACAGCTAAACGGTACTAGTTGGGGGACCTCAACTTCCCCCTCTCAGAAGTAGATAAATATAATCATAAAATAAAACAAAAAAAACCCCAGAAAGAATTTAAGGAAAAGAACAGAATTGTAGAAAAATTGGATATCATAGACCTCTGGAGAAAAATGAATTGAGATATAAAGGAATATGCCTTTTTCTCAGCAATACATAGCACATACACAAATACTGACCTCACAATCAAATGCAGAAGGAAAAAGATACTAAATACATCATTTTCAGGTCATAATGCTATAAAAATTGCATGCGATAAATGGCCATGGAAAGATAGGCTAAAATTAATTAGAAACTACATAATCAAATGAAAAAAAATCCTCCAAATCACTATTGCTTAGAGAAATGTCAATTAAGACAACTCTGAGGTACCACTTCATATCTATCAGATTGTCTAATATGACAGAAAAGGAAAATTATAAATGTTATAGATGTAGGAGAATTGGGACATCAATTCATTGTTGGTGGAATTGCGAACTGATCCAAGCATTCTGGAGAGCATCTTGGAACTATGCCCAAAGGGCAATCAAGCTATTCATACTCATTGATCCACTATTAGCTCTGTATCCCAAAGAAATCATAAAAAAGGGAAAAGGACCCACATGTACAAAAATGTTTATAGCAGCTCTTTTTTTTATTGGAAATTGAGGGCATTTCCATCATTTGCAGCATGGCTGAACAAGTTGTGGAATATGAATGAAATGGAATACTATTGTAGTATATAGCAATCTGATTTCAGAAAATCTGGAAAGATTTACATGAACTGATGTTGAATGAAGTGAGCAGAACCAGGAGAACATTGTACGCAGTAACAGTAATACTGTATGATGACCTACTCTGATAGACTCAGCTCTTCTCAGCAACACAATGATCCGAGACAATTCCAAAAGACTCTTGATGGAAAATGCTGGCCATATCCAGAGAAAAAACTATGGATTCTGAATGCAAATGGAAGCATTATTTTCACATTTTCCCCTCTGTCATGGTTTTCCCCTTTTGTTCTAATTCTTCTTTCACAACATGACTTATGTGGATATATGATTAATATGATTGTGCATGGAAGACCTATATTAGATTGCTTGCTGTCTTAGGAAGAAGGAGGGAGAAAAAAAATTGGAACTCAAAATCTTATAAAAGTAAATGTTGAAAACTATCTTTGCTTATAATTGAAAAATGCTATTAAGGGTTTTTTTTTTAATTTGGCAGGAGGGTGGGGGAAGAGAAGAAAAAGAAAAAAAAAAAGACATTTCCCCAAGCAAAAACCCTACTATGAACAGGATGCTAGGGGACTTCTAGGTTAGGAATGCAGCTGCAGCTGGAATGGAGCAGAGACTCTGAACAGAGACTTCTCAAAATGTGTCACTGATACCCTTTTATACTACTTTTCTTCCCAGGATTACCCTCCCCTTTCTAAAATCCATGTAGAATGAAGGTATGGATTCCATCCTCCTCAGGAATGAACATAGAAATTCCCCTTTGTTATCCCAGTAATTCTGCTGTTAAAGCAAACAAACAAACCACCAAGAGAACTTTAATAAATAAATATTTCTTTATTCATTCCCATGGAAATCCTTTGGAGTCATTAAGAGAATGTTATCAATCATTCTAGAAACCTTAGTCTAGGAAGCCAGAAGCAGACCTGGGAATTTAAACTTGATGTTTCCAAGAAACCTTTGAACAGTAGACCATATATCAAGAGCTACCTAAAGAAATAGAGTTTATTAATATAATATTTGAGTTGAATTCTAGTTGCATAAAAACCAGGAAATGTGGAGTCATTGGCCACTGCATTGTTAACTCCCTCAAGCATACCCATTACAATAGGTCTTTCATGAACTCATCACACAATACATCTACTGTAAATACCAAACACAGGGATTAAAGGAATCTGATGCAACAACCTTCTGCATGTCACTCCACCATGAGTTATGGTTTTTTATTCTAAAGGTATATGAGTTACACAGTCCAACCACTGTGCCACCCATATGCCTTCACCAGAATTATCAAGTGAAAAAGATAGAAGCTTGTATTTGTGAAAAAGGCTAAATTGACCAGATTTGTATTTGGCAGAATAAGTTTAAATTAGGGATCCCATGTAAAACATTGATAAGGGGGACTTCTTTAGTTAGTATCTTCAGACGTTGACTCAGAAGCATTTACTGAGTACCCATAAGTATGCAGCCCTGAGCCAGGTATTATAGGAAAAACTAAATAAATATTGGGCCTGATCTTTGCTCCGAAGGAAAAGGAAAGAAGATTCGTAGCCTGATCATACTGCCTGAAATACCCTTTCATGGTCCCCTAAATATGGAGGGAATTTCTTGTGTGTTAGCTTGCTCTATTCTGACGCATTATTTCATTACTCAGGATTTGAAGGATCTTAAATTACCCTCCAACTATATGTGAATATAATTTACTGTCAGGTATAGCAAAGTGTAAGTACAATGATGTGATGGGTTCAGTGTTCTGTCATTTTCTAAAGATGAGGACATTGACAAAGGGAAAAAGGAAAATGGAGAATCCATGGATTTCCAACCTGCTGTTCTGCCATAGTGCCCCATCTCTGGATGGAATTTTGCCATCTTGTTGCATATAGAAGATGCCAAATAAAATCTTTTGTGGAATGGAACCAAATATCCAGTGTTCTCTTGTTAAGTCATTATTCAGTCATGTCTGGCTCTCTATGACCACATTTATTTGTGATAAACCTAAAAACTTGAAACTCTTTGGTCCAGCTTATAAAAAGAAGCACCAAGTTGGTCAGGGGCCCAATGATCATAAAAACATGAGTTTGTTCTTTGGAAGGGTGTTGCCACTTCAAGTTACTCCAATGGGTCATCAGAATTTCTTTATTCCTCTAGGTTAAAGCTAAAACTTCAGGATTTAAGTTACACTTTTTTTTTTAGGTTCCAATTTTATTGTATGTGCCAAAGGAAAGAAGGAGAAAGAAGAAAGGACAGAAAAAAACAAAAAACAAAGAAAGAGGGATAGAAATCAATGAAGAAGGAAAGATGAAATGAAAATAAAACGTAAAGGATAAGAAAAAAGGGAAAAAAGCTAGATAAAGATAACTGTTGAGTTTTAAACTCTGATGAATATTTTTATTATTCAAGCTGACATTTGTAAACTCTTAGGTTTCTAAAAATGCATAAATATATTACATAACTCATATTACACAACTCATAACTTTCATTGTTATTTAATTTAATTTGCTTTTTGGAGGGTGGGGGGAAGGCAGTACAGTTGGGGTTAGATGACTTGCCCAAGGTCACACAGCTAGTGAGTGTTAAGTGTCTGAGGCCACATTTGAACTCAGGTCCTCTTGACTCCAAGGCTGGTGCTCTATTCACTGTGCCACCCAGCTGCCCTAATAGTTTTATTTCTAGTGCTTTATATGCATATTCCAATCCTATGGCTTGGTTATTCAGTTACCCTATAAAGTAACTAAATACATTAAAATAGAAAATACATTTTCCTAATGTTTTTTTTCAACCTTTTGATTTCATTTTATGTTTTCTCCACGACAATAGATTATAACTTTAGCAGTCATCTTGCAGAACATATAGGGAAGGAATATAATGTAATGGAAAGATTTCTATACCTGGAAACCAAAGAGATATAGGTTTTAATCCCTGCAGTCTACTTAGTGGTTTCAAAGCCATGTTCCATAGACCAGTCACTTAATCTGTCTGAGCCTCACTTTTCTAATTTGTAAGATATGAAATGGTAATAATATGCACAATATATAATTTATGCTCACTTTTTCATGTGTTATCTATAAAATATATTCACACAATAATGTAGGTAGCATCTAACTGGTAGTGTTGTTGAGATGGCCATATGAGATAATGTATACAAAGGTCTTTGCAAACTTCACAGTATCATAAGAATGTTATTACTGAGTGCAAAAAAAGTAAATAGCAACATCATATTATTGAAGGAGAACTAGATTTGGCCTCAGAACTGCCTTTAGATTCCAATTGTGTTGTCGTTACCTTGGATAAATCATTTGACCCTTACCCTCTCTGGCAATCAGTTTTCTCAGGTATAAAATGAGATCATCAAGGTCCCTTCCAGCCTAGAGACTTAAGTTGTCACTGTTTTTTTTACAAGACCAACAAAAAATTCTGGTGTATTGAGAGGCCCTACTGAAGACAGATGGCATCAGTTAAACACACAACCCATTATGAAGAGGTATGTCAACACAAGTACAATTCTAGCGCTTTCTGCTCTTTGATGAATATAGATCAGGACATGTACATAGACTGTATTCTCAATGCTTGGTTTTCTTCTGTTTTAGACTAATCCTATTTAGTCAGTGAGATAATATAGCATAATAATACAGTATTACCTACAATTGCAGGTGGTTTGATTTTTGTTGTTGTAGCAACAAACCAGAAGAAACAAAGGACTTTGCTTCTTTATAGGTCAAGACTTTTCCACCATTTTAAAATGACTCAAATGACCAATCAACAAATATTTGTTAAGCACTTTCTACATGCAAGGCATTATGCCAAGTAGGACCTAGGGATACAAAGAAAAACTTTAAGCAGTTTCTGCCATTAAAGAGTTTATATTCTGGAGAACATAGTACAGACATTATATGCATACACACATACACACACAAGCACACTTCACAACCTGCTGGCATGACCCCCTACCACTTACCCCTTTATTCACTCTCTGAGGAAGAGGCATCCCTTCGCCTTTTCAAGCATAACTACCCAACATGCACTCTTGCTGAGGTCATTATCCCTCTCAGCAACACCTCATCCCTACACCCAGCTCTGGAACCATAGTAAAATCAATATTACCATTGCTACTAGAAAGAGTATGTCAACCCATTTCCCTATGGAAAAAAAAAGCTACCATTCCCAGTGGCTTTCCAAACCAAAATATCCTTCCCAAATCACCACTCCCCTAATAAGTATTCTGGTATTATAATTCGAGGTTCTTAAGGAGGACTTTGCTGTTGTATTTCTATCCCCAATGCTAGGCATACAGTAAGAGCTAAATAAATGCTTTTTCATTTATTCATTGAGTCATCTTACTTCTTTGGCATAGGTGTGATCATCCAATTGCATTACCTCTAACAATTTCTTTGTTCTCTGATTAAGACATATTTTGGTCTCCTGTGCCTACCTTAGTCTGCTTCTCTAAGATACAGAGGAAGAACAAGGCTCAATTTGAGAAACGAACTATACTTAATCTCTCATATGTAATATTTTAGAAGAGAACTCATGAAAAAGCCTCAGAATAGATGCACATTTTAAAGTATTGTAGATATTATCGCTACAGGGGTGGCTAGATGGAACAGTGGAACACTGAGCCTGGAAACAGGAAGACCTGATTCAAATGTGACCTCAGATAGTTGTGTGACCCTAGGCAAGTCACTTAATTCTATTTGTCTCAGTTTCCTCATCTGTAAAATGAGTTGGAGAAAAAAAATGGCAAAACACTCCAGTATCTTTGCCAAGAAAACCCACAAAAAAGTGGTCACAAAGAGTTTATGAAAATAATTAGACCCAGGACAGGAAGGAATCAGAGGAGGTTAATAACATCTTATTGTTTTATCCAGTTACATGTAAAGACAGTTTTCAACATTCATTTTTTATAAGATTTTGAGTTTCAAATTTTTCTCCTTCAGTCCCTCCCAGCCTCTTTCCCCAAGATGGCAAGCAATCTGAATAACATTATACATTTGCAATCATGTTAGTATATTTCCATTAGTCATATTGTGAAAGAAGAAACAGAACAAAAGGGAAAAGCCACCAAAAAAAGAGAGTGAAAATAGTCTGCATCAATCTGCATTCAGACTCCATAGTTCTTTCTCTGGAATTGAACAGCACTTTTCATTGAGTCTTTTGGATTTTTC
Source organism: Pseudocheirus occidentalis (assembly GCA_028646575.1). Classification (NCBI taxonomy): domain Eukaryota; kingdom Metazoa; phylum Chordata; class Mammalia; order Diprotodontia; family Pseudocheiridae; genus Pseudocheirus; species Pseudocheirus occidentalis. Next base: position 42,058,480 of record CM053601.1, on the reverse strand, counting down.
TTGGATCATTGCATTGCTTAGGAAAGCTAAGTTTGTCATAGTTGATCATTGTACAATATTGCTGGTGCTATGTACAATGCTCTCTTAGTTCTGCCCTCTTCATTTATATCAGTTCATGTAAAATTTTCCAGGATTTTCTGAAGTCTGTTTACTCATCATTTCTTATAGCTTTTCTTAGAGTTTTCCATTTCATTCATATACCATAATTTGTTCAGCCATTCTCCAACTGAACATCCCCTCAGTTTCTAATTCTTTGCTACCATAAAAAGAGCTGCTATTAATACTTTTGTACATGTGGGTTCTTTTTCCCTTTTTAATGATCTCTTTGGGATACAGAGTTTCTGATAGATCAGAGTGTATGAACAGTTTGATTGCCCTTTGGTCATAGTTCCAAATTGCTCTCCAGAATGGTTGGATCAGTTCACAACTCTATGAATTGTCATCCCAATTTTCCCACATCCTCTTCAAAATTTCTCATTTTTCTTTTCTGTCATATTAGCCAATCTAATAAATGTGAAGTGGTACCTCAGAGTTATTTTAAATGGCATTTCTATAATTAATAGTGATTTAGAGCATTTTTTCATATGAATATAGATAGCTTTAATGTTTTCACCTGAAAACTGCCTATTTATATCCTTTGACCATTTATCAATTGGAGAATAACTTGCAAATTTTGACTCAGTTTTGTATATATTTAAGGAAGGAAGCCTTTACAGAGACAATTGCTGTAAAATTTGTTTCTCAGCTTTCAGCTTTCCTTCTTATCTTGGTTGCATTGGTTTTGTTTGTGCAAAACTTTTTTTTTAATTTTATTGACTTGTTTGTTTACTTTTAGGTTACAAGATTCAGTTCCAGAGTAACTTGAGTTTCAGATTTTTCTCCCCTTCCTTCCCACCCCCCACCCCTGCCATGGTGGCATACAATCATGTATAGGATCTGCAAA
>CM053601.1:42029110-42057037 GCA_028646575.1 Pseudocheirus occidentalis | reverse complement strand
TAGTAGTAGTAGTAGTAGTTCTATAGTAGTAGTAGTAGTTCTATAGTAGTAGTAGTTCTGTAGTAGTAGTAGTAGTAGTAGTAGTAGTAGTAGTAGTAGTAGTAGTAGTAGTAGTAGTAGTAGTAGTAGTAGTAGTAGTAAGAGGAGGAGGGGGAGGAGTTTGTCACAGAGGTGATGATAACTTCATTTCCTGAGCCTTCTATTTCACTCCTGCTGAGCTCAAGCCATGTTTATGAAGCAATTCAGGAAAATGCTGGTAGTGCATTAGCAGGGCTCTGGGGAGTAAAAGTGTGTGCACACACACACTTTTAAGTTTAATTTGGATCATTAACACTTTCTCAAGTCTAAACAATAAAACAGTAAAGTAAGCCGGATCTGTAGTGTTTGCTGATCTCTAAGGTGTAAATAATCACTCAGAAAATTCAACAGTGGGTTCTTATAAACTGATGAAACTGGTTTCAACACACCCCTGGCTATAATGAAGATGGAGCAGCAAGGGTTCTTCCCTTAAAGTTTAAGGCTGCAGTCTCCAATTAATGGATAACTATTGTTTTTTCTAAAGCCAGTTCTTCTGCTTTTGCCTTTGATCCCATAATCCTCCAGCATACTGCCCTCACCATCATTCCCACTCTCTAATTTTCAATCTATCCCCAATTAGTGATTTTATCTAATGCCTACACATATGCCCTGGTCTTTCCATCCTAAAAAACAAAAACAAAAAACAAAACCCTTCACCTGAACCTGCCATTCCCTCAAGCTATTTTCCTCTCATTCCCAGACTAATTCTTAGAAGAAAAAGAAGAAAAGTTGTTATATTCTTCCTTGCCTTCAGGTCTTCTTTTTGTCCCTCACTTCCTGATCCCTTAAAATTTACTTCCACTCTAACTGTGTAGGTAACATTGCTCTCTCCAAAGTGAGCATTGGTCTTTTAATTGCCACATCTCGCAGTCCTTTTTTAGTTTATTCCTCTTAGTTCTGCCACACATAATACTATGGATTTTGTTCTTGTGTGTACTCTCTTCTCCATGCTTTCTTGTGCTGCTGTTCTCTCTTCTTTCTCCTCCTATCTGTTTGGTCACCACATTTCAGTCTCCTGAGTTGAATCACCAGCCCTTGTGCAGGGGAAAGAGGGATGTATTTGGACCTCAGCTCAAAGTCTGACTCTAATTTATATCCAAATATCAATGTATTTCTATGACCTTAGATGAATCATGTAATCCTTCTGTGTCTGTTTTTTCATATATATAAAGTGAGAAAGTTGGGTTAGATGACCTTTAAGGTGTCTTTCATTTTTAGTTCTATGATTTTTTTTTAACCACATCCACCTGACCTGCTGAATGTTACCTGCCCAGGATCTGTCCTAGACAGATCTCTTGTCTTGTCTCTCAACACTTATGGAGATCTCATCAATCCCCTGGTGGTTTTAATTATCTTCTCCATGAAGGATGCCCAGGTTTATACATCCAATCCCAGTTTATCTCCTGAGTTCTAGATCTAGACCACAAATGCTTTTTAGGCATTTCTTCCTGGATACCCTTGCTATATCTTCAGTTCAACATATCCCAAAAAGAACTCTTCAACTTTCCCCCCAAATTAAAATCTCAGGTTGTATCAGGATTCTCTTTCTTCCTAACAATACCTAGTGTCATACGTGATCAACAGCTTTTCTAGGAAAAACTCTTATGCCCCATAATCACTCTAATGGTCAATGCCTTTAAAAATTTACATTCATTTTTAAAATTTTGAGTTCCAAACTAGGTATAAACCAACATCTTACACAGTATATCAAGATAAGGTTAAAATGGGTACATGGCTTAGACATAAAAGTGATACCATACACAAATTAGGAGAGCAAGGAATAGTTTATCTGTCAGATGTACAGGGAAAAGAAGAATTTTTGACCAAACAAGAGATACCATTATAAGATATAAGTGGATAATTTTGATTATATTAATTTAAAAATTTTTACACAAACAAAATTAATGCAACCAGCATTAGAAGGAAAGCATAAAACTGAGAAACAATTTTTATAGCAAGTGTCTCTGATAAAGGATTCATTTCTCAAATATATAGAAAAAAGAGTCAAATTTATAAAAATACAAGTCATTCCTTAATTGATAAATGGTCAAAGGCTATCATCAGGTAGTTTTCAGATGAAGAAATTAAAGTTATCTATAGTTACATGAAAAAATGCTCTAAATAAAAATTTATTAAAAATCCAAATTATGGCTAATATGACAGAAAAGGAAAATGCTAAATGTTGGAGTGGATGAGGGAAAATTGCTACACTAATGCATAATTGGTAGAGTTGTGAACTGATCCAACTCTGATTATACTTATCATTATGACTGATCTAATTATGCTGCTCTATTCATTTTTCTATGCACATAATATTCCATCTCCAGATTCAATAGTTTTGTATTGGTTATTCCTCATGCCTTCCTCCTCACTTTTGCCTTTTACTTTCCCTGTCTTCCTACCTCAAATTCCACCTTCTGCAAGTGACCTTTCCCTCACACCCCCACCTGTTAACACTTGCCCTCTGTGATTACCTTTCATCTACTTGTATATATTCTACATGTATATACATTTATATATTTTCTCCTCTATTAGAATGTGAGCTTCTTGAAGGCAAGGATGGTGTTTTTGTCTTTGAATCTCCAGTACTTAGGATAGTGCCTGGCACATAGTAGACACTTAATATATGCTTATTGACTAATTAACTAATAATGACTTGCTGCAATTTAGTCTAATTCACCAGCCCTTCCCCCATGTATGTCAGTCTTGAATTTTCAGAAAACTATGGGAAAGAGGAGAGGAACACAAATGAATGAATGATAGAATTGCAGGTAATTTGGCACCAGAGTTGGTAAGAATGAGGGCAATGGAACAAGACATTCCAGCAATCCAGAATTTATACAACATTGACAACTCCTAAAGGTATAACTTTATTCAATGGGCAGTCAAATCATTGTAGACCTGGGTAAGGAAAGTGATATGACAAAGGCGATATACTTGGACAATTTTGTGCTAATTAAGTAGTCTTGCATAGGCTTAGAGAAACTTTTGGCACACCTGACTCTACATTTAAATATTATAACAGGGAGAGCAGAAAAATGAAGTAACTACTTCCTTTACTTTTTTTGGGAGGGAGGGGTACATCATTTTAAAATGTTACTCATTATTTCAATAATATAAATACTACATAATTATACTAATTTTCTTGTGAGGAATTTAGTTTTTATTATTAGCAAAAAAAATACATCCTTAAAACAAACCTAGGAATTTGTTAATTCCATTTTAAATAAATAATGATGTTATCTAAGATCATATTTAATTAACTGTTTTCCTTCATTGTTGGGAAATGATATATTATCTCAATAAAATTTTAGACTGAACCTGTGATTTCATTAGTAAAGCTAACCCTGTTACTAATTTTCTTTTTACCAATGAACTACCATGTGTGCTCTGGTATTTACAGTCTTAGAATATTGCCTTGGGCCTCCAGGATGACATGGCTAGTATGCTTCAAAGCAATGATTCTCAACCTTCCTAATGCTGTGACCCTTTAATACAGTTCCTCATGTTGTGGTGACCCGCAACCATAAAATTATTTTCGTTGCTACTTCATAACTGTAATTTTGCTACTGTTATGAATTATAATGTAAATATCTGATATGCAGGATGTATTTTCATTGTTCCAAATTGAACATAACCCACAGGTTGAGAACCACTGCTTCAGAGGTAGGACTTGAGCCCAGGCCTTCTTCATTCTAAGGCTGGATCTGCTTCTACTACATCCTTTTGCCAAAATAAATAAATTTTAATTCATACTATGCATAATCTAAATATATATATATCTATAATATAAAACAACATTAATGAAAATTCAAAATATACAGTACAAAACAATGATATAACCAAATATTTAACATTCATTATATATCTGAAAAACATCATAGGATCCTCATTTGATTATTTAAAAGGCCCTTCAGTGGTTTGAAGTGCCCTGACAAGTGGCAGGAAGGGCATGTGTTATAGTAGGAAGGCTATAAAGTCTGAGAATCTTCATTTAAATTCCACCTTTGGTGCTTTTTGCCCACATGATCTTGGTCATTCAAACTCCCTTAAGTATTTCTTTTTAAATCTTTAACATAAAAGGGTTAGACTAGATGACTTCTGAAGTCTTTTAATTCTAAGAACTTGTGCTAAACCATCTTTTACTTTAGTAGCCAGGTACAGAGGTGGGAGTAAACCCAAGCATTCGTTCAATCAGTTACCAAGTAGTTTTTGAGCATGTACCATGTGCTTAGCACTATCTTAAAGGCTTCTTAACACATCCATACTTTTCAGACAAGCGTTCCTAAAGTTCTTTGGAAACATCGAATGTCTTATGTGAGACCAGCATCACTGATCTCATTTTACAAATGCTGAAACTGGAGCTTAGGGAAGGTAAGGTGTTAATCAAGGTCACATAAGTCATGGAGTAAGCCAATAAAACCTAGATCTTACTAGTCTTTTTTTTTTTTAACCAAAATGATGACATTTCAAATTCTACTTTCCCAGTGAAATTAGAACAAAGAAACATCTTTCCTTTTCAAGTTCAACCCATCGATTAGGAACTAGACTTTGAGCTTATATATTGTGGGGGCTATTGAAAAGTAGGTGTGTATAAAGGGGTTGGAAATAATCCTTTATCCATGAAGTAACAGGGTTGTCTTTTCTTGCAAAATAATTTGCTTTCAATTACCAGGATTTTCGTAGAAAAAGGCACCTGGTGGTAAGATACTTAAAGGAGGGAACCCTTCTAAGACATTCACCTAGGCTCATACTGAGATTCCCTAGAGTGAGTTTTCCTAGGTACTCTTAGAAGTCTCTAGTAAGGTATTAGAAGCAAGAACCACAAAACCACAACATTACGTTCGTATTATATATGAGGCATCTTGGGTCTCAAAGAATCAAGAAATTATCAAATAAATATTTAATGCCTGCTACTTATGAAGAATTTTTATATACTATCTTTGGAAGTATTAAGATCTGGCCCTTGTCCTCAAGAAAGGCAATGAGTCAGAGAAGTGGCAATAGTAATCAACTGGAAGAGTTGAGAAGGAAGACATTAAGGTGAAAAGCAGATGGAAGTAGGATTTATGCTTAACACTGCCTCACAGAGAATAACAAAGGACAACTTCTATTTGCTTTGGTAGGAACCCATTAATTAGAAACAAAGACATTTGGGATGGGTTAGGGATAAAGATGGGGAAAAAAACTCACTATAAATAAAGACTCCCTTAAGAAATGAGGTTTTTGAGCTTGCAACATACTTCTAATTAATGTGTTAGGCAAACAATTTTCTGCGTAGTTAGTCCTTTGAGCATGTACCATAAGGATCCACTCAATTTCAGCTAATGTGGAGAATTAAGATATTTTGAAGTGGAATGTTGAGAGTGTGCCATGCTTGTGTTTCTGTTGATGACAAGTAACAGTATGGTACCAAGTTCAGGACGATGTATCTGCTAGAGAAGACAGAAGTATCGGAGCAATTTCTTAGTATTCCCCAAGTTGTGAATATCAATTGACTATTCCTTGTACAAGTGCTTCACTGGAAACAATGGGAAGAAATAAATTCTCAGAAGAGGCAGAAGGGAGGTTCCAGGAAGAACTCGCCAATTCAAGAAGGGGTGTTCATGAATGGAGGAAGAAGGCAGTAAGTCATGGTGGTGAAATCTGGAGAATAAAGTAGGGCTGTCTTGGACACTTCCTCAAAATGGACATTCCAGCAGAAAACATTGGCTGCTCACATGAATGTATGATCAAAATCTCATTCTCTTTTGCCCCCAAGTCAATAGGATTTTGAGCTTCTTTTTCTTTTTATCTGTCTACCTATCATCTATTTATTTTTGTTACATTTTGACTTCCAAACTGTCTTCCTTCTTCCCTCCCTCCCTTTAATTGTGTAGTAGAGAGGGTCAATATTTGAAACAAATGAAATGAGGGAGATCTTAAAAGTCTCCTGTCTAAAAGGTTATCAGGTCCCCAGAAAATGATGAAACTGCACTGAAGCCCTCAATATTGAAGGTAAAATGGAAAACACATATCAAGCAGCATGGTGAGCATAAGCAATGGTTTTCTTATCACACTGGCAGGAAGAGGTGGGAAATGCTAACTATTCAATCATCTTCAAAGTGAAGATAAGATAAAAATTCTTGCCTAAGTATCTTTCCAGTTAATTCTAAAATACTTAATTTTATTATTTTTAAAATAAAAGTAAAAAGCAGAAGATAAAAATCTAAAATGGCATTTCTCTGGAGCACTCTATGCAGTGCTAGGAGGGGGAGGAGGACATGCTGAACTACAATGATGACTAATGAAATTTTTATTCCTTTCAATAAGAAAAGCTTAAACAAATGTGCTGTGTTATAATGAAACAGTCATTTGTCCAAACTCTGATTCCTGGCCCATCAATACCTCTTTGTGAGAGGTACATCCCTAAAGTACGTCTTTGTCTTGAGTGGAATGCTACCAGAGGCGTTTAGTGCAAGGAGGCTCAGTAGGGTAGCTGGACATAAACAATGAGGCCATACAGAAGAGAAAATGAAAATGTATATATATTTTTCTGTACCACATTCTATTCATTACCTGATTGAAGCAGTTCGAACAATGTGTTCTAAAAACTCTAAATTATAGCACGCCTAAGGAATGGTGTTCAAAAATTTAAATCACCAATGGAACACAATATGTCACTGGAAACAAAAGAGCCACTGACAAATTATTCTCATTAGTATAGTTCTTGAATATTAATTCGGAGTTGCTAAATTATTTTTCTTTTGAATTCTCTGTGAGATATTCTCTCTTAAACATGTCTTCCCAGATATATCTATATCCTTATGTATCTAGATTAGAAGTTCTTAAATTGGGGTCTGTGGACTTGAATTTTATGTTTATGACTATATTTCAATGTATTTGGTTTCCTTTGTAATCCAATAGATTTTACTGTTGACATTTAAAAGCGTGATTCTGAGAAGGGTTTCATAAACTTAACCAGACTGCTTAAGTGGTTCACAACACAAGATATTTAAGAGTCCCTGATATGCTTTTATCAATATTTATATACTATCACCTATTATTTTTATTAATCCATCACTCAATAATCTATCATCTATCTCTTGTCTCTCTACCGTCAATCCATCTATGATCTATCACCTATCTATTATTGATCTATTACCTATTTATTGATCATCTAATGTCTATCTCCCATCTGTCATCTATCTTTTTTTCTATTTATTCACCCATCATTTATCTGTAATCTGTCAAATTAACTACTTAACACGCCTTTTATATCTTTCAAAATAATATTTTGTTTCACCCAATTGTGTGTAAAAACATTTTTAGCATTTAAAAAAATTTGAGTTCCAAATTGTCTTCCTCCACCCTTTCTCTCTCCTTTATTGAGAGAGTAAGCAATTTTATATAGGTTATGCACGTGCAATTATGTGAAACGTATTTCCATATCATTTATGTTGTAAAAGAAAATACAGACAAAAAATAAACATGAAAAATTATAAAAAGTGATAATTTAGGTAATTTAGTTTTATAGTCCTCTGGTCATCATTCCAAATGGCTCTCCAGAACAGTTGAATGAGTTCATGATTCTACCAACAGTGCAATAGTATCCCAGTTTTTCCACATTCCCTTCAGCATTGTCATTTTCCTTTTCTGTCACATTAATCAATTTAATAAGTTTAAGGTGATACCTCAGAGTTGTTTTAATTTACATTTCCCTAATCAATAGTGATTTAGAGCATTTTTTGTATGATTATAGATAGCTTTGATTTCTTCATCTGAAAACTTCCTGTTTATACCCTTTGACCCTTTATTAATTGGATGATGAGTTGAATTAATGTAAATTTGACTTAATTATATGTATGTGTGTGTTCATGTGTGCCTTTATCAGAGAAGCACTGTAAAATAACAGCCTCCCTTCACCCCCAGATTTCTCCCTTCCTTCTAATCTTGACTGCATTTGTTAGGTTTGTGCAAAACTTTTAAAATGTATTATAACTCAAAGTTATCCATTTTATATCTTGTAATGCTTTCTATCTCTTGTTTCATCATAAATTCTTCCCTTACACATAGGTGTGACAGGTAAACCATTTCATGTTCCCCCAATTTTATACCATATACCAATTTTGACCTTATCTTGGCAAGATTTAGTATACTTCCTTATCTCTTTAATTAGATCTATTTTTGCTTTTGTTATTTCCTTAGTGAATATTGATGCGAAAATTTTAAATAAAATGCTAACAAGAAGATTACAGCATTATATCACAAGAATCATACACTATGATCAGGTATGATTTTTACAAGGAATTCAAGGCTGGTCCACCATTAGGAAAACTATCAGCTTTGATATGACCATATCAATAATAAAACCAACCAAAAATAACATTTAATTATCTCAATAAATGCAGAATAAGTTTTTGACAAAAGACAATACCCTTCCTATTACAACCACTAGAAAGCAGAGGAGTAATTGGGCTTTCCTTACAATGATAAACAGTATCTATCTAAAACCATCAGCAAGCATTATTTGTAATGGGGATAAGCTAGATGCTGTCCCAATAAGATCAGAGGTGAAGCAAGGCTGCCCTTTATCACCTCTATTATTTAATAGTGTACTAGAAATGATATCTATAGCAATAAGAATCCTATTGTACTATAAAAAATGACAAGGAGGGGTGCTTTCAGAAAAAGTTTGGAAAACCTATATGAACTGATGCAATGTGAAGTGAGTAAGAACCAGGAGTTTATTTTATACAGTAGCAGGAATATTGTAATGATAATCAACTGTGAAAAACTTAGCTACTCTGATCAATAAAATGATCCAAGAAAATTCTGCAAGGCTCAAGATAAAAAAATGCTAACTTTCTCCAGAGAGAGAACTGATGAACTCTGAGTACAAATCAAAGAATAATATTTTCACTTTATTTTTCTTTCTCTTTGTGTAACATGGCTAATATGGAATTATGTTTTACATGATTTCACACTTATAAGCAATGCCATAATACTTGCTTTCTTGATTGGTAGAGGAGAGGGTGGAGGGAAGAAGATAATTTGGGACTTTAAGTGTTAAAAAAAGTTTAAAATAAATACTCTAAAAATAAATGTCCTAAAATAAATAAATATATATGTGTGTATATATGTATATATACATATATATAATATGTGTGCACACATGTACATAAATGTACATACATATATACACACATATAACTCTGTCTATCTATCAATCATCTATCTGTCTATCTATCTATCTATCTATCTATCTATCTATCTATCTATCTATCTATCTATCTATCCATCTATCTGAAATAGCCAGTGTAAACAGAAGATAATCCTATTGGGAAGGCACTCGTAATGTGCATGGAGAAGGGATGATTACAGGAAGAGGAAAGGTGACTACGAAAGTTCTCTTATAGAAAATGGAATTTGAACCAATTTTTAAAGGAAACCAGGGAAGTCATGGGACAGAGGTGAGCAGGGAAAGCATTCCAGAGGCAAGCTGGGAAATGTATTCACAATTCTTAATTCCTAGCCTGTTGTTGAGGGGTTACCAAGTTCAGGTTTAGTAACATTTGAATTTCTTTCTCTCTAGCACTGAGTTATAGACACTGAGTCAGATGATCTTGGCCCCCAATAGGTAGTCCCTGATGAGGCAAATACCAAGCTGGATGATCATGGCCCATGGGCCATGGTGAAGATATTTAGCTAGGCATTTGAGGTGTATGAACCCTTCCATCTTTAGCATTGTCTTATTGCAAGGCCACTGCTCATAGAGGCATGGTCTTTTGTTCTGTCTTTTTTGAAGGGTAGTGTGGGTGAAGACACTTAACTGAAATTCTTTTTCCTTCCACAATTGTTTTTGGTTTCATTTTCCTTCATTTGCTACAACATTTTGTTTATCTTGAGATAGTTTCTTTCCTAGAACCTTTTATATTTTCATGATTATGAATCATGGATTCATAACCTTTTTGGGCTGCGTCCTTTTGCCAGTCTGGTTAAGCCTATGGACTTATTTTCTAAATAATACATTTAAATGCCTAAAATATAAAACACATAGCAAAAGAAATAATTCTATTGAAATACAGATGTAATTTTCCCCCATCTAAGTTGGGGTACATGTACCCCAGGTTAAGAAATCTCTAATCTCTCCAAAACAGACTTGCCTTCATTTTCTGAAACATCTTTCAGCTCTACCTTAGAGTTTTAGGTTCAATTTTCTTTCCCCCCATCTTTTTTTTTTATTTTTTTTTTGGAGGGCAACTGGGGTTAAGTGACTTGCCCAAGGTCACATGGCTAGTAAATGTTAAGTATCTGAGGCCGAATTTGAACTCAGGTCTTCCAGACTCCATGGCTGGAGCTCTATTCACTGCACCACCTAGCTGCCCCTCTCAATTTTCTTCAGTTCTTTTCAAAAGGTTTAATGAAAAATAAAAAATGACAGTGCATTTTTATTGTGGATTTGAAAAAAACTATAAGGGAGTCTTATTTTATTTGGTCTGAATGAATCCTAATTTTCAATTCAATTTAAAAAATAAACACTAGGAAGCCTGCCTAAAATTGGCTATGTGCAGTTGATGGAAAACAATCATACAGTACTTTAAAAGGCATTACTAAGAAGATGCCAGTTATTGCCTATTGTTCCTGGTGTGTTTGATTATACTACAATAATACCACAAACCACTGATTACTCAGCTGTTGCTTATTAAATTTAAAGATAATTCAACCTCTGTAAATAGAATCTTCTTTGGACAGAGACCTCACTGGATGCCTTCCAAGTGCTTTGGTCCTGCCATTTTCAGATTGTTGTTTTAATATCCACTCAAAATGTAGCCTAGGCATCAGGCACTGGGTCTCCATATCTTAAAGCACTGCAGGATGAATCAAATTGCACTATTTCAAGGATCTACAACTTTGTCAGTGAGAACAGTGCTTCCACTGACATCAATCCTAATCATTTTATGACTTATTCTAGGGCCTTGAGAGTTGCTGTGGCCAAAAATTTTGACCTGAACATGTACCTTTTCACACTGAGCCTGCCTGGTCCATCACAGGCACCTGCACTCAAATTCTTTCCAGTTTGATACATGTGCCTGAACTTGTGTTCTGTTAGAACAACCTAGAGTCACCTCCAGAAACAGGAACCTAATGAAGGAGAGGGAATCATAAACCATTCACCAAACAAGAGTTGAAGTCATGGAGGCAAATGGAATGGAATATCATAACCAGATGTGGAATTTTATTCTTTGGAGATGTTAATAAATTGTGGTAGGAGGAATATCAGTAGATTAACCAGAACCATTTAATAAGAACCTTCTAGGTACTAGAGACCGAACAAACAGGCATTTACATGAGACTAGTTTTTTTTTTCTTCCTTAAAGTGTATTAAAAACATCTTCAAGACTTAAACGACTCATGAGAGTAAAGGTTCAGACTATTCATTTAACTTCCTGGTCACTGGAATGCAATGAGCCACTAGAACAGTAGTTCTCAACCTTCCTAATGCCAGGACACTTTAATACTCATATGTGGGCATATCCGCATGTGGGCAGACCCACCTGGAGACGGATAGAGGAGCAGCGTCTGTTCCTAAGTCTATCAGGAATACGTGTTTTTTGATGGTCTTAGGTGACCCCTGTGACCCCTGTGAAAGGGTTGTTCAACCCCCAAAGGGGTCACGACCCACAGGTTGAGAACCACTGTGCTAGTAGCTCTCACTCTTCTGTGATGTTTGACTGGTAGACCACCACCACATAGAAGTAAGGGAGGGGCACTCAGTGAGTAAACATATGGTCTTCATGATAAATTTTCTTCCTCTGCTATGGCTAAGTAAGTAGTTAACTTTTCAATGACCTAAGAATGCTTCATTCCATCCCAATATTAGATCTAGATCTCCAGGGAACTGGCATAAGTCAAGGCTATCTCTCAAAAGGTTAAAACATGCTGAGTAATGTAATAATAATGAGAGAGCATTTTATATCGATGATATTGATAAATTAAAATGCTAACAATGTGGAAATCAGAACAAGAGAAAACAGGTTCAAATTTAATAAAAGAGAGGCAGATTAAATGTAGTGAAGTATTTCTTTGGCAATCTCTTGAAATTTCGTTATCAGTCATATGAAGAGAAGGGACTGAATATGTTTAACGTGCTATCTTTTGGGACTGAGCTCTCATAACTTCATTTTTACCATTAACAACATGCTCAGGATCATAAAATAAGACATCTATAGCTTGAAGAGACCTTAAAAACCCCAAAACAAAGTTTGGTTTTTCAATGGTGATAATCCTTGGGAACCATTGTTAATCATTTTGTTGACCAGAGTTCTTACATCTTTCAAAGTTGTGTGTCTCTACTATGTTGTTATTATTGTGTAAAGTGTCCTCTGTGCTCTGCTCACTTCAGTCTGCATCAGCTAATAAAGCTCTTCCAAAGGGCCTCAACTTGAAGACCTACCTAGAGGGCTGCATGTAGCCTTGAGGCTGCAGATTCCTCAACCTTGATCTAGGGTCACGCAATATATGCCACAGGCTCCACCTGAAACCAGGTCCTTTATCTACTATGCCATGCCACTTCTAAGAAGTTTACTCAGTTGGTAGCTGGGTGGTGTTGTAGGTGGAGCACTGGACTTAAGAGTCAAGACTTATAAAATCAGTCCTCATATATTTACCAACTGTGATACCCTGATTAAGTTAAACCTCTGTCAGTCTCACTTTCTTTATTATAAAATCTAATAATAGTATCAACCTCACCGAGTTGTTTTGATTATCAGATTATATAACTGATATCTATACTAATAGATTACATTATTGGCATTGCGTTATTTCATTTGTAAATAATAATCAATCCTTTTGTGTATAAAATATATAAACAAATATGCATAATTTAATCCTCATATGAAGATTTGCATATGTAAATATAATCTATCTATAACTTGATACAATACATATATACATAATATACATACACATATGCATGCTTGTGTTTGAACACAAACATATATGTGTATATGCATGTATAAATATATCCTTGAAAACCTTAACATGTTTTACAAATGTTATGAATGATTCATTGATTTCTATGGGGATGTATGAAACTAAGCTATGTCAGTTGTATGTTTGCTAGCAAACCAAGTCAGTCATTAAGTTTATAGAAACATAGAGAGTTTCTTCAGGACACATAATGAGGAAGTTATAGGTGATGGACAGCCCACATATTCCACTGTTAGTCACATAATATTTAAAGTTCTATAACAGGAGTGTCCATTTTTTTTTCTTTTTTGGTTTCCATCCTCCTTACTCAATCTAAGGGAAATTACTTCTATCATTTACTGTGCAAATGAATAAAAGAAAGAAAAATAAATTATTTAATTTGTGAAGCATACTTTATTTGGTATACATGATATTTTTTCACTAACTACCATTCTGCAATATTTCAGTAGTTAACATGTAATATAGTTATATGCAAAGCATGGCTCTATTCTTCTTTGCCAAAATTCTTGTATTCATTTGGTGCATACATACCCCAGATTGGAAAACCCTGATCTAAAGTAAGCCTTGAGAAATCAAGTACACTTCCTTGTGGGAAGATTTATTGGAGGAAATGTATAAGACATACAAGGAATAGGAAAAAAGATAACAAAGACCAAGTAAGGGCCTACTATGTGCCAATCACTATTCTAAGTGATTTACAAGTATCATCTCATTGGAACCTCATTGGATTGGGAAGTGGGTGCTATGACTAGATGAGGAAACCATAGTAGTCAGACTTTAAATAACTTATACAGGGTCACAGAGCCAGCAAATGTCAGAGGACCAGACCTCTATCCACCACACTCCCAATTGCCAAAGAAGCATAGAAGAGTGAGATTTGCACATCCTCCCAGAAATCCACATTGATGAGATCACAAATCCTCTGAAGACTAGACATAGAACTATCCCTTTTTCCTGTTCTTGCTTGCAAGCCATTATTGGCAATACATCCTGGCCAACTTATCTTTCCCACTTTCCTTGCTGAGTCACTTGCAATTTTTACTCTTCAGTGATTGTGGTAGTCTTTGGCTTGCAGCCCTAGACCATTACCAGGAGTATGGTGGTGCCTACTAGATGGTGTTGTAAAGGGCACCTTAGAATCTTAGAAAGTTCTGTACTGTTTCCAAAATGGCACCCAGAGCAGTCGAGTGTTGCATTCTGGGCTTGGCCTGAAGTGCCTATCCTTGATATGTATAGTGATAGCTGGCTTTGTATATATTGGTTTGCATGTTGTCTCTCTCTTTTGATTGTAAGCTTCTGGAGGTCAGGGACTGTCTTTTGCTTTTCTCTCTCTCTTTTTAAGTGCTTAGTACAGTGTCTGGTCCACATATAAGCACTTAATAAATGTTTATTGAATTGAATGGAATCAATGCACTAGCTTAGTGGTCTATCCAGGGAACAATGGACTGACTCTGGAGTTAGAGAACCCATCTGTAGAGTCTACGTCCAATGTTCACTTTCTAGGGGTGACAGGCAAGTCACCTCACCTGTCAGGCCTCAGTTTTCTCACCTGCAAAATGAGAGCATTGGACTGTATCTCTGCGATGCCTTCCAGATCTATAGTCTAGTAAACCATCCTTTCACTCATTTTACTTTTACTATTTGGATTAAGAGGCCAGCTTCTTTTGAATGGTTATAGAATTTACCTACCACAACTCAGTCTATAAACTGGTAGAATGAGCACTTTGGTATCCACAAACAAAAACATCCAGTTCTTACAATTTATGGGATTTCATTCTTCCACTTGGCACTCTACAAGGGACATAATCATAATCTCAAAAGCTAACATTTATATAGGGTTTTATGGTGTACCAGTTGAGCTCTGAGGTGCTACATGAACATTTTGCAAGCTTACACAAAGTAGGGTATCATTTTACTTAATTGATTAACCACTGAGCCAGACCAATTCTGGTTTTTGGTTCTGTGGTATGGAGGAAAGAGTGCTGAGGTACAATCAAAGGATCCAACTTCTTTTTTTCTTCATCTCCTGGTTTTTGTCTCTTCACGCTTATTTTCACCATTCATTTCTCTGCAACTTTCTCACCACAGAACACAAAGTGAGAAAATAAGCATTTACATATTGTCTCCTATGTACCATGGTAGGCACTTTTAACAAACATCTCACTCAATCCTCACAACAAACCTGAAGTATATGGTACTATGATCTTCATTTTACATTTGAGGAAACTGAGACAGACAGAGGTTGGTGATTTGCCCAGGGTCACACAGCTAGTACATGTCTGAGGTCAGAGTTGAACTGAGGTCTTCCTGACTTTAAATCCAGTGGTCTATCTAGTGCATCATTAACTGTCTCTGAAGAAGATCACTCCATCCCTATAACCTCTTTTGATTGGTTCATTCTTCCCAGAGATTCAATTTTTCAGGAAAGTGTCCATGTCAGTCATATCTTTATTCACTTATAAGCTTCACTGCTAACTTTCTAGATTTTTTTCACTATGCCCCCAATGGGTACTTCCTACCTTTCCCTCCTTCTATTCATCCCCTAAAATTTCCTTTCATGTATTGTCCACCATTGGAATGTAAGCTCTTAGAAGGCAGGGATTACCTTTTTATCTGCTTGAATTTGCATGCCAGTCCTAAGCACAGTGCTCAGTACATGTGAGTACTTAATAAATGTTTGCTCATCTGCTTAGGTTCAGTTCTCACCTTTGAGATCAGCTGTATGATTTTGTGTAAGTCACTTAGTTTCTCCAGAGCTCAGTTTCTTCATCTATGAAATGGAATATACTAGATTAGATAGTTTCTGAGATTCCTTCCAATTCTACCAATGATCTTGTAAATCTGTGAATATAGTACATGCTATGCTCCACATCACTGACAGTTGTACTGTAGACCCATACATTCTATTGAATGGTACTTGTGAAGGTCTACTAGCATTAGCTTCTAATGTAGCTTTTCTAACTCTGGAACTCTTCCCACTTTCACCATGTGATACAAAGGCATTTCTGCATTCCGTTTTTGGAAGTCAGGAATTTCGGTAAACTAGGAGCAAAGGAATTTTATGGGAATGAGTTTGCCCTCCCTTTGTCTCACCATCTGATGCAGTAATCAGAGTCACCAGGCCAGATAACCTGGAATATATCTCTGATCCCAAAATGATCCAGATCTGGGCCGCTTCTCCAAACCCATTTCCATCACTCTAAAGTCCTATAAACTGTGCAACTCTTTTCCAAGGCTAGACTTATTGAGGCTAATTTCAAGGTCAGGAGAGATGATAAAGTCCTCCTGCCCATCCCGTGACCTCTAGCTGCTAAAGACCTCAAAATGAATAGTGATATAGTCAAATGTTGCTCCATGAACCACAACAAAGTGAAAGCTAAATCTTATTTTTCTGTGAGACTGATCGAAGGATATGAGTTATTGCAAAGATGAATTATAGCTGGCTGAATCACAGATAATAAAGGCAGCGTATGCAAATGCTGCCAATAAGCCCCTGGGGTACTTTATTCAAGATAAAAAAAACACACTTCTCTGGGTCTATAGTTTTCTTCTTATCCTGAGCCAGCCTTTTCCTTGTTGATATATATAGCTAAGGAAGACTTACAGGATTAATCTTCTGAAACAAGGGCATTGTAAGCTAGAGATCTGCTTTCTGGTGAAGAAGTACTATTTCTGATATCAATCCTAACTAGTTAGATCTCCCCACTCCTCAAGCATCCTTGACATTTTATGACTAGTAATTGGTAGGATGGCATACCCAGGAGATCATGGATAGTCTTTTTTTTTTTAAGTGTTAACTGGTCAGAACACCTGATCTCATCCTTTCCATACTCATGATTTATTTTTGACCCTCAGTGGCCTCCTCTGTAGTTGCCTTTTTTAAAAATATTGAACTTATGATGGATTATTCTGATAATTAATCCAATATCTAATATATATTATAAACTAGCCATATGTTATATAATAATATAGATAATGATGTCTAATATAGATATTATGCAGTCATTGACATTGGGAGGTAGCAATTATCTCAGACTTCTAGCCTACTTAGCTCAGATACCAGTTCTGAGAATGACCTTAATAGGAGCCACTATTATCTGAATGGGGGGGGGGGGGGAGTTGACTTTTTGCAAAAGCTTGAAGAAAAGGGTGGTGGTGGTGGGAAGCTATTGCACATTTGATAAACACATTTTCAAAGTCACAGAGCTGATTTTAACTTGTAGATATGAGATTCCACTCTGCTTATTTCTTATTGATTACAACAAACACGTATACATGTATACATTTGACTTAGCAGAGCAAAACAGTCTTACAGGCTCTTCTTCAACTCCAAATTTCCCATGCCTTGGTTAAACAGGACAGCTGAGGGGCTTAGTGAGAGCATGCTGTGCTTGGAGTCAGAAAGACCTAGATTCTAATCTTGCCTCAGATTTCACCTACCTGTGTGACTCTTGGCAAGTTTTACCAGGTCTATCTTATCCTCAGTTTCCTCTTTTGTAAGACATGGATAAAAATAAGGCCTTTCACACAATGTTGTTGTGAGGATCAGATAAGATATTTGTAAAAAGTGCTTAGCACAGTGCATAGTAGACATTATGTAAATGTTTATTTCTCCCCCCTCCCTTCTGAGATAGAGGGCTGATGTGAAATGACCAGTAAAGAAAGTCTAAAGAGACAGAGATGGAGCCAGGAGAGGAAGGAAAAAGAATTGGAGTCCTTTGAAACCACCTCAGTGCTCTCTCCTCCGTACTACAGAACCCAAGACCAAAATCGGTCTGAGTTGCTGATTGATCAACTCAGTAAGATGATGCTCTATTCCATATAGACTTGCAAAATGCTCATGAGTGATTTGCTCAGGGTCACACAGTTAATAATTGGCTGAGGCTAGACTCAACATCATGAAGACAAGTCTTCCTGATTACAAGCCCTGTGCTCTATCCACTGCACCACCTTGCTGCTTCCCCATGCCCTGACCCCAATCATGCTGCAAATATTTTCAACTATGTGAATTTTTTCCTCCCTGCTGTCTTTGTTCAGGCAGTGAGTAACACAGGCCTAAAAGAAGTAACTAAGTTGGTCACGTCCTATATAGAGAGAAGGAAAAAGATTCAAGTGATGTTGTAGAGGCAGAAATGACAAAATATAGCCAGTGATTGGATTTGTGTGGTGAGTGAAAGAGAATAATTTAGACTGATCTTTAGGTTATAAACCTGGGTGAAAAGAAGGTGGTGGTGTCCCTCATAGATATAGGGAAGACTGGAAGAGGGGAGGGCTTGGAGAGAAAGTTAGTCAGGATATTTAGAGATACCTATAAGGAACTACAATGTAATAGATTGTTTAATCAACAGCTATTTATTATTTACTGTGCTAAGTGCTAGACATACAAAGAATAACAAAAATAGTTCCAGTCTAAAAGAGTTTATAGTCTAACAAATGCTGCGAAACTCAGGAGAGAGCTGAGTTGGATATATGGATCTTGAAGTCATCTATATAAAGGTAATTAAGCTCATATGAACTAAGGAGGTTATCAAGACAGAGTATAAAGAGAAGGAAAAAAAGTGGTTCCAGGACAATGCCTTGCCATCCACAGTTAAATGGCATATTTGGAATGATGATGGTCTAGCAAAGGAGTCTGAGAAGGATTGGTAAGAAAGGTAAGAAAAAAATCAGGTGGTATTGTGGAAACAGAGAGGAGAGAGCTCAGTAGAAAGTGATCAGTAATGTCAAAACACAGAGAGCTCAAGAATGATGAGGATACACATAGATACATAAATGTATATATATATATATATATATAATGCTCCATTATATTTGGAAATTTTAAAAGTTATTTGCATGATAACTTTGGAAAGAGAGTAGTTTTACTTGAATTATGAAGTAAGAATTCTGACAATGAGTGAGAGGAGAGAAAGTGGGTAATCAATACAGAGTAATTCTAGGGCTTAGAGTTTTAATGGATGGGAAGACTTGGATATGTTTTTATTCAGTAAGGAAGGAATTAGTAGATAGGGAGAAAATGAATATCAGAGATAGGGTAGCACTGGTAGAAAAAAGGGGGAATATATGGGATCATGTGCATACGTAGAGAGGTTGGCTTGATGAAAAGAAAAAAAAGGAGTCTCTTCATTAGAGATTGAAGTAAAAGTGAGAAGAATAGACAATGATAACAAGGACTTTTGAGGTGTAGAGAAGGGAAGAAAAGGAAATTCATGGTGATTGATCTTGATTTTTACAAAGGTAACGTGGAAAGTGAGGTCCTCAACTGAGAGGAAAGGAGGATAATGTGATATGGGAAGCTTGAGAAGAGAAAAGAAGTTTAAGTAGTGGCTATGGGGAGCACATAGGGAACCAGTTAGGCAGAATGAAAAGGATTGCCATTCTGTAGTGAGGCTCTGGTTGAGATCACATAATATCAATTTGTAGTACATCTGACTAGTCTAGTCAATAGCTTGTCATTAAGAAGAGAGGAGGTAGATGGTGGGAAGTCACAGATTTGGACCAAACCAACACAAGTACAAGGGCAATAGAATTGAAACTAGGAAAAGGAGGGTAGGGAATAGGGAAGAGGGTACCAGAAGGCTAGAGAACATTGGTATTCCAGTAAAATTAAAGCAATTGGTATTTATTAAGCACTTGCTAGGTTGCAAGCATTGTGTTTAACACTGGGTATACAACTGCAAAAAGACTGTCCCTGCCTTCACTTACTTTGGATTGGGGAAGTTAACAAATAAAAGGGAAATGAAAGGGGGGAGGGGCAGATAGGAAGAAATCAAGGTAAACAGGTTGGAACACTGTAGATCAAGTCCAGAGAGTCAGCAATGCTTAGAGAGGAATAAAGAGTTGGCTAGACTGGTCAGCCTCCTCAAAATGGCCATTCTTGGAGGGACTAGCTAATCAGTGGGAGAAGCCACAGGGGAAGAGGGTACTTCCCATGTGTAAAGTGCAGCCTGGAGTGAGCTTCTAGGATGGAGGACTTTCTGGGGCATTAGATAAAATTTGCTGGAGTACATCCTGGAGAAGAATAGTTGTCACTGAGGCCAGGTGAATTCTGAATGGGAGGTGGAAATAGCACAATAAAGCTGAAAAATTGATCAAATTTATAAATAAATAGAGCAGCATCCCATTAATTTTTGACAATATAATATATAAATATATGCATGTATTTTTATGTTAAACTCTATGAAAGTAAAACTCAAAGAAAGTGCATACAGTGAATAAATAAATTGGAAAGTTATCTGTTAAGAATTATATAGTCTTTTCATTAGAATTGTACTTCCTGCAACAGGTATTCAGGGTGAAATCTAAAAACACTCTGAACTTCCTTAGAAATTGGCATATTAACCAAAAATATTATGAGTAGCTGTCAGACAATTATAGTGACACAGCTTTTCATGCACTCTCAGGTGGGGAAAATGGTTTTCATCTCTTCTGCAATTTCCTCATAAAAAGAAGTAAGAAATGTCAAAAATGATGAATTGATTTATGATCATTCTTAACTCTATTTTTTTTTTGGTTTTTTGGGGGGGAGGGAGGGCAGTTGGGGTTAAGTGACTTGCCCAAGGTCACATGGCTAGTTTTTTTTTTGTGTGTGTTAAGTGTCTGAGGCCGGATTTGAACTCAGGTACTCCTGACTCCAGGGCCGGTGCTCTATTCACTGCACCACCTAGCTGCCCTTCTTAACTCTATTTTAGATTATACTACATCAAGAAAATTAAAAAAAATAATAAGGAAAAAGTACTTAAGTCAAAGAAACATAATTTTGAGGCATTACACTGTAGATACAGATTAGTTAAGAATCTAACGTGGGAACTTGGGAAAAGAATTATATCATCAATTCAATTCAACTGTACCTACTATTGTCATGAGAGAAAATATGCCCCTTCCTTTATCATTATTGGCTATTTTGTTATGTCAAGAATTTGTCTAATTTTCACTTTTCCTTTCTAGAAATTAGGGTGTCTTAAGCCAGAGATGAAATTAGACGTATGCTAGGTAGGGTGATATTTAGAGTACAAAAAAGAAGACAAATGCAGAGAAAGATACCTTTAAATAAGACTATAAATTTAGAGATGGGAGAGGTCTCAGGGGTCATTTAGTCCAATCATCTCAGGTGGAGAGATGAAGAAAAGTGACAAGGACCAAATGTCAGAACTAGGATTTCAACCCAGGTCTTCTGTAACAAATGCTGCTGTATATATGGGGGTGGGGGGTAGGGGAAACATAGTGCCAGGCACCACGCTAACCACTTTTTACAAATATCTCATTTCCTTAATTAAATTTAATATTATGTTGTGTAAGGTTTCATATTTTCAGTGCTAGAAAACCTTGCTCCCCATATCTGAGAAGTATTGATTTTATAACATCAGTTCTCATTTTGTAATCTCAGAAGTATTGATTTTATAACATCAATTCTCATTTTGCAGCAAGCAGAAACTCTCTGATATATTGACAAACGGGGTATAGTTTTCAAAGGAAATAATGGTAACACATAATTGCAAAGTACTTTACAAATGTAATTGCACTTGATCTTTGTAATAACTCTGGGAAGTAGGTGCTATTATTACTCACATTGCAAAATAAAGAAACATACTGAGAGAGGTTAAGTAATGTGTCAAGGATTACACAGCTACAAAGGACCTGAGGAATGTAAGATTTGAACACAGCTCTTCCCTGCTCAAGCACAACATTTTTTCATAGCTACCACCTAGCACTACACTAATCACTTTTTACAAATATCTCATTTCATTAATTAAATTTAATATTATGTTTTGTAAGGTCTCATATTTTCAGTGCTAGAAAACCTTGCTCCCCACATCTGAAAAGTATTGATTTTATAACATCAGTTCTCATTTTGTAATCTCAGAAGTATAAACTTTATTCAAGGGACATAAATACCTTGTCCTAGATCTGTTGAAATTTACTCCTTGGCCAATTAATTATCCCACTACAGAGTGAGGGCAAGTTTTATTGAAGATTGCTTGCCTACTGTTATCAATCCACAAGCATTTATTAAGAGCTTGTTATGTGCCAAGCATTGTGCTAAATACTGAGCATACAAAAAAAAGCAGAAACATGGCTGTTGCCCTCATGGAACTCATATTTCAATATTGCATCAGTCTGAATTTTCATTGGTGTGTCTACTCTCTTCTGAGACGTACTAACACTGCTAAGACTCAACTCTTGAAGACTCTCTGGGTCTTTGAGAAGTTTCCACCACTAAAAATAATTCACACCATGGCCAATTTGGTAATGAACCAGATTGAGATGAAACAGATGATCCAGGGGAGGCTAGGTGGTGCAGTGAATAGAGCACCAGCCCTGGAGTCAGGAAGACCTGAGTTCAAATCCGGCACCAGACACTTGACACACTTACTAGCCATGTGACTTTGGGCAAGTCACTTAACCCCAATTGCCCTCCAAAAAAAAAAGGAAAAAAAAATAAATAAATGAACAGATGATCCAGAAAAGAGATATGACCCATCATCCACCAATTTTTAAAGGGTTTTTTTCCCCCCCAAGATTGGTAGGACTTGCTAAAGCTTACCCTTCAGATTTATACTGTGAGAACCTGGAGTCTCATTTAGTAATTAGGCATTAGAGGAGGTCTTTAGTGGGTGGAGAATTCTATCAATCATCAAGTATTTGGATAGAACACTGTCCCCAGAGTCAGGAAAACCTAAGTTTAAATCCTGCTTCAGACTCTTACTGGCTCTATGATTTCGGGGTGTTGTAAAATGGTGGCATTGGGTTAGATGTCCCTGAGCCCCTTTTCTGCTCAAGATATAAAGTCCTATGATAAGTACATCCAGCTGTGAGTTCATTTATTGAGGTAAGTCTTCCTCAAAATTAGAACTATCCAAAAGTTGAATGGACTACATCTAGGGTTAATGGAATCCTACTTTTTGGAGATTTTCAGGCATATTGAATGACCATTTGTCTATGGATTAGACATTAAGGTTCCTTTGATGTTTGAAATTCTGTGAGTGTTGAAATAGGAGATTATCAACTCATGAATCACATGGAGACAGTTGTTGCCACACAAGACTTAGTGATGTAGTTAGTACTTTCCCTATAATCATGTGGATACTCAGTCTAGGAGTACATTCTGGAAATGAAATGCAAAAAATTTCAGTCGTTCAAGCTATTAGCCAATTATGTAAGAAATGTGAAAGCATGTATTTAGGGTTAGGTAAGTCTAGGTAAATTTGAAGAAAAATGTTGGCAATTTGTACTGTTTATTTGTAGGGCATAAGTACCAACAAACTGTTGAGAAGCAGTGTGGCATGAAGAACTGTCTCCAAAGCCAAGAGGACCTGGGTTCGAGGACTGTCCATGACACATACTGGTTGTGTGACTCTTGACAATCCATCCAACATTTCTGTCTTCTAGGTTACTTCTTCAAGACCCTAAGTCTGGTGCTGACCTGCATTGGTAGAGGAGATTTCCTTATTTCAAAGCTCCCTATGCCAGTAGAAGCCTAACTCCATACCCTATCTCACATCTTAGAGTATAAGCATCACAAATCTTTTTATCTCTGGAAGAAGATAGAAAGAACATGAGCATTATCCTAGCCGAGGGAGACTATTTCACCCAGAATAATGGTAATGAGAATGTGAAGATCTTTTCTGCCCTTTAACAAACCTAAGGGAATTCAAATATCTTTCTTTCTTTGAAGATCTTCCCTCCCCCCTAATATGCCAAATGTAATCACATGGAGAGCCTATAGTGGGAGGAGCTTGCCGAAAGGCAGAACAGAGCCCACAGGAAGCTGGGAATCAGAGCAGCTAGATGGTGGGAGAGAGAAGATGTAGCACAGGAGAAAATAGACTTTTGAGTGTTGGTTTGTGGGAAGGTTAAAAGATGATGTGGCTTTCTGTGTTGTTATGCTGTATTACCTTCTTTGCTACTGTGATGGATTTAGCTGTCGGGTTTTGGGATTCAGTTTTCTGATATCTGAATAAGTGCTTTGCTTCTGTTTTCTATATGAAGAGTCTATTATATTTCATGATGGAGAACTATAATTGCCATCAGCACTGTGAATATGACATTGGCAGTTTACCTAGTATGCCCAAGACTACCCAGCTAGGAGCCATCAAAACTTCTATAGTAGAAAAGATCCTCTAAGAGAATATTCCTCTGTATATGACTTCTTTTCCAGGATCCATTCTGGTCAAGGGCATGATTTTAAGACCAGAATGCTTTAAAAGATGCATAGTTTGGCAGGAATCTAAGATTCCAGCACTCTCATAACATCCCTCAAGAAAACATCTAGCTAGAATGTTCTAGTTGTATGCTATTGAATATGTGAGGAACCAGAGCAGAAGATTCAACGTAGACAGCACAGGGCTAGCTTAAAGTATCTATCAACTTCTTTCCTCATCTCCTACCTGTTCCTTCCTCAGTAAAATCAGGTTTGACTAACCTAGTATCTTTGAGGAAAGCAAGGTCCCTTTTTCCCTGGATTAAGAAATGGTCATCAGGTTTAGGGTCCAATTTCTGTATTTTGCTATAATCCTCTGAGACTCTGAGATGGGTCTTTAGTTTTACCTTTGTAAGACTATATTTAAATCATATATAAGCAACCAAAGTAAATTACCCACTATTTTAGTTATCCTACCCTCTTCCACCTCCATGCACTTGAAGGGATCATTCCCAATGTCTCGAAGATGTTTCCTGTTTTTGGTCTACCTGGTAAAATCTTTCTCTTCCTTCAAGACACAGCTCAGAGGTCAACTTCATCAATTCTTGCCTAATTTCCTCAAATATGAGGAGTTTTCTCATATTTCTTATAACAATTTAACTACATACCACCTTGTTCTCCCACATTCCAATTTGCATTGTAGTTATCTATGTACAAGTTGGTTTCCTGTGAAATTGGTATCACCTTTGCTTCTCCAGGGACTTGGACAATGCCTTGGACACCTATTAGTTGGATTCACTTGTTAAATTGTGAAGTTGTGAAGTTCCATTTATTTCTTATTGGACTGTGGTAGAGAAAAATGTTGGCAAGAAACAAGGTGGTATGAATGGAAAGGGGAATGACATAGACTATTGCTGGGCCTCTAAGAAGAAAACAAATTGTTTGAAAGGGGATTAAATGTCTGAGAATTGTCCATAGGTGGGGGTACATTGTTAGGGATCTCCAAATTCCTTCCCAGTTTAATAAATCAGATCACTAGCTCTCCAGTCCTTGGCCACTGATACCCTCTAGCCTCATCTTGTTGGAGCCATAGTTTGTTATTGGTTAACAGCTGAGATATTCTTCATCCTGCTCTATAATTGGCAGGATAGATGGAAAGGGGAGGTGGGGGTGGGGTGGGGGCATGTAGGTGGGAGTGTGAATTCCAGAGCAGTAGGAATAGGAAAGGAGTAGGAAGAAATGTTTTTGTGGTGTCTCAAATTGGAGCTATAAATATACTCCAAAGAAACATCACTGCCTATGGTGGTGAGGGTCTTTAGTTATGTTAGAACCACATTTCAGAAAAAAAGAATCATACTTCAGGTATATCTTTTATAAAGCTCTTGTGGGTTTCTTGTGGGCCTAAGAGCCTGAAGACCATGCATACAATTTTCTGCATGGAAAAACATGCTCCAAATTTCAAATAATCATCTTATAAGTGAATTTTTAGAGCACAACTTCTCCTAAATTTGAGAACTACTCATTTTATGAGTTTCAAGATCCAAATTTACATAAAAAGAACATATACTAGGGTTTGGGGGAGGGTGGAAACTATACATATAATTGAGGAAAACAGTATTGACTAGTGAGAAAAAATACTGAATTCTTAATAAAAAAATTGAGTCAGAATATCTGGATTCTAGTTCTGATTCTGCCATATCACTTAAATTCTCCAAGACTCAGTTTATGTATTTGTAGAATGGGGAAATAACTCTTATATTACTCATCTCATGGGTGGCCATGAAGAAGACTTTATAAGTGGTTGAGGGATTTTTAAATGTTCATATGTTAAATATGTAATATTTCATATTTGT
This sequence comes from Pseudocheirus occidentalis, assembly GCA_028646575.1. Classification (NCBI taxonomy): domain Eukaryota; kingdom Metazoa; phylum Chordata; class Mammalia; order Diprotodontia; family Pseudocheiridae; genus Pseudocheirus; species Pseudocheirus occidentalis. The sequence continues at coordinate 42,030,994 of CM053601.1, read as the reverse complement.
AAAGAACTTAATGTATTCTTTGACGGCTAATGCAATGCAATGAAATGTAGGAGAAATAGACAAATCATTCATGACAAATATACAGTTGTTCATGATGTGATCTGAAGCTTACTGAATAGCAGTAGGAAGCACAATGGCTCTGGAGTCAGAGGATGTAGGCACTGATCTCTGATGCTTAATACTTGTGTGACCTTGGGTAAGTCAACTAGCTTCCAGGACCTCAGTTGCTCCTTTGTAAAAGGAGACTAGGTGGTTTCTGCTATGCCATTCAATTCTAGATTTATTATTCTTCTAAGAGGTCCAGTGGATAGAGCCCTGGGCCTGGAATCAAAAGACCTGAGTCCTAATTCAGCCTCAGACACTTTGTGACCCTGGGCAAGTCATTTAACCTCTCTTTGCCTGAGTTTTCTCAATCATAAAATGGGGAAGATAATAGCACCTACCTTGTTGTGGTCATCAAATGAAATAATAATTGAAAAGTCCTTAGCACAGTTCATGGCACATGGCAAACACTATATAAATGCTAACTAATATTAGCATTAATAATAACTTAAATAAATAAAATTAATTAATAATAACTAGTATTGTTACTACTACTTTACTGGTGTGCAATTCTGATTGAAATGAATGTTCTGTATTAGGAATCCATTCTGATCATTTAAGGCAATGGTATAACCTCTTTCATATTTCTTTTATTTTATTTATTTATGCACATTTTATATTTTTGTTTATTTATAAAATATATTTGTATTTTATTATATTTTATATTTATATATTCTCCTTTTAAATTGCAAATACCCCTGCCATTAGCACCTCCAGAAGAATTAGTTTATATGAGTAGATATCTAATCTCAAAGATGAGAAAACACAGAAGGCAGTTTTCATTTGGAGCAGAGGTAAGGAAAGTAGTGAGTAGACTTTGGAATATGGCGTACTACCCAGGCAGGTTATCTACGGCAGATAACTGGAGAATGTGGTGTTGGAGGCAGGAAGTGGATATGCTGTATGGTACCCAGCGTTCCAAAGAAGGACAAAAAAAGTGCTGAGTTGTAAAGATAAGTTTTTCCCATTGCAAATTTTGCCAACAACCAGAGCTACTTTATCGTGAGATAACCAAGTCCTTTGTTATGAGATACTTTTATTAGAGGCATAAAGATAGCATATTCTTTGAAGTAAATCTTTTCATCTGTGATGTGCACAGGCATCTGCACTCAAGCATGCATTATCGGAAAGTCCCCTAAGTTTGGTCAATAATCATGATCATAACCATTATTATTTTTATTATAAAATGAATAGCATTTATATAGCACTTTAAGTTTTGTGATGCTTTACATATTTTTCTCATTTGTTCCTCATAATAACCCTCTCAGTTAAGTGCTATTATAGTTTTCATTTTATAGATGAGAAGACTTAGGTTGTGCATTGAGCGGCACAGTAGATAGAGTGCCACATGTGGAGTCAGTAAGACTCAAGTTCCTAAATTCAAATCTGACCTCTGGCACTTACTAGTTTTGTGACCCTGGACAAGTCACTTAACCCTGCTTGCTTCATCTCCTCATTTGTAAAATGAATTAGGACAAGCAAATGGCAAACCGCTGCAGGATCTTGCAAAGAAAACCCCACATGAAGGCACTAAGAGTCAGATGTGATTGAAATGTCTAAACTACAACAAAGACAAGAATTAAATTCCTGTTCTTTCTGACTCAAAAGTCTAACCCTCTTGATAAGACAATTAACTATATCTAGATCATATTTGCTTGTTGTAGGCCAAGACTTTCAGGGTCCTTGGCCACATTAGCTCCCCAGTTCTACAAAGGTCATTAGGCAGATATGCAAGGAAAGTATAATCTTGTTGGGTGGATGCTCTCATTGCTTTCATGAATA
>CM053601.1:41928158-42028610 GCA_028646575.1 Pseudocheirus occidentalis | reverse complement strand
AGAAAGTACTGAGTTAATTTGCAAGTCTTGATTGTAACACCCTGTTTGTGCCTCTGGACATGGTCCTGGGATAAAGAGCTTAAGGAGTGATTGGCTTTGGGCTGGGGTAGAGAAAGACTGAGACCAAGGGTGGTTCCATGCATTCTGCTAAGGGTATATAAACCTTGTATCTTCCATGTATCTTTGGCTCTGTATGAAATGGTTCTGCAATAAACAGACTATGGAATACATCCCCATCTCTCCCTCTTATTCAGCTCTCTCTCTCTCTCTCTCTCTCTCTCTCTCTCTCTCTCTCTGTCCCTTTATTTCACTCAGCTGGTAGCTAGGCCCAGACTTGCTAGCTGTAGCATTTGCTCAAAAGTAAAGATGAGGAACATCCATTAATGTTTCTTTTACTAGACTAATTAGCTCAAAGCAAAATACATTTATATAAAGAGCAACACAATTAAATGACAAGAAAAATTCTCCTGGAATGCTCACAGGAGTATAGTTTCCCATAGTCTTTTATAAAGAGCAGACAGTAAACCCATGCAGGAAGGACTGAAAAACAAAGCCATGGCAATTCTTGTTCCTAGTACCGTCCCCAGTGGAAATCATTCCTAACTCTACTACCACTGTCAGCTTCTTCAGAGAGCCACCAATATTATTTGCTATTTTAATAATGTCATGAGAATTCAAGCATTTTCCCATCACTGCTAGTCACTGAATAATGAATTTAAGTAAAGCTTTGAATCATATTGTGGGCAATTGGTTACATTAGCCCTCAGAGAGAACACTTGCTTTTCTTTTGTGAATAAATATTTGCAATTAATACCTAAACAATTGATGAAGCCCTATTGTCACCAGATGAATGTTCATATAGCCCCAATTCTCCTCCAACCTGTAACTGTACCAAAGATGTTCAGTGACATAAAAGTAAAGCATTACAAATAAGATCAAAATAGGAAAGGATATTATCTTTCTGGAAAGAATGTATCCATCATTCTTGTTGTTGGATTTTCCATTGCAAATTCCCCAAAGAGGAAGGATCCCTGACATGACCTTGCTTCTGGTGTTTTAAGAACAAAAGTTTTAATTGTTGCAAAATGTCTGAACTTGATCTACTGTTCCTTCAGAAATGTCCCTTTCATGCCAGAGGCCAAGAATGATATATGGCAAATGTGATGGTGTCAAGTTTTGTGGCCACTTTTTGATCCCTTTACACTGCTAGTCTTCTGAAAAAAGGAAATTGCCTTTGAGGCCCACGGAGAGAAAAAGTCAATGTTTTAATTCTTGTTATTAATGATATAATAGCATGTGCTTGGAGTAGAGAGTTCCATCTAAATCTTCATGCTTGAGTCCCCCGGTCTTGGACAAAACTGCTGAATCAAGTAGATGGTTTAAACGTTCATTAGTGGAAGTCAGCAAAATCATTTCAGGGTTGACAGGAAGACAGTTCAGGTCAGGAAGCTCAAGCACAGCATCACTATCTATTTGGGGTGATTCTTGTAGTAGGGTCCTCCTACTGTAGAAAGTAAGCTCTTTGAGAGCAGGAACTGTTTCCTTCTCTCTCTCTCTCTCTCTCTCTCTCTCTCTCTCTCTCTCTTTCTCTCTGTCTGTCTGTCTGTCTCTCTCTCAATTTGTAATGTTTTATAGTAATAAATATGTCCTCAGTTACTCCCAGATTTGACATGTCTGTCCAGCCATCATTTTAAAAAAATGGTCCAACCCCAATCATGTGTAATCATTGCTAGAAATGCTAGAGATGCATACATTTAATAGCAAAAACATTCAATTGATATGAATAATATAAAAGTAAATACATATTCAATGAATTCCAATAATATGGAAGTAAATCATGTAGCAAAATATTTTCAGTGTTCAGTTGGCAAAGGAGTTAAAATCTACAATTATACGGAAGTTATAATATAATTCCTGATTCTATCCTAACTTCTTAGCAGAGCTAAAGAGCATAGTGTCTTCATGCTTTCAAACCAACAGATAGATGCTTGCCCTGTAATAGAGTCCATTTTTTAGAGTCTTAAAAATTATATTGTCAGCAGGCTGAAGAATGGCTTGCATATCTCACCTGAACTTTGTAATCATGATAATCCACATGTACATTCAGTTCAGTGTGCCAGGCTTGCCCTTTGCAACTAGTTGCCTTTTCTCTATTCCTAAACCATGGCTCTACATTTTGAAGATTTCATTTTTTTTTCTTTTAAACCTACCTGCTTCTCACACCAGTCAGGTTCCTTACTTCATAATTTCTCCAAGTTTAGGGCTCACACACAACTAAAGTATCATGAGAGATGAAATCAGTACAAAATGCCCTTTTCATAAACATTCATTAAATTGAATTGCAATATAGTTGTGACCTTGACAAGAAAAAAAGAGAAAAAAAAAACTTGAAAATATTAAACTAAATACAAAACAGGTTGTTGCTGCTTGAAGAGTTTGCTAGTCTCTAAACTTACAATTTTTTTTAAGGACATATTAACAAGAACCCCATTTGTGTTCCTATTTAACTTCACACACACATAAAACTATAAAATGTTAAAAATTAAACAGGGTTAGTAACATAAGGCCAAGTCTCTGATAATAGATATGTTATACTTCCTCTGAATCACTTCCTCAAACTGCATTTACACTCTAGAGATGCCCCCAGAATGTGACTGCTAACCCATATTCTAAGCTACCCTGTTGTTAGTTAATCTTACATACTACAAGCTCACAATAGTGTGCTTCCTATGGACAATCAAACAGACTCAATTAGTTCTTAAGAAAGGCATTTACTCTAATGGCAATCAACAAATATTTACTTAGCACCTATTCTCTCACTCTGGAACTGATGGACCATCTTTTGCATTACTGTAAGAGGCTATGGTGTATGAGGGGAAGAGAGGACCGCAATCTTTTCTTTCTCTCCCAAAGCAATTTTTCCCAAATAACTGGGCTGAGCCTGGACTTCCTCGAGCTCTTCTGAGATTAGCTAATTAAACTCCCCAGGAGGTGTGGCTAATTTGTTTTCTCATCTACTTTGGCTCCATTCTCTATCATAAAGGATTCTTAACTCAGAAAATGATCAGGGACAGCTAATTAAATGCTCCAGGAGCCTGACTAATTTGTTTTCTCTTCTAATATTATTGTTCCATTCTTGACTTAGAAAGGGATCAGGGTAGATACATCTTTTTTACACATTAAAATCTCATCTAGTGTGACTATATCAACAGAAGGTGGGACCTGAAATAAACCTCCAGATCTGTAGAGTATATATGATTAAACAAGGTCTACCTTACCTATCTGAGAGCATCAGAGGAAACTGGGCAATTACAAAATCTCAAACTAAGATATCCTCATAAAACTAATGCATATACTTAGAAAGGCAGCATCGTTTGTCAAGAAGATTGGGGCTTGAATCCTGTCTCAGACTTTTACTACTTGTGGGCCTGGATGCCCCTAGCTAAGACACTGCTTTTCAGTCTCTGCTTCTTCTGTCTATGTGTAGATAGAATATTCTCTCTCTCTCTGTTTCTCTCTCTCCCTCTCTCACATATATTCTGTGTGTATATATATATATAGATATATATATACACACACACACGCACACACACACAAATGTATGTTTGTATGCACACATATTCATACATACACATGTATAGGCATGCATACATATGAATATGTGATAATTAAGCCTCTTTGAAAAAAGGATTCAAACTTTTTCTCAAAATTTAGATCTGGAAGGGACCTCAGATGCCATCTATTCCAAAACTTTCGTTTTATAGATGTAGTAGCCAAAGCCAAAGATGTTAAGTGACTTCAGTGGAACTAAAAATTTTAATTGTATAGAATTGGTGGACTGAAGAACAAATAATAGAAAAATATATGATTTAAATAAATATAAAATTTAAAAAACAGACTGAATCTACTATAAAAAAAAACTATATTATAAAGACTTAAAACTATGACCTGTGTAATGGCCAGTCACAATTTCGGAGGACTAATGATGACTTGTTCTGTAGACTACCTGATGATAGGTTTAAGATTGAGAATAAAGGACATAGTTTTAGTCATTGAAAATATGGGAATTTTTATTTGTCTATGACTATTAGTTACAATAGTTTTCTCTTTTTCTTTTTTTTTTTTTTTTGTAAATTTGGAGCATGCATAGATAGAAAAAAAAGATTGTTAGTTAAAAATAAAGTGAATTAAGTTTTTCACTTGAAAAAAATTTAGAGAAGGCAATAGTAAACTACACCAGTATCTTTGCCTCTCTTCCACCCACTGAGAAGACAAGCAATATGATATCAATTATGCATGTGAAATAATGCAAAAACAAAATTCCATATTAGACATAATTTTAAAAAAGCAAGAAAAAGTGAGAAAATTACATTTTAATTTACACTCAGAATTCATCAGTTCTCTCTCTGGAGAGGAAAAGAAATTGTTCATCATGAGTCCTTTGACATTATCTCGGATCACTGTATTGAACAGAATAGCCAAGTTTTTCACAGTTGATCATCATTACAACATTGTGGTTACTATGAACAGTGATCTCCTGGTTCTCCTCACTTCACTTTGCAACAGTTCATATAGATCTTGCCATGTTCTTCTGGAACCATGCCCCTTGTCATTTCCCACAGCACAATAGTATTTTATGACAATCATATGCCACAACTTATTCAGCCATTCCCCAATCGAGGAGCATCCTCTTGATTTCAACTATTTGCCACCACAAAAAAAGCTGCTACAGATACTTTTATGCATATAGGCCCCTCCTCTTTTTCTTAGATCTCTTTGGGGTACAGACCTAGTAGTGGTATTGTTAGGTCAAAGGGGCTACAGTTTTATAGCCCTTTGGACATACATCCAGATTTTTTTCCAGAAAGGTTGGACCAGTTCACAACTCCACCAACAGCTCATTAGTGTACCTATTTTTCACTCATCCCTTCCAGCATTTGTCATATTTGATGGGTGTGAGGTGGTACCTCAGAACTGTTTTAATTTGCATTTCTCTAATCAATAGTGATTTAGAGTATTTTTATCATGTGACCTGTTCATATCCTTCCATTAATTCAGGAATTGCTCTTTTTTTATACTTTGACTCAGTTCTTTCCTTAATATATCTTTGAGAAATGAGGTCTTTATCAGAGAAGCTTGCTATGAATTTTTTTGATATTACTTCATTGTCTCTGGTAACTTTTAGGAAAATGTAGTTTACCAGATTATCTCTTTTAATTAGGTCTATTTTTGCTTTTGCTTTATCTGAGATCATGACTGCTACCCCTGGTCTTTCAAAATTAAGCTGAAGCATATTAGATTCTTCTCCAAGCTTTTATTTGAACTCCGTGTCTTTCCATTTCAAGTGTCTCTCTTGTAGAATCTCTTGGATTTTGGTTTCTAACTCATTCTACTATCCACTTCCATTTTATGAGTGAGATCATGGCACTGATATTCCCAGTTGGTTACTGTGTATTTCCTTTCAACCCCCTTTCTTCTGTTTCTTCTCTCCTGTTTTCTTGTGCCTCCTCAAAAGTCTATTTTGCTTCTAAGCATTACCTCCCTTATTCTGTCCTCCCTTTTATCATCCCTTCCTTCATTCTCTTATCTCCTTCCCCTCCAATTTCCTTGTTTCATAAGTTACATCTCAAATTACATGTCTATACACAACTTAGTGTGCATATGTGTGTGTGTAGATGGATATAGGTATATTTGAACCAATTCCAATGAGAGTGAGGTTCAAACGAAGCCTGTCACCTTGCTGTTTTCCACTCCACTGTAAAAATTCTTTGTAGTCTACCTCTTTTATGTAAGAAACATTTTCCTATTCCACCTCTCCCTTTCTTCTTCTCCCAGTGTATCCTTCTTTCTCCCACCTTCATTTTTTCTTATTTTTGGAGATCATTACAATGTAATTGACTCTTATTCATGTTCTCTGTCTATGTGAACTTCTTTAAACTGCCCTAATGATGATAAAGTTCTTATGACTTACATGTACCATCTTCCCACATAGGAATGTAAACAGTTTAAGTATATTGAGATACTTATGGTTACTTTTTCACATTAACCTTTTCATGCTTGTTTTGCATTTGAATGTTCATTTTTCTATTCAGCTCTGGTCTTTTCATCAGGAATGCTTGAAAGTCTTCCATTTCTTTAAATACCTATTTTTTGAGGCAGCTAGGTGGTGCAGTAAATAGAGCACTAGCCCTGGAATTAGGAGAACCTGAGTTCAAATCTGGCCTCAGACACTTAACACTTACTAGCCTTGTGACCTTGGGCAAGACACTTGACCCCAATTGCCCTGCCCTCCCCCCTCCAAAAAACAATAAATAAATAAATGTCCATTTTTCCCTGGAAAGAGTATACTGAATTTTTCTGGGCAGATTATTCTTAGTTGTAATCCTCGCTCCTTTGCCTTCCAGAATATCATATTCTAAGCCCACTGCTCCTTTAACATTGAAGCTGCTGAATTTTGTGTGATCCTGACTGTGGCTCCATAGTACCTGAATTGTTTCTTTTTGACAACTTGAAAACATGATAAATCAGTGGGAAGACTTGAAAAATTGCCATATGTGACATCATACCATACTTTAGTTTTCTAACAATGTTTAACAGTACCATTAAAGAACAACTTGACTGATAATTAAGGGATCTGTAGTTACTAGGAAGTGATACTAGAATTTCTTTTGTTTACAAATGAGTCAAGATATATTAGTAATGTCTCCAATAGAAATAAAAAAGATAAGTAGTCTGGGTACCCTAGATGTCAAATGTACATAATTGTTAAACCACACAGTGAAACCTAAGAGCTTGAGTTCTGAATATTATCCAATTTCCTCTGCTTGGTAAAAGAAAAAAAGAATCCTGCTCTTAGTGTTACAAATGTTTACCCAGTAGGCAAAGCCAGAAATGGAATTCATTTTTTTTCTTCTGACTATCTTTTGGGAAAAGATATTTATGAACCTATCTCAACTGAGAGTAGAATCAGCACAAATATTGACTATCTTATTAACAATATCTTACATTTAAACAGTATTTTAGATTCTAACCACCATCGCAACTCATTCTTTATTTTTTCAAACATTTACTTCTGTGTGCACCCCAAGAACTGTGTGTAACAAAAATTCTTACCCAAAAAATTCTCCAAGGTTTCTCAAGGTAGGAAGCAGAAAAGAATGGTTTATTACAATCTTGAGAAAGGGCCACCCTCCTGACAAATGGTCAGGGAGGAGAAGCAGTCTACAAAAGGAAATGGCTAAATTATAAAGCCCTACCTCGGAATTCTCCCCCACCCCCCTCTTGACCCTTTTCTTCTATTGGCTGGAAGTCAGGTGCGCAATCTAAGCGCGGGAATCAACCCTGAGTACTAGAACAAGGAAAGAGTAGACCACCCAGTGTACATTGGAGAAGCCCTTCTGTCCTTCTTTGGCATATCTATCATATGCTGAGGTGTCACTGAGGAGAGGGGGGACTCCCTGCTGCTCTGAGTTTTGAGTCTTTGTAAATCATGTGATTTCTAGGGAAGGGGAGCTTGGGCCTGTTTCCCATGAAAAGCCTTACTAGATTTTAGAGTATGGTCTGCAAAGTTTTCACTTCTCTCACTCACTTTCTATGTGCAAAACATAAATGTTATTTTATCTGATCCTGAAAACGACCCTGTATATAAGGCATGTATTATAATTATCATTATCAATGAGCATTTATTAAGTACCACCTATATGCCAGGCACTGTGCCAAGAAGATTATCTCTCACTTTTAGATGTCTAACAGAAAAATAGACAAGAAGGAAACTATGAAACTGAAGTTACAGAAACTAGAGCTAAAAGATTTATACCATCTTCTTAATGAGATAGAAAAATAATATATGTGTTTCTTTGCACCACGTGGAAAAAACTGACAAAAATTGAGAGTATGTTGTTAAAATTGATTAACTGGAAAAAAGGCAACCGAGGACAAAGTTATGGAGCTATCTGTGATTTAATCTGTAAAACTAGCATTTATGTATCAAACCAGGTCACCTGACTCCTCATATGTCAGAGACAAGGAATGATTTACAGAGATGGTGTTTACAACAAAAAGAGGAATCAGAAAAACTACAGAAATTTGTTTTTAGCATCTTCAATTGGACAAGGCAGGTCACCTCACTAGTGAGCTTTTTTTTTCCCTTAATCCTATGCCAGATGTCCTTTCCTCCAGTCCAGGTGGTACTTTTTGTAACCAGCAAATAGTACTGGGAAAGAAGAACTTGTCATGGTTAGTGGTCAACCCCTATCTTCCTTAGAAGTTCATTACTCAACTTAGACTCCAATTCAATGGAAAACAAAAAAAAGAAGAAGAAAAGAAAGAATTAAACTCTGGCTGAGCTTTCTCCAGCTGCCAGAAAGAGGAGCTTAGCCTCTGATCAACTCCACTTTCTGCTAGAAAGGGGAACTTAGCCTCTGGTCAATTCCACTTCACCCCCTTCTTTCGGCTGGAAAGGGAAATTTAGATTTTTGAAGAAAAACCTTATAACTTTATGATTATTTTATTCTTCTAAATGTTTGTTTGGTTGGTTAATTGCTGTCCTTCATTCTCAAGAAGGACCAAAATGATATCACTAGAATGAGTCAAGTTTCAATGTGACTGACTGTGGCTGATCAGACCAATACTAGCTCAGAATGCTCTATCATAGGTCAGGCACAAATAGTGTGAACATTTGGGGAGGACACTCTAAATTTGCACATCCTGTGTTTCCTTTGTTTCAGTTCTGCTTTGTTCATAGAGCACAGCACTTTATCTGATGTAGGCACCCCATGCTGAGCATGTCTCCCATGTCATACAATTAATTCCAAAGTTCTTGAGAGAGACCTAGAAGGTGCCCTCGTGTCTCTTCTGAACATCATGTGAATGCTTGCCCGAGGTGAATTCAGTGTAAAATAGGTTTTTTTGGCAAGCTTATGTTTTACCTTTGAACAACATAACTAGCCCATTGGAACTGTGCTCACTGAAGCAGAGTTTAAATTCTTGGAAATTTAGTTCGAGTCAGATCCTCAGTATCTGGTACCTTATCCTGCCAGGGGATCTTCAGAATCTTCCTAAGATAATTCAAATGGAAGCAATACAGTATTTACTGCCTGACAACTTCAGGAGAAATGCCAGGAGCAAAAGAGAGGTCTGTACACAACATGTGTTTGATACTGTTAGTTATGAGGGCTTATGGAAAATTATGTCAAAATTTGGCTGCCTGGAGAAGTTCATCAGCATTGTACATCAGTTTTATGATAGCAGGCTTGCCCGAGGTTCTAGATAATGGATAATGCTCTCTTGCTTTCCCAGTAACCAACAGAGTGAAACAAGGCTGTGCTTGCTCCCATGCTTTTTAGAATGATGTTTTTGACCATGTTGTCAAATACTTTCAATGAGGATAAACATGGCATTAAGGTCAGCTACTACTCTGATGTTAAATTCTTCAGTGTGAAAAGGCTACAAGCCAAGACCAAAGTAGAAGGAGTATTGGTGCACAATGTTCTGTTTGCAGATGATTATGCCCTCAATGCAGCCTCTGAAGCTTAGATGCAACAAAATATGGATCAATTCTCTACTGCTCATGCTAATTTTGGCCTAATAATTAACACTAAGAAAACACAGGTGCTCCATCAGCCACCACCACACCATCCGTATGCGGAACCATCGGTGTCAGCTACTAAATGATGCTCTTCTCAATCTATTTATTCACTAAATTCATAGGTAATCTAGATGTTAAAAGACTATGTTAATCTGGCTCAGTTTAGGGCTAGCTCTTCTTAAAGAAGGGAGCCTAATAAAAATAAACCAAATGAATTAAAAAGAGCCGATTTCTTTTTTAACATTAAGCCCCAGATACATTGCATACAAATGCAAAAAGGCACAAATAGTTAACACATCATTTGCAGACCTTAATGGAAAAAAAATGGTCTTTGGTTCTTGGACCACAAACAAAAGACACAAACCCCAATTGAATCTTAACAGTGAAATCCTAAATAAGGAATAGGTCAAAGAACAAGTTATAGAAATAGCAATTAAATGAAAAAAAAATAATTATGAAACAACTCACCCAAATTTCTGGGTGCAGCTAAAGCAGTCACCGGAGGAAAACTCACATCCTTACAAACATACATTCATAGAACAGAAAATTAAATCATTAATACACTGAATATGCATTTCAAAAAAATTTAGAAAGCAATAGATAAATCTAAAATAAGCACAAAAAAGAGACACTGAAAATTAGAGGAAAAATGGATGAATTAAAAAAAACTTTATAGAAACAATAAATAAAACTAGAAGATAATTCTTTGAAAAAACTAAAAAAAATTGTTAAAGTTTTATGGAATCTTATTAAAGAGAACAGAAAATTAAATCAATAAAATAGTAAATGAGAAAGACTAAATCACAACAAAACCAGAAGAAATAAAAAAGAATAATCAAAATATATTATGCACAATCATATACTAACAAAACTCAGAACACAAAAGAAATAGAGAAATATGTTCAAAAATACAAAATACTGACACTATCAAAAGACCAGATAGAAATGTCAAATTGTCCAAATTTTAGATAGATGCAGTTGTAAAAGAATGACCAAAAGCAAACACAAATCTGGACTTGATGGATTCACAGGAGAATTCTATTGAATTTTAAAGTACAATTAGTACCTGTATTTCACAAATTAGTCTCAAAAATTGAGAAAGAAAACTCTCTAACAGTATTTTTTTTATGAAACAAATAGAATCCTAATAACTAGACCAAGGAGTAATGAAACACAGAAGACAAACTATAGGCTAATATCTTCAATGAGTATTGATTCAATAATTTTAAATAAAATCCTGTCAAATAAACTACTTTTCTGAAGAAATCATTCATTATAACCAAGTGCCATTTATACCAGGAATGCAAGAATGGTTCAACATGAGCACAAGAATGAATATAATGAATCATATTAAAAGCCAAAATATTCAAAACCACATGATCATCTCAATATCTGCAGAAAAAAGCCTTTGGCAATGTACAACACTCTTGTTCTTGAAATTCGGTAAAAAAAAAAAAGAGGCATAGAGGGACCTTTTAAATGACATAAAAAGCATCTATCTAAAACAAAAAAGCATCTGTCACATGCAAAGGTGATATATTAGAACCTTTTCTAATAAATATAGAAGTGAAGTAAAGATGCTCACTCTGGCTGCTATTATTTGATATAGTTCTGGAAATTCTTGTAACAGCAATAAGACAAGAGAAATAAATCAAAGACCTAAAGATATGCACAGAGGAGATAAAACTACCCCTATTTGCTGATGATAATTTCTATATAATAACAATAACAAAACCAAGAAGCAATAATAGAAAGGTCAATTTGTACAAAATAATTACAAAATTACAACCCACCTATACAAAAGACTTGGCTAGATTCAGTTACAAAGTACTCCTTAATATGCATTGAATATGCATTTCAAAAAAATTTAGAAAGCAATAGACAAATCTAAAATAAGCACAAAAAAAGAGATACTGAAAATTATAGGAAAAATGGATGAATTTAAAAAACCTTATAGAAACAATTTGATGAGCATTCAGTGCTCATGGTTAGCCATGCCAATTTAATAAGAATGATAATACTACCAAAACTGATTTACACTTTTAATGCTAAGTCAAATTACCAAAGAGATACTTCATAAAAGTCTACAAAATAATAACAAAATCACTTGGAAAAGCAATAGATATAGAATATCAAGGGAAATGATAAAAAAAAGAAACAAGAATGAAGGGTGAATAGCACTTTCAGACTTCAAACTATGTTATAAAATGGCAGTCACTAAAATCATCTGGTATTTGTTTGAAAAATAGAGATAGATCAGTGGAACATAAGAAACAAGTGAGAATCATAAAAAAAATGTAGCTCAATAACCCAATGTTTGATAAAGTAGAAAACCTAAATTACCTGGGAGGAGGGAACTTATTTGATAAAAATAAAACAAAACAAAACAAAAAAGTACTGGGGAAACTGGAAAGCTGAAACCAACACTTTATACCATGTTCCACAATATGTTCTGAATGGTTATATAACCTAAGTATTAAAGATTATAATATGAAAAATAGAAGAAAAGTCAATCAGATACATCTTACAGGATGAAGTATATTCTAAACCAAATAACAGATAGAGGAAATTGAAAAAAAAAAACAGATGATGTTGATTACTTGAAACTAAAAAGCTTCTGCTAAGACAAAATTAATGTATCTAGGATAAGAAAGGAAGTAGTAAAGGGGGAAAAAAATTCACCAATAAGAGAAATGCAAATCAAAACAACCCTGAAATTTCATCTTACACTCTGAAAATTGGCAGATATGACCAAATAATGACAATAGTCTATGATAGAAGAGTTGTGAAATAATAGGTACATGGATGTATTGTCAGTGAAGCTGCAAACTGGTACAACTATTTTGTAAAGCAATTTAGAATTATGCAAAGTAACTAATATGTTCATAGTATTTGAACCAAAGACTCCATGACTAATGTTATACTCCAAGAAAGCTATCAATAAGAAGTAAATCCTCAATTACTATAATATGTGTATGCACACACACACACGCACATGCACAAACACACACAAACTTTTTGTGATAACAAAAGAGAATATCTAAGCATTTTCTAATACATGGACTCAATGAAATATTACTGTAATTACACATAGAGAAACATAGAAAGATCAGCATGAACTGATGCAGAATAAAGTCAAGAAAATTATACACATAATAACTACAACAATTTGAATGGAAAGAACAACCGCATGCACACATAAACATATATACACACACATGCACAACAAAATCTAAAGCAAATGAAACAAAAGTGTAAAGACTAAGTAGGATTAAATGGAGATATGAAAGGATACCTCCAACTCAACCTTTTTTGGAAGTGAGGGGGATACACATTGAAAAGACTTTCTGACTTTTAATTTATTGTCTGTTGTGATGATAATTTTGCCTCTTTAGAAAATATTATTTGTTATACAGGATGGCTTTCTGGGAGGGGGAGGGAAGGGACACTGGGGATAATTATGGTGATACAAGAAAAAGAAGAAATGAATAAAAATTCACTTAAAAAAATACAGAATAAAGCTTAAGAAATTGAGGCCTAATGAAGTGAAGCAAATGGCCCCAAATTATAAAGATAGCAAGTAGATGAAGTTAGTTTCAAGCTCAACTCTTTTGACTTCAAATCCAGTGCTCTTTGCATTCACACCATTTTAGGGCTCCAGCTTCTGGCAAAAAAGCACCAGGAAATCACCTAGTTAATTTTATTTCTTGCTTTAAGTAGACATTTGTGGGCATTCTGTCCAAGGACCCTGATTGCTTATTTTAATTTACAATGTCTGAAATCCTTCCAATAATTTACTTTTCTCTTAACATAGTCTATCAAATTAGCAATGCTATAATGAACCTAATGGCTCTTTTAAAGTAACAGATAATCTCTATTTTGTGACATGCTCCATATTTTTAAAATTGAACAAACAACTATAGAGTCTATACAAGGCAATTTGCTAACTGGGTGGAAGATTCTGTCTCCCAGGAAGTTTTTTTTTTTGGGGGGGGGAGGGCAGTTGGGTTTAAGTGACTTGCCCAAGGTCACACGGCTAGTTTTTATGTTAAGTGTCTGAGGCCGGATTTGAACTCAGGTACTCCTGACTCCAGGGCCAGTGCTCTATTCACTGTGCCACCTAGCCGCCCCTTCCCAGGAACTTTTTAATTTAATAAGAGATGAGACAAAAACACAAGTAACCATAATGACCATTATAACATAATAAATGCAGAACAGAGAGTAAATGTCACATAGTTGAGAAAAAAACTGAGAATAGTTCCCAAACTTAGATCTTGGCTTCAACATTTACTAGATGAAAATGACTGTCAATTAACTTCCGTGAGTCTCAGTTTGCATATCTCTAAAATACAGATAAAACATTTATAGCTCTTTCCTTATTCATTATGAGGAAACTACTTTGTAAAGTTTAAATTACTATATAAATGTGGAATGATGATGATGATGATGATGATATGAAAAATAATACTGTGAGAGTTCTGCAGAAGGAAAGGTTACATTCTTCTACAGGTCATCAGAGATACCAAATACTGCATGGACAAATACTGTTGGAAGGGAAGGAAGAGACTGATTAAGAATGGGGGATCTCATCTCAGACCATAGCTGTATCACTCTCTCCTAGGACAGGACCTGGTATGATAAAGTACCACTCCTTGTATCTGAAGCACCTGGGGCCCTCCCTGGAATTTCCCATATCCTTGAGCACATTATGTTTTGGCTTTCTATTTCTCCCATAGCTATGCCCCTTTGGATTAGATTCCATTATGAACACGACTCTGAGGAACAGCATTATCAGGAAACTCATCACCCTCCCTCTCCCTTTTCTAGTACATTCTTACCTCCAACTCATTTTCTAATCTTTTTCATATCTTCCCCTATTAAACAAGAATTTATCACAGTGCCTGGCACACATAGTAGTGCTTAATAAATGTTTATTGATTGACTGGTTGGAGGTTCATCTCCCAGTAATGATTTTGATAAGCATATGAGAAAAGATCACCATGAGAATAATCATAGTTTACTTGCTTAACTTCTATTTCAGAGGATAAGAGAGTAGAAAAGTTCAATGAGAACTCAATAAGCTTTACAAAATTGAAATAGCATATATTTTAATGTTTAGTGAGTACCCTTCAAAGTAAGATATTAATGGGAATGATTAAAAAATTATTTTGGAAAACATGAAAAAATCATAATCAGAGTTGGAACAGGAAGGTACTGGAAAAGAAAGAGTGGAAGGAATTGGTCCACAGGGTGATGAATTTCCTGATGATGAAGTTCCTAGGGATCATGTTCATAGTGGAGTCCAGTCCAAGGGGGTATGGCCAGATGGGAAATAAAGAAAGAAAAAACATAATTAAAGAATCAGCTTCTGTCTCCTTACTGTCTCTTGATTGCGATAGAAAAAATAAAGGGGTTATTTTAATGAATGTATACATGAAAGGTTATTTGGATAAAGCATAAGCATGATCATGTCACTCTAGCCTCCTCAATAAACTCCAACAGTTTCAAATTACTTCTAAGACCAAATATAAAGTTCTCTGATATTTAATTCTCTTCATAACTTGGTTCCTCTATGCATTTCTAGTTTCATTACTCCTTTTTATGTACCCTATTGTCCAGACAAACTGTTGTCCTTTTCACTGTCCTTCACATGTAACACTCCATCTTCTGTATCTGTGCCTTTACATTGATTGGTCTTTGCGTCAGCAATGTTCAACCTTTTCATCTTGGCTTTTTGAAACCACTAGTTTCTGCAAGATTCAGCTGGAATACTTATTTCCTTATGCATGAGACCTTTCTTAATTTCTCACTGCTAGTGTCTTCCCCACTCCCACCTTTGTCACAGTCCTTTGCACATATAGGTATGTGTATATTTTCTCCTTACTATAAGTTCCTTGAGGACAGGAACTGTTTCTGCTTCTGCCTTTGTGTCCCAAGTACCTAGGACAGTACCTGGAACAGAGTTTTGTATATGCTTGCTGTTTGGTCGAATAAATGAGTGAGAACCTAATTTGGAATGAGGGAAGTATCGTGCAGAAATGACTACAACAAATATTACAATAAATCAGTATTATATTTGATGTAATTATGAGGAAACTGAAAGTATTCAGGAAAACAATTTGGATCATACCAAAAAAACCCAAAAAGTACTCAACAGTTACTAACTTACCTAGTGGAACCCAATGAGCATTTATAAATATATCATCAGTTTCCTAGAGAAAATGATGAAATTTGTAAAAAGGAGCACTGTAATTGTTCCAGTATAAACACTACTTATCAATAGTTTTCCAAGACAGAAATGTAATCTTCTATTTTAATAATAAAACAATAGCTAAGCAATCCAAACAAAATGGCTTGAAGCTTGAGCATGCATTACTTTACCTTAAGCATCATAGTTTCACAGTCACCATGCTATGTCCCTGGATGCAAGCCAATTCCCCAGGAAATATGTCCTTTTTCCTATTTCTTTTGCTTTCTGTTTCCTGCTTGCCTGTTAAAATTGAAGTCCTTTTAGCAAGCAGTTGGTTCATTTAGATGACTTTGAGCAATGTCCCCCTATCGTATAATTCTTAGGTATTAGGAATTAGTTTCACTTGGCTATGAGTATGCACCATCTCAAACAAGATTGCTCATATGAATAAAAGATATTTTTCATTAAGTAAACTTAGATAACCAGGGTTCGGTGCTATTTCAGAACTTATTTTTTCATCATAAAATAAGTAGGAAAACATGTATACACTGCAACAAGATCAGAAAAGAATAAAATTTCTCATTAACTAATTTAAATTTACATCACAGGGTGATTGCCATGCCACAGTGGGGAACCAAATAACTTTAGCGGAGATCACATTCTTTGGACTAAATGTGTATGATGGGGAAAAAAAGAAAAAATATTAATGGAAGAGAAGGCATAGGATAGTAGATAGGGAGTCAACCTAGGAGTCAGGAAGACTGGGATTCAAGTCTTGCCCCTGACATATATTAATTCCATTACAATTTGACCTCTCTGTTACCCAAGGAACTTTCTAAGACTATAAGTTGGCCAAGTCCCTGAACCTCTTTAGATCTCAATTTCTTCATACATAGAGTGAAAAGATTGGATTAGACAATTTCCAAGTCCTTTCTTCTAAATATATGATTTTACCATTTAAAATTGCTGACAAGTTACTGATCTGTCTCAGTGAAGGGCATTTTCATACTGGGAGCTCATTAAATTAATAAAATCAGAGGCATAGATTCCACTCCTCAAACATATAAATACACACACTCACATATACCCCAAATCAGCATGGAAGTGATTTAGTGGAAATCTGTATTTAAATATATCATGATAAGCACACTAGGTAAGTATGTACTAGGCCTTATTTCATTTTATAAAATTTCGTTAAACTTCTTTATACACTTAAATGGTATTGATTAGTTTCCTCTATAACCTACCCAAATCTGCCATCTTAAATATAAAGCAACACATGTATATGCAATTTTCTTGGAATTTTTACATGGAGAAGGGTAGAGATGAAAAGAATAGTAATTTTCCTGATTACTTCAATGTATCTCTGCTGAAAAGTATTTTGTTACTGTGAATAATTTTTGTGCACAGTGTGTCTGATAAAAGTCAATCTTAAAATGATAAATCAATGAAAGAATTTAGTATTAAGGAACACCAAATTGCATGCTTTTCTCTTTCAGTAATATGCTTTTCTAACAATCTAATTGATCTACAAACTTCAGATTTTTGAAACGGTGTACCAATATGTTGAAAGGAGATTCCAGAACATTATTGTTTCTTTTACTACATTCTTCTGAATATGAACCCAAATTTTCTTTTACATCATAGTAGCTATCTATGGTTGGGTTCTTTTTCCTTTGCTTACTCATTTTTATTTTATTTTGTCTTATTTTATTTTTAGCAACTTGTTATAATAATCAAGTTTTAATGACACGTTTTGGGGAATGTTTCCCTAGGCCTCAGGTCTTACTGTTATTTTCTGAATTCTGTCCATGGACTTCATCTCAGGGACTCCACCTCCTCCAAACCACAGTTAGGGCCCCTAGCCACACTGTCCGCAAAATGTTCTTGCTCCCTGCTGGTATCTAACTCAGGAGTGTACTCATTCCTCCTCACTCACCTGGGGAGGGGGAAAGAAAAATAGGGGAAAAAAGACATTTACATGATAACTTTGTTTTATATTTGGAGGGAATAGCAAATTGTACATGGTAGCTTTGCAGTTCATCTTTTTGTCATTATTATTATTGTTCTACTGTGTTATGGAAATGCTTTTTTAGTTCCATGAACTGGAAAATAAAATAAATTTTTTAAAAAAGAAAAAATTATTGAATTTGCCTCAGTGCTCTAGGCAACTCTTAAAGACAATAAGTTTCAGAGAATGTGAAATAGCAGAGAGTTTTCTCATTCAGAAGATCCCTGTACTGATGAAATCATAGACCCAGTTGCTATCTCTGTTCCCATCTGTCAGAATTTGATAACAAATCCTGAGAATTAGTCAACTTACTTATTATGGTTTTGATTTCTTAGATGTGTGGTGAAGAAGCAAGTGAGATAATTACGTAGTGAGACTAACTTACTCGCTGCTTCTTTGGTATTTTAATGATCTTGGATGATTCAACAAAATGTTAGCAAATATCCTCTCTTCTCCAGTGAATAAGTCACTGTTCAATGAACAGGTACTATGGAGGTCATAAAAAAGAATAAGAATTAGATTGCGGTCTCTTGGAGACTTAAACTAGATAATAACAAATCTCAAGAACTTGTCACATTATTTGTATTTCCATTGTATGTTCCCATGGGACTAGAACCAATTACTATATTTTATATTGCAGCTTTGAAGATTGGGAATTCAAATACATATAACCACTTCACGGGATTCATTATTTGTACCAATTGAGATCTGGTTAAACAATGTATTTACTATACTTTAGTTTAGTATATACTATGTCCTATATCCTATATCCAGACTAAAGTTAGAATGCATGATAGTACATGAGACCAAATGTTCAGAGTTCAGTTTTAAGAAAAAAATCTGATGGAAGCAATCCTTCCTAATATTTCTACAATGGTTTTTCTACATAGTAGTACTTTTGCTTTAGTTAGTTCTCGAGTAGTATGAGGTCTATTTAACCTTGCAATTCCAACAGGTTAATGATTCAAGAACTCCAACTCATTAAAGTTAATTAGATATGCTTTAATGCCTCCTGAAGGTACTGGAATAGGTATTACTGTCTCACACTTTAATATTCCATCTAAATTATACAAATGACTATATTTGAATAAGGCATGCATGGCTTAGGAAATGAGGCATGAAATAGAAACAGGTTTGGGACTATAACTAGAAAGAACTAGAATGAAAAGTTTTGAAAATGAATTTATATGACTCTTCCTACACCCAACTTTCACCTCTCCACTGGAAAACATTTTAAAATTGTAATTACATACATGCAAATAATAACTATATGTATGTATATTGCACACACACATACACCCACACCCATATATATATCTATGATGTTTTTGAGGTTTTATCAATCAAAATAGCCACATAGTAACTGATCATAATCTATAGTGGTGATAAGGGCACACACTGAATCAATCTGTTGAATTGTTGAAAATCTATAGAGAGCCAACAAGCGAAATTAAAAAGAAAAAAAAATCTCCCCTGGCATTTCAGTCTACTTGCAAACTAATCAGATCTGGAAGGGAACCAAAGGAATTTGGGGCCAAGACAGGAACAATTCTGAAACGATTCAGTCTTCTACAGAGAATTATGAATTACAGGGACTCAAATTACATCAATGCCTATATCCCTGAAGAACTGCCTCAGCATAGATAATTGCTTTTTATTGATTGATTTTTTAAGAAACAAACATTTATTAAGTGACTATTGTGTAAAGAGAACTGGGTGACATAAAATTTAAATAAGATATCATACTAGTCCCTATGGACAAGGAGGAAGAGGAATAGAAGGAAGGGAAAAAGAAAGAGAAAGGGGATGGAGAATGAGAGGAGGAGATGGAAATGTTAAAAGAATTTAAGGAGTAAGGGAGGTCAGAAGAATGTATAACAAAATAATTTGTAATGGCTCTGAAAAAGTAGGATGACAGTATTATATATTGGTACAGGTCTTAATGACTTTAGGCCCAGCATTCTATCCATTGAATCACCAAGCTGCCCCTTAGAGAAGATTGTGGGCTCACTAAAGACCTCCTTCTTACTTTGCCTACTTCTCTGATAGTGGTGAAGGATTGTAAAAAAGTCTTTCTCACTAATCAATCCCTCTCCCACCCCACATCTGGGGGATGTTCCCGCCTGCCAAATGGGACAAATCTGACTACATGTGCCTTTTCTTCAGTAGGCCAGAAGCATTGTACAGAATCCTGGATGTAGAATTGGAGGTCCTAGGTCCAACACCCAGATAGATCTGTCACTTATTCCTTGGATGAGTTGCAACGTCACTCATTAGTCCTTTTCCTCAGGTTCCTCAACTATAAAATGAAGAGATTGGTCTAGATGACTCCAAGATTTCCTTTGCCTCTCACTCAAGGATCTTCCTGCCCATTTAGTAGATGTGGAAGAATGGATTCAAAAATGGATGGAAGAAACCAGCCAGTCTGTTAACACCTCTGGGAATCTTGGGTTAACTCTATAAGGAGAAGCATCATGATGTAGTTCAGTACTATCAAACTCAAGTAGAAATGGGGGCCACTAGACTGTACACAAAGATCCTTGCTGCATAATGCTTTAGAAAACCACATATTTGTAGTATCTATGTTTTTTTCTTAAATGCTAAATATTTCCCAATTATATTTTAAACTGGTTTGGGCAAGACCCAGAGGTATTGAGGATTGCATGCTGCCAAAACCTGACGTGCTTTACACTTATGATGTAGAGGCCAGAGAACTAGAGATTAAGCTTCAGAATCTTGAAGCCCTGGGTTCAAACATAGGCTCTGACACATGCTGGCTGTGTGACCCTGGCTAAGTCACCTAACCTACCAGTGCCTCAGGAAACTCTTTGAAACTATGTTAGACCAGGTGCTAAACTATATTGATAAAGGGACTATCTCACCAGGAATTCTTATATCAACGAAATTATAGGTTCATTTTCAACAGAAGAAGAAAGAATAAGAAAAAGAGGAGAAGGAAGAGGAGGAGGAGGAGGAAGTAAGGAAAAGAAGAAGGAGGAAGAAGAGGATGAAGAGCACAGTGATAATGACAACAACTCTATCAGACCAGATTATCTAAGAATGGCATACATACAATCATGGGTAATAGAAGAAACAATAATTAAAGACCTTACTGAAGTACACAATATCAGGAATGGAATTCTTCTGGATTCCAACTAACTGTGCTTCTAAAAAGCAGAATTATAGAAACAACAGGATCTCACAGTAGCTGCTATAATCTAGTAGCTGCAGATGCTTGTCAAATAGCATATTTCATACACATAACAAGAAATGGCAGAGTCCTAAACTGGTTTGTTCAGTCATACCCATATATCTTTCAAAGAGTCTATATTCTTTTTTTCCCCCCCCCAGGTTCACATCTGCCATTTATTATTAATTTTTTTCTTTTTGGTCTCTATTAATTTGTTTATTTACTTTTAGTTTACAAGATTCAGTTCCACAATCCCTTGAGTTTCAAATTTTCTCCTCTCCCTCCCTCCCCCCTGCCCCAAGGCTGCGTGCAGTCAAGTATAGGATCTGCAAATACTTTCACTTAGACATTAATCTGGTTGTAAAGGAGGATTATAATTGATGGAATGAACAATGGGAAAGAGGAAGCAAAACCAAATAAGAAAAAGAAAGAGAGCAGGTAGTTTGCTTCAGTGTGCATTCAAACTCTGTTCTTTCTAGTTCTTTCTCAGAATGTAGATATCTCCTTCCACCATGAGTCTTTTGGAGTTGTCTTATAGCCTTGCATTGCTGAGAAGAGTCCAGTCTATCAAAGTTGGTCATCACACATACATTGTGTCTGTGATTGTGTACAAATTTCTTCTGGTTCTGCTCTTCAAAGAGTGTACATTCTTTAAATTTTTAAAACATTTAAAAATCAAGAGACCTATAGATCTAAGTTAAGGGTGTATCTACTAAAATGTGTAGGATCTTCAAGCCAATTTCACATTATTCCTTTTCATTCACTCAATGCTCCAACCAGACTAGAATAATAGCTATTATCTCACCTGATTCTGCCTTTTTCTGTCTCCTTGTATCTCCCTAAGTTAGCCTCCATACTTGGAACTCCTTCTTTGCTCATCTATTCTTGCCAAAAATCCTTTTGGGGGTGGCTAGATGGTGTAGTGAACAAAGCACTGGCCCTGTAGTCAGGACAACCTGAGCTCAAATCTGGCCTCAGACACTTAACACAGAAACTAGCCATGTGACCTTGGGCAAGTCACTTAACCCCAATTGATCTACCCTTCCCCCTCCAAAAACAAACAAACAAGATACTTCTGTTCCTTCAAGATCTATTGTGGCTATTACCTTCTCTGTGAAACTTTCTCTGAATCCTTCTCCTGCCTGCCAAAAGTTATTATTCCCTGCTGCCTGTTCCATAGGAGAAAAAATCCCTTTGCCCTCTTCTCCCACTCCTTTTATCTAATAGCTCTTACTGAAACTTGGTTCCCCCTGATGATACAGCTTCCCTAACTATCCTTTCCAGTACTGACTGCATCTTCCTTCTCTGATTCTACTGAGTGCCTTGGTTGAGGTGGGGAGTTGGAATATACTTTGCTTCTCATTGCTATTTCTAGGTTCTTACTCTTCCTCTATCACTCAGTAACTTCTCCTCCTTTGAGGTTCATGCTATTTATATCTACAGCCCAATGAAAATTCTGGTAGAGTTTGGTCTGCAATTATTCTCTCTTTCTCAACTCCTACTCTCATACTAGGGAACTTCAACCTATGGATTGATTCTCCCTCTTCAACCTACTCCTATGAACTACACCTCCACACCACCTCAGTCACACACAAAGATGGCCACACATTTCATCTTCCCATCTTTTATCATTACTGAAAAGGTCAGGGTACCATAAAATGTTGAAGTATGGGGTTAGGGGTGCTCAAGAACTCAAAATAACAACATGCCACGTTCTGCCGAATGAATTCAACTTGTCTTCTCTAAGCCAAAGTAAAACAAAGTTTATTAAAGATTCACCATCATGGGTAGACTCTTAAGGAGCATGGGTATCTGTGATGCTTGCATTGGGCAAGGGGGCCAGAATCATCGGACACAGAGTAAGTCTGTGCTAGGTCATTCTCCAGCCCTCTCATACCTCATGGGGTCTTATATATAGGAAGGTTGTGGGAGGATTTTAGGGATGGTTTAGAAGAGGAACTTGAGGAGGGTCTTCAGGATGTGTCAAATGAGGTCAGACTCCAGTGATGAGAGATTAAGGTGGGAAGTGCCTGGAGATGAGGCAATGGAGGGTTTGGAAGGATTAAGGGTGGGAAGCTCTTCTTGGATATTTAATGCAAACTGAGAACAGCATGATTTACTAGAGGTGGAGAACTTTGACCTTTATATTTAGATGATTAAGTTAAGGACTTACTGATTAAGGATGATTGGAAACTAATCTCCAGTTAAGAAGAGAGAAGACTTTTGATTGAAGAGATTAAGACAATGTCACATAGAAGTAGAAGACTTTTCCCTTGTACTTTGTGTCAATTAAGGAGGCTTGCCTCCTTATGAATGAATATTATCTTTTGCTTAAAACTATGTGACCACTTTGGTGAAAACGATGTGGTCATTTTAGTGATAAGCTGTTATGTCATAACATTTTGAATGCCATATTTTGATTTCTGTCAATGTTTTGTCTTAGTTTGTTACTGAATAAATAGAGAGTTCACTATACTGTGTAACCAGAACCTTGAAAGCTGTTCACAGCCACAGTCCTCTAGAAAGCTTCTTATGCTTGGCTTTACAAGGTCTGTAGACAACAGCCACCAGGATAATCTAATGTTCACATTTTAAATATGAGAGCCTTAGAATAAGAAATGATTGAGTTCAAATCCTGTCTTGCATACTTATTAGCTACGGTATTGAACAAGTCGCACAGTGCCTCTTAGTTTACAGTTAATTTCCTCCTCTGCAAAATGAGGACATTCATAGCACCTACCTAGAAAGTTATTTACTAGGTTCAAATAGAATTACATGCTTTAAGCACTTGGAACATCTTAAAGCACTATATAAACACTATAAACCTCTTTTGGCATTGGTTTCCTCATCTGGTGCGTGTGTGTGTGTGTGTGTGTGTGTGTGTTTATATAAGTCTCCTAAATTCTCTTTCACCTCTAACTATATGATCTTATACTCAAGGTCACCCACAGAGTGTCAGGGGTGGGATTTGAACTTAAACCCTCAGAATCTAGAGCTAGTGTTCTTACTGTTACATATTCCTGCCCTCCAGTTCTAGCCTATCTCTATAATTGCCATTATGCCATTACAATTCACTTTTATATAGCATCTCTAACCACAACAATATGAGGTATATTGCATAAATATATTAATTCCATTTTACAAATAAGGAACTTAGTTATACTTGGTTATACAAACGGATTTTATCCCTTGTTCAAACTTGAGCTATCACTCCAAATATAGGATGTTTTTGTCGCTATTTACCCTTCCCTATTTCTCTCTCTCTCTCTCTCTCTCTCTCTCTCTCTCCCTTTCTCTCTCTCTTCCTCTTTTTCTTTCTCTCTCTCTCTGAACATACACACACACACACACACAGAGGTATGCACATACACGTTTGTGTATCTCCCAAACTCAGTTTTCTCAACTATAAAATGGTAATAAACTATTTTCATTGCATACTAGTAAAGTTTGGTATTAGTTAAATGTTTGTGAAGCATATTATTATGTAAGTTGGAACCATTGTTGATGTTGTAATTATGTAGATAATGTGGTATTGTGAATGGAAACCTGGCCTGGAAGCCAGGAAGATCTGAGTTCAAGTCCCATCTCTGACATGTTGATTCTCTGTTTGTTTGGGTTTTGATGGCTCAGAGTGAGTATAGATTGCAATTATTTCTGTTCTGGCCAGAAACTCTGAGGGTCTTTGTCTCTCAGATTTGATAAAGTTACTAATCTAGTAGATGAGGAAAATATAGTAAATATAGTTTATGAAGATTTTAGAAAAGCTTTTAATGAAGTTCTCATACTATCCTTGGGGAGAAGATGGAAAAATATGGATTAAATGAGAATATAATTATATGGATGCAGAACTGGTTGGATGACTGGAATAAAATAAAAAGTAGTTCTTCATGGTTTACTGTCAACATGATAGGAAGTCTTTAGTAGAATACCTCAGAAATAGATATGTATGTGTATATGTGCATATATTCACATAAATGCATGTGTGTGTATATATATGTATATGTACACATATATTTTTTTAAATTAATGACTTGGATAAAGATATAGATAGTATATTCACCAAATTTGTAGATTTGTAGCAAAGCCCATAGAAATAGCTAATGTAACACTGCATTCTTTGGCTCCCTTTGCTTAAAGCCAAGTATATTAAATTTCATGCCTCCCTCAAGATTCTCTGGATTCAGATCTGAAAGAGACTTATAATTACATAATTTATGCCACCAAACTCAGTCATTTGTAGATAATTTTTTTTTAATAGCATACCATGGAAGTGAAGTGTTTTGCTCAAGGTTACGTTGATAATAAAGAGAAAGGCAAAGATCTCAACCCAGATCTTCTTACTACAAATCCAGTGTTTCTTCTAATACATCAGTGATCTAATTTTAATTAAAATCTTACCATGACAAGGAATTTTTTTTCTTTTCCCCAATTTAATTTCTTTATCTCATTCAAAGAAACAAGAGCTACTTATTTTTCTTTGATGATATATGTTTTACTTAAAGAATACCCATGAATGTACAGGATGTCCATGAAGTCTCCTTCTACTTCATCCTCCTTCTCTAATTATAATAACTTTCATTTATACAGTGCTTTATTTTCACAAAGTACTGTTCTAATAATAACACTGTGGATGAGGTAGTTCAGGCACTATTATCTTGCCCCCCTCCCCCTTTTTTTTTTCCAAAAGAGGAGAGTAAGATTCAGAGAAGAAAAGGGAATTTACCCACAATCAGAAGACTAGTGTCCAAGGCAAGGTGTGATCCTGGCATTTTGACATTAGTTCCAGCCCTTTTGCCACTATATTCTTCAAGTGGTAGCCTTTAAAAACTAACAAAAACCAAAATCTCTCTGATTTGATTTCAGTTATTTTTCTTCAGCAACCATGTTTTGAATAACCATCACTACTACCATGACTATTAATACTACTACAATTTCTACCACTACTACTGCTATTACTACTAGTACTTCTACCACTACTACTACTACAACTACTAATGACTATGACTATTAAGATTGCTATTGCCAACTAGAGGAACCATCTTAAGACTTATTGATGTAAGAGGTAAATGGCAGAGCAAAAAGGAGGCATCACTGAATGTGAATCAGTGGAGGTTACAGGAGATGATAGAGAAAGTGATATACTATACCAGCCAACAACTGCACTATTGAAATATACAATTATTTAATTGTATGTAGGTAATAGTTATGTCATCATCATCATAACTAGAATTTGTATAATGTCTTAAGGTTTGCAAAATGCTTTATGTATGTTCCTTTGTTTGATGTTCATCACAGCCCATTGGGGTGTAGGTGCTGTTAATTTCTCCATTTTCCAGCTGGGAAAATTGAGGTTGATTGAGATCAAGTAACTTACCCTTAGGTCATACCTGAGTCAGGTCTTGAAGTCATCCCTTCTTGACTTCACATAAAGCACTCTATCCAGAATACCACTTTACTTAAATTAACATCCATTAGTTCCAAATCATCTTGGAAAACAGAGAGGTTGTAGTAAAGTAGCTACTACAACATTCTAATGTTCACTTTTTCATTCATCTGTTACAGAAGGAAAAACATGATTTAAAAAAAATAAAAAGAATAACTTAAAGCTTTCCCTGGTGAAAGGAATAGTGTGTGTGTGTGTGGGGGGAAGAACAAACAAACAAAAAAGCCCCCACCTTATCAAAACAAGATTTTAACACAATGCTTTTCTTCTCTGAGAAGGTTTTAATTCGTCCATCAAAACATTCCCCTTTTCAATTATTAAAATCAATTTAAACCATGAGACAGCCATTCAATAACAATGATAAAATTGATCCATTTTTAAGCACTTGCTCACCTTGGCAACTTGTTAAAAATTGCCCAACCAGACAGTTTTTTAGAGGATGTTTCAGTTCTCTAGCCCTCCTCTTACTTAAGCTTAGTAAACCACCCTGCTTTGTTTTGATTTAGAGGTATTGTCATCAGTACCTTAAACAGTGAACTAAATACCATAGAAACCCAGATATCAAGTGAGCTACTTGAGCTGCCCTATGAATTGTTAATTGTCTACGATCCTTAAACTAGATACCTAAACTGAATAGACTACTATCAGCAACAGATGTAAATTATGTGGGCACTGTAAGTGCCCAAAGGCAAGTGGCATGCTAAATTTTTTATGACCTTCCTAAGTGTCTCCTATCTAGTCTACACGGCTTTCCTCAAACTCTAGGAGATCTAGTGTTAAAATTCTTGTTCTATTACAAAAGTAGATTGAAGATATAATCTCAAAACTCACACAATTTTTGTAAAGTTTTCACCATGAAAATATGAATTAAGGACTCTATTCTGGCATTTTTTCTCTATGGGTAAAAAACACTATTGGAAATATCATATTAATATTGATACTTGATAAGTAGCAACATGGTGCAGTAGAAAGAAGAGTAAGTTTAGAATCAGGAGATGTCTTCAAATCCTGAAAGTAATTTACATTTTGTGTGATCTTTAGTATTCTCGTCCATCAAGTGGGGAAGCTAGACTCACTCTGACGTTCTTTCCAGCACCAAATCTATGAATCTATTATTTTTTTTTACACTGATAGTCTGTACGTGGGCTTGATAAAAATTACCTCCAATATTCTATTCATACTGATGCTTTCTGAAAAGTGAAAGATATCTCACCTATGAATTTAAGCCATCTTGGTCTCCTAAAAGCTAATGGTGAAGCTCAGTAGCCTTTAAGTTCACTTAGAAAATGCAGCTTCTAGGGGATGGAGCCAAGGTGGTGGAGTAAAAGTAGGAACTTGCTTTAACTCTGGCTCCAACACCCTCTAATACATGTAAAAAAAATAAATCTAAACACATTTTAGAGCCACCAAAACTCAAAAAGTGGCAGAGAGAAACAAATTTCCTGCTGAAGGCAGCCTGGCAAGGTAACAGGAAGGGTCTACCACACCAAACTGGGAGCTGAGTGCATTCTGGCATGAGTTGCATGGGTCCAGACCTGGGGTGGCCCTGATCAGTGGCACAGACCAGCTGATCAGAGAGTGAATCACTGTCAGCTATGGTGGTTTCCAGACTTCTCAACCCATAAAGGCCAAAGAGAAAGTAAAAGGTCAGTAGGAAACACTGTTGGAACTGTTTGAGAGAAGAGAGCAGTCTGGCCTCTGCCCCAAGGGAGAGAAGCAGTAGCAGTGTGGGGTCTGCAACTGCTGCCAGATGGCTACATCTAGAGCACCTGGCCTGCAAATCTTAGGGGACCAAGTGACCATTCAGAGGGTAATCACTCTTGTTTTGACCTGCTTGGATCTGGGTGGTTGTCCTGAGGTGAGGACGATCAGTGTGCTAGAGCTTGTGGTGGCTGTAGAGAGGATGCCCTCCTCATAACAACAACTCTGGCAGCAGCTGTGAAAACCCCAGCAATTTGGGGCACAGCTCTCTCCCCACTGGAAGCGGAGTTCTACTGTGACAAAGAGCTCAAAAGTCAAGTAATTGACTGACAAGATGAACAAATAGAAGAAGAGCAATCAGACTACAGAATCCTTTTCTGGGGACAAAGTGGATCAAAACATGGAACCAGAGGAAAACAACAAAGTCAAAACTCCTGCATTAAAAGCTTCTAAGAAAAATATGAACTAGTTACATGTCATGGAGGAGTTCAAGAAGGATTTTGAAAATCAAGTAAGAGAAGCAGAGGAAAAATTGGGAAGAGAAATGAGAATGATGCAAGACAATCATGAAAAGTGAGTCAACAGCCTGACTGAAGAAAATAATGTCTTGAAAAATAGACTAACTCAAATGGAAAAAGAGTCCCAAAAAGCCAATGAGGAGAAGAATGCCTTAAAAAGCTGAATTTGCCAGATGCAAAAAGAATTTCAAAAACTCACTGAAGAGAATAACTCCTTCAAAATTACATTGGAACAAATGGAAGCTAATGACTTTATGAGAAATCAAGATATTATGAACAGATCCAAAAAAAAAGAAAAAAAAATAGAAGGCAATGTGAAATATCTCATTGGAAAAACCACTGACCTGGAAAATAGATTCAGGAGAGATAATTTAAAATTTATTGGACTACCTGAAAGCCATGATAAAAAAAAAAGCATCTAAAAATCATCCTTCAAGAAATTCTCAAGGAAAATTGCCCTGATATTTTAGCACCAGAGGGCAAAATAGAAATCCAAAGAAATCATCAATCACCTCTTGAAAAAGATCCCCAAAAGAAAACTTGTAGGAATATTAGAGCCAAATTCCAGAGTTCCCAGTCAAAGAGAAAATATTACAAGCATCCATGAAGAAACAATTTGAGTATTGTGGAAACACAATCAGGATAACACAAGATCTAGCAGTTTTTATACTAAAGGTTTGAAGGGCTTGGAATATGATAATCTGGAGGTCAAAGGAACTAGGATTAAAGCCAAGAATCACCTACCCAGCAAAACTGAGTATAATGCTTCAAGGAAAAATATGATCATTCATTGAAATAGAGGACTTTCAAGCATTCTTGATGAAAGACAATCAGAGCTGAACAGAAAATATGACTTTCAAATGCAAGAAGCAAGAGAAGCATGAGAAGGTAAAGAGGAAAAAGGAATCATAAAAAAACTTATTAAAGTTGAACTAATTACATTCCTACATGGAAAAATGATAATTGTAATTCATGAAACTTATCTCAGGAGGACAGTTGATGGGAATATATATGCATATACATATATACATACACACACATACACACATATATTATATATATGTGTATATATATATGAGTATGTGTATATGTGTGTACAGGTATACGTAGACAGAGGGCACAGGATAAGTTGAATAGGAAGGGATGCTATTTAAAAAATAAATTAAGAGGTGAGAGAGGAATATATTAGGAGAAGGAGAAAGGGAGAGATAGAATAGGGTAAATTATTTCATATAAAAGAGGCAAGAGAAAACTGTTACAATAGAGGGGAAGAACAGGAAGGTAAAAGGGAAGGGAACAACCTTATTCTCATTGAATTTGGCTTAAGGAGGGAATAACATGCACACTCAATTGGGTATCTTACCCTACAGGAAAGTAGGTGGGAAGGGGATAAGAGGGGAGATGATAGAAGGGAGGACAAATCAGGGAAGCTTGTACTTAGAAGCAAATACTTTCGAAAAGGGACAGAGTCAAAGGAAAAAAATAGAACAAGTGAGGTTGGGATAGTGTGGAGGGAAATATAGTTAGTCTTTCACAATATAACTAGTATGGAAACATTTTGTGTAACTACACATGTACAACCTATATTGACTTGCCTGTTTTCCCAGTGGGGGTGGGTAAGGAGGAATTAAGGGAAAGTGTCTGGAAATCAAAGTTTTAAAAATAAATGTTAATTTTTTTCCTTTATATGGTACTGGGGTATAGAAATTCATAGAAATTCATCTTGCCCTACTAGAAAGTTGGGGGTTATGAGGAAGGATATAAGAGAGAATAGATTGGGGGAAGGGGTATTCAGTAGGTTCACTATCTTGGGGTGGAGGATAGGGAGAAAGAAGGGGAAAAATTTATAACTCAAAATCTTATGAAAATGAATGTTGAAAACTAAAAATAAATAAATAAATTGGAAAAGAAAAAAGAAAAAGTAACTTCTGGGATCAATACATAAGAATCTTGGAGACCTTTGTAGAATAAAACACTCAGAAAATAGAACTTCTGGAACAATATGAAACTGAATTATAGATAGATAGATAGATATAGATAGATAGAAAGATAGATAGATATAGATATAGATGTGTGTGTGCGCGCGTATATATATATATATATACACACATACACATATATGTATATATATGCACACACATATATACACACATATGTATATATATATTTAAAATAATTAAGCCTACTATTATGTATAGTATGATTTTGCAATTTGCCATTTATAATCAGTACAGAACCAGTGAATTTGATTGTATTCTGAAATGCGACAAGTTTCCCTTGATATTATAAAGAAATTTCTACATTAAACTTTTTGGATCCATGGGAAAAGTCTCTGAATCAATCCAAGTCTCATGGGTACTGTACCAAGGAGAACAAACTGAGGAGACAGTAAGGGATGTAGGGCACAATATGGAGCAGCAAAATCAGCCTTTAGTCTTTACTAATATTGTAAAGTATACGGACTTTCAGGTCTGGGGAGAAAAGTTGATTTTCTTATGATCTTTAAGTGTTTTCCTTCACTGGGGCAGTGGGGATGTTCAGTTCCACTCTAGCACTTTAATTCAGATATGCAGAAGGAGTATAATCTTGTTTGTTGATGCCTCCATTGGTCCTATGAATAACTAAGGAATAACTAAGGAAAATTCAGGGTAGTTAATTAACAAGTCTTGTTTGTGACTCCCTGTTTGTTTGTAAGTTCCTTGTATCTTAGGCTCTGTATGAAATGGTTCTGTAATATACAGGCTATGGAATACATCTCTGTCTCTTTCTTTAATCAGCTGGTTGCTAGGCCATGTAACTGTGCTGGTTACAGTACAAATATCTGGACAAAATTGGCCTAGTAAAGAAACACAAAAATTCACTGAAGAAAAAAAAAAACTCCTTAAAAAGCTGAATTGGTCAAATAGAAAAAGAGGCAACAAAGCTCACTGAAGAAAAGAATTCCTTAAAATTATAATTGAGCAAGTAGAAACTAATGACTCCATGAGACATCAAGGAAAAGAAGATTAAAAAAAAGAAACTATAGAAGAAAATATGAAATATGTCATTGGAAAAACAATTGGGTTTCAAAATAAAAAAATAAAATAAGAATTATTGGGCTATCTAAAAGTTGTGATAAAAAAGGGTGTCTAGATATCATATTTAAAAGTTATAAAGGAAAACAACCCCAATATTTTAAGTCCAGAGGGTGGAATAGACATAAAAAGAATCCACTAATCACCTCCTGAAAGTGATTCCCAAATGAAAACTCCCAGGAATATTATAGCCAAATTCCAGAGCCCCCAGGGTAAGGAGAAAATATTTCAAGCAGACAGAAAAAAAAGCATTCAAGCATCAAATAGCCACAATCAGGATGATACAAGATTTATTAGCTTCCTTATTAAAGGCATGAAGCATTTGGGAAATGATATTCCAGAAGGCAAAAGAACTAGGATTAAAATCAAGAATCCTTTAGGGGAAAAATAGACATTTAATGAAATGGATGGCTTTTAAGCATTCATGATCAAAAGATCAGAGCTGAATAGGAAATTTGACTTTCGAACACAAGACTCAAGAGAAGCATAACATGAAAAAATAATCATGAAAGACTCAATAAAATTAAACTGCTGGCATTCCTATATGGGAAATCAATACATGTAATTATTAAAAACTTTTTCATTACTAGGGCAATTAGAAGGGTCTATATAGACAAAGGACATAGACATGAATTAATTATGTTGGAATGATCTCTTTAAAATATTCAGGTATAAAAAAGAGGAATGCACTGATATAAGGAGGAAGGGAAAGGCACACAAGATGAGCTTTTACAGTGGAAGGGAAAATATGGGATGGAAGCAGGCTATGTTTGAACCTCACTGTCATTGGATTTGATTCAAAGAGGGAAGCATACACACACACACACACGTGTATATGTATATACACATGCAAATGCATATGCATATGTATACGTGCATATGTATAGGTACATATACATAATGTGTATGTAAACATACATACATGCATATACATGCATGTGTACAATATACATTATGCATGTTATTTTATATACACACACATACAGAAATCTTTCTATTTATCTTACCCAACAGGGAAATAGGAGGGGGAAGGGGAGAAGAGAAAGGGGAGATAAAAAGGAGGGAGGATTAAATGAGGTAGTGGTCAGAAGCAAATCAGACTTTTGACAAGGGACAAGATTAAAAAAAAGAGAAGGATAAATGGAGGAAAATATGATGGAGGGAAATGCA
Organism: Pseudocheirus occidentalis; assembly: GCA_028646575.1. Taxonomy (NCBI): domain Eukaryota; kingdom Metazoa; phylum Chordata; class Mammalia; order Diprotodontia; family Pseudocheiridae; genus Pseudocheirus; species Pseudocheirus occidentalis. The sequence goes on along the minus strand of CM053601.1, from coordinate 41,995,727 downwards.
CAGTAATCATAACTGTAAATATGAATGGTATGAGACCACCCATATAATTAAAATAGATGGCATAATGGATTAGAAACAAGAATCCAATAACATGTTAAATAGACACACACTTCAAATAGAAAGACACACAAATAGAATAAAGACCTGGAGCAAAATCTATTATTCTTCAGCTGAAGTTAAAAAAAAAATGGAGCAGCAATTATGATCTCAGTAAAAAAAACAAACAAACAAAAAAGCAAAAATAAATCTCATTAAAAGAGATAATTGGGGAATCTACATTTTGCTAAAAGGTACCCTAGGCAATGAAATAATATCAACAATTTTTAGAGCAAGTTTCTCAGATAAAGGTCTCATTTCTCAAATATGTAGAGAGATGAGTAAAATCTGTTAAAAAAGAAGTCATTTCCCAATTGATAAATGGTCAAATTATATGAACAGGCAGTTTTATAGAAGAAGAAATCAAAACTATCTGCAGTCATATGAAAAATGTTCTTAATTGATTAGAGAATATACATTAAAGCAACGCTGAGATATCCCCTCACGGTGATGAGAAGTGACAAATACTAGAGAGAATGTGGGAAAGTAGGTACACTAATGAACTGTTGGTGGAGTTGTGTACTGGTCCAACCATTCTGGGGAACAATTTGGAACCACAGAGGGCTATGACACTGTGAACAATACACTCTTTGACTCAGCAATCCTGTATCCCAAAAAGATCAAAGAGAAGGAAAATGATCTATACGTACACAAATATTTATAGCAGCTTTTTTTGTGGTGGAAAAGAATTGGAAATTGAGGGGATATCCATTAATTATAGAATGGCTGAACAAGTTGTGATATATTATTGTGAAGGAATACTATTGTGGTATAAGAAATGATGAGCAGGATAGTTTCTGAAAAACCTGAAAAGGCCTATATGAACTGAAGCAAAGTCAAACAAGCAGAACCAGGATGTCATTATGCATTGTATCAGCAATATTGCAATAATGATCAGCTGTGAAAGACTTAGCTAGTCTGATTAATACAATGATACAAAGTAATTCAGAAGTACTCATGATGAAAATTATTATCTACTTCTAGAGAGAGAACCAAATAACATGATCATTTTCTCACTTTTTTTGACATGGCTAACATGGAAATATGTTTTGCATGATTTCATATATATAATGTATGTGTGTGTGTGTGTGTGTGTGTGTGTGTGTGTGTGTGTGTGTATATATATATATATATATATATATGAGTCATTAGATAGAATGGTGGTCCTAGAGTCGGGAAGACTCCTTTTCTTGAGTTCAAATCCATCCTCAGGTATTTACTACCAGTAAATACCCTGGGCAAGTCACTTAACTCTGCCTCAGTTTCTGCCTCTACAAAATGGGTTAGAGTAGGAAATGGCAAAACACTTCAATATCTTTGCCAAGAAATCCCCAAATAGGCTCACAACGTACTGGCCAGGACTGAAAAACTACTCAACTTATTAGACTAATTTTGTGGACTAATCTGACAATCACAACGCCTCTAACATTGTTTCTATGAGGAAACAGAATATAATCACGAGCCAGTAATGAGTGCCATAAAATACAATTTATTAGTACACTTATTTGCGCCAATAAATATTATTCATGAGCCATAAAAAGACACGTGATAAATGATCCAACGGCTACAGCAATAAAATATAAATCAGGAAAATATGATTCAGATCCTGCTTCTGACTCTGTGTGCCCATGGGAACATCCCTTAACCACTCTAAGCCTTAACTTCCTTATATTGTAAAATGGGAAAAATATTCAGTAGTATATGTCTAATTACACAAGATTAGTGATAAAAACTGGACCTGTGCTTTCACTGATGTACAGTTCTTTGAGGTAAAGACATTCTCTCTACCAATGCAGGTCAACAACTTTCCTGAACAGAGAAGTTCCAACTCAAACTACTTTCTCCAAAGTAACTAATGATCTCAGATTGCCAAATCTAATGACCCTTTCTCAGGCTTCATCCCTTTTGATCTCTTTACAACCTTTAATATTGTCATTCTTTTGTCTTTGATATTCTTTGAAGTTTTTTTTTTATAACACTATTCTCCCCTGGTTTTCTTTCTATCAGACTTATCACTTGTTTTCATTCTATTTTGCTAGATTTTTATCTGCTTGTTCCCCACTAACCATCAGTGGAGCCCCTGATTTCTGTCCAGTGCCCTAATCTCTTCTCCCTTCACACTACTATGCTTGGTACTGTTACCAGCACCCATGGAATCAATTATCATCTCTGTATAGGTTATTCTAACATCTAATTTTTTAGCTTTATTCACTATCCTGACATCCAGCCTCCTATCTCCAAGTACCAATTGGTTATCCTGTTAGAAGACCCTGTAGACATCTTAGACTTAGCATGTCAAAAAACCAAATTCATTGTCGTTGCTGTTTTCATCTCCAAGTTGTCCCCCCTTCTTAAATTCCTTATTACTGTTGAGAGAACCATCATTTTCCTGGTCACTAAGACTTACAACCTAGGGGGCCATCTTTGACTCTTCACTCTCTTCCTTAGCACATCCAATCAGTTACCAAGTCCTGTGGATTCTTCATTAGCAACATTTATCAAATATACCACCTTCTCTGTCCCTGCTACCCACCCTTGTGGAGGCCTCATCACTTCACACCTGGATTCTTGCAATAAGCACTTGGTTGATGTCCCTGCCTCAAATTTCTTCACAATAGAGTCTATCCTCTACTCAGTTATAAAAGTCATCTTCCTATAATGAAAGTCTGACCATAGCACTCCCTCCTTCCCCATTCAATAAACTCCTGTGACTCTTAAAGATAAATTATTGTAAAGATAAAATCCTTTGTTTGACTCTTAGAGCCTTGAGTCCTTCCTACCTTTCTGGTCTTACATTTTGTTCCCTTCTATAAACTATGGACTTTTTTTTTCAGGTTATAACAATTTGTCTTTTTATTGAGCACCTCAACAAATTATGCCTTAACAGCAAATTTCCGAAGGAGGTATAGGCATTCCTTCCTCTGCTGTTTTTTGGTCTTCAGGCTTTCTTCATGCTTACTAAGCCTGCGGCGCATGGCACCGGTCTTCTTGGGTCGAAGGTCCAGGGGCTTGTATTTTTTGCCCTTATAGAATTTCCTGAGGTTCTCTTTCTGTGTCTTGTTGATGACAGTCAGAACTCGGGCAATATATTTTCAAACGACTCGGATCTTAGATAACTTGGATGCAGTTCCTCCAGTGACCTTGGTCACTCTCAATTGGGAATGTTCCACCTTTAAATCATCTAATTGTTTGAGTAGCTCCTCCTTCTTCCCCCTAAGATCCCTGGCCTTGATTTTTGCCATGACCGCGGAGGACACACACCGCCACCGGCACCGAAGTGAAAGAGGGAAAAACTATGGACTTTTTGCTGTTCTTTGTATGTAACATTCCTATCTCTAGATGTCCTGTATTTTCTATTCTTAAAAAAAAATGAGTATTTTTGATATCTTTTGCTTTTATTTACATTATCATACTTTCCTTTAGCATCCTTCTCCTTAAATGCCATGATATATCAATAGTATTTTAAAATGAGAGTGTGTGTGTGTGTGTGTGTGTGAGAGAGAGAGAGAGAGAGAGAGAGAGAGAGAGAGAGATTGAGAGAGAGAGAAAGAGAGACACAGAGAGAGAGAAAGAGAGAGAGAGAGAGAGAGAGAGAGAGAGAGAGAGATTGAGAGAGAAAGAAAGAGAGACACAGAGAGAGAGAGAGAGAGAGAGAGAGAGAGAGAGAGAAGTACTCCTCCAAGTACTATATAAATGGTGGCTGTTATGATTAAAGTTTCTTGTATGAGTCAGTGCCACTGGACCAGAGGTTGAGAGTTGGAAGAGAATTTTGGAATCATACACTAACCCTGTAACTCTCTAGGTGAGAAAAATAATGCCTAGAGAGAGGAAGTGACTGGCTCAATGTCTACAAAGATATTAAGTCAGAATTTGAACCTCCATTAACTGACTCCAATTCTAGGCCTTCTTCTATCCTACCACAATTTTCATTTTAGACTTTAGTATATGGAGACATGCACATATAGCTCTATGTAAAAAATGCACACATGTATACATACATACACAAACACACACATATATATACATATGCATATTTATAAATATAGAATCACATTTCATAAACATTAGTTAATTTCCCATTATGTGCTGGGCATTGTATTAGATAATAGGATGTATATGAATTATATATGGAACACATTTACAATTTATACACATATATAAGCCATGTGCTATAATGATATATGTATATATATATAAATACATCTCTCTATATATCTGTAGATATTCATATTTCTCCAGTTATATCTAGATAATCTATTATATAGATATAGATAGATTAGATAGATGATAGACAGATAGATGATAGATAGATAGATGATAGATAGATAGACAGATAGACAGACAGACAGACATAGATAATGGCAGTCCTTCTCAAGGAGCTTACATCCTTAAAGGCAGCTATTTGGTGGAGAAGTAGATAGAATGCTGGACCTGGAGGCAGGAAGACCTCAGTTCAAATCTCACTTGACACACTTACCAGCTGTATGACCCTGGGAAATTCATTGAAAGTGAAATTAAATTTCACTTAACCTCTATACACCGCAGTTCCTTTCTCTGGAAGAAAAAAGATGGGAATAATAATAACACCTCCCACCCAAAGCTGTTGTGTAGATCAAAAAGATAATGTTTGTTGAAGCGCCTTGTGCTTACTTGGGTAGCACATATACTACAATTGGAACATACAGAGAATTGCTTTGCAAACCTTAATGGTGCTAATAAATGATTGCTTTACTGTTGATTATTGCTGTTTATTGTTTTTCTAGCTGCAGGGGAGGGTAGAAGCATAAGACATGCAAAAATAATTGTAATACAAGTTAGAATATGATTATGTGTGTGTGCTATAGAAGGTGTGGGGACTTGGGTTGACTTTTTTTTTTACTGACCCCAAGACATACTCCAGTTTATTTGTTGGGTTTTTTTTAAGCTAAAACTCTTTTTATGAGAAGTGAATCCTCCGTTAAAGCAAAATTTCTTTTGTGAGATGAAAAATAATAACAATAAATCTGGTAAATTTAAAGGGTCCAATGGGTGCAGGTAACAGAGATTTTATCATAACTCTTTCTTGGTTGCATTACACATCAAAACTGTGAATTTGCTTCCCAAGAAATCTGCATTTAAAAAGAAAAGAAGCAAGTGGTTACAGATCACTAAACTGTATCTTCCCCTCTCTCCTCAATGCTAGAGGAAGTGTCCTTAAATAGGTAGGTGTGGGGATACAATTGACCATCAGTCTGATCTGGTGTAAGGCATGCAGTACAGCAAAAATGCTGACAGCTGCAGCTTTCATCACTTTGCTGATCTGAGGAGACACAGAGTCAATAAGACAGAATTCCAAAAGCTCCCCTGCTGCAAACCTCTCTTGCCCTTCAGAGTGATACCTTTGTCCTTTAGGATTCATTCAACTGCTTTAGGAATGTGATATCCTGGGTCATAAAAATAGGATGGTATCTGCAGGAGGGTAAGGGGGGGATGCCTATTTTAACCCCAAACAAGAAATGCCATTTTTATTCCTTCATTCTTCTGCCTTCCATTTTAACTCTTCTGTGTATATTTATAAAAGAAACTTTTTGAACCATTTCATCACAGTAAGATTTAGAGTAAGACCCTTGGCTCCCTCCCTAGCCTCCCCTCTCTCTTCACTCCCTGGTCCCTTGCATACCCTTTAAGAAAACCAAAATGTGACTTCTCTTAATTCTAAATGAGCATCGTGAAAACAAAATAAATTGTAGAAAAGAATACGTCCAAAAAATCTCAAATTTGCTGCAAATTCAGTTTCTACTTTAGCCGAAAGGCTGAAAAATCTTCTCTATTTATTTTTTTTTATGCCAAGCCCCTTGGAACGCCACTGTAGGAGACAATATCCAATCTACATGAACATCTTAAGCATTAAGGAGGCAGTCTATGTCCAGCTCACTGTCATAATTTGCTGTCTGATTTTGAAGGATTGTAGACACTCAGGTGGAAGGGACCTCAGAGGTCATCTTGTCCCCTTCACTTAAGAGAAACTGAGGCCAAGAGGTTAAATGTTTTGCCTGAGGGCATAAGAGGGAGTAAACATTCCAGATAGGATTTGAACCCAAGATTCTAACTCCAGAGCCAGTGTTTATTATTACATTGTAGGAGATGGTGGGGAAAAGAAATGACTCTGGAATCAGAGGAGCTCAGCCAAAATTCTATTGCTGGTCCTTAAATATATCTGTGACCTGGATCAAATTGCTTGACTACCTTAGACTCCAGTTTGGAAATTTTTAAAATGAAGAGTTTCTGCTAGATAGATACTGAAGTTTCTTCTGTCTCTAGAATCACATGATTTTGTGATTCATATTCATATCACATACGATCCTATAACAACAGTATTTCATCTTCAATTTTCTCATTCTTAAAATGAAAAGGCTAGTGCAGACCAGCACTCCTTAAACTGCGTGTCATGATCCACCCTCTAGACAACCTCTTAAGGTCTGATATTCTATAAGTAATCATAAACAAAATAGGTTGAGGTCCTAACTTTACATGTGGATGCAATCAGAAAGAAAACTCAGGTTGAAATCTAATCCGATGGACCTAGGAAGAGACTAGTTCTTCAATGTATTGAAAACTGGATCCAGAGTTGAATAGGAGCGGGTGGAACTGATTGTATTTTGGAAACTGCAGCATTTTTAATCAACTCAAGCTGTTTGTGAGAAGAACAGAGAGGGAGAGGAAAGGAAGAAAAGGGATGGGGAGGGAAGAGAAGAGAAGTTGAGGGGAAAATAAAAGAGGAGAAAGAAGGGGAAGAAAGGAAAGGGAAGAGGAGAGCCTCTGTGGAGAGGACTGGTGATTTTGAGAAAACAGGTTGATAATTTGTAGGGTTTAATAAATTTCAATAAATTATTACTAGGACAGCAAAGACTTGAACTTTACTTAATAACTACAAAGAATTCCCTCTTTCCACCAGCTTTATATACTATTGGATTATTTCACATTTAACTAATTTTTAAGTTGCTAGTCATATTTCTTTATAAAACACATCAAATATGAAAATCTCCCCATTTTTCTTCTTTGGATAATTATCAGCTAGCAATTTGTCAAACTCACTTAAAACTGTGCTTCAGTCTCCTCATCTGTCAAATGGGAATAATACTTGCCCTATTTGCCTCATAGGATTTGTTGAGAAGAAAAGATTTTAGACATCTTAATGAACTACATAAGTATGGACAATAATCATAAATTTCTTGTACATAGTTGCATAAAGACAAGGTTTTATCTTAAATGCTTAATACACCTGACTTCTCCCCAAATTTGGAATCAGATACTTTCTGGAAGGTACTATAGCAGCAAATAGGTATGTAATATATTTGAAAAGCACTGCTCAGGAAAATTAATAAATATGATTTTCCCTTAACTGAGTGAACGATAGTATCACTCATATATGGGAGGAGATAATCTGGGTGGGTTTTTGATTGGTATACATTCACATACATACATACACATCTGGGACCATCTCCAGTCATCCTGATCTATATCTTGCCACTGGACCCAGATGGCTCTGAAGGAGAAAGTGAGCCTGGTGACTTTGCACAGCCGTGCCTCACTTAAATACAATTTACTTGCAAGTCATGCCATCACCTTTTTGATGTCATGGTCCTCTTCAAGAATGAAGGACAAACAGCATATATGTCACATATGTGACTGTGGACATGAATTTTCTACAACCTAAACCAGTTAATGTGTTTCCCTAAGAGTAGAATTTACTACCAGAGAAGGCCATAATACTTGGGAAGATAGAAACCACCAGAGATCATAAAAAGGTATCAGTCTATCAGAAAGCATGGCAAACTAGGTCCAGTGAGACTACAGGTGAGTCTTTTTACTCTGCCATTAACTAGTCATGTGACAATACTTTTTAACCTCTGAGTCTCAGTTTCTTGATCTCATAATGGGGAGTGTTGCTATGATGAAACAAGATAATGTAATAATGCTTAAATAAGAAAAAGAAGTGTTATATACATTGTTGTTGTTCGGTCAGTTGTTTCAATTGTGTATCACTCTGTGATCCCCTTTGAAATTTTCTTGGCAGAGATACGGGAGTGGTTTGCCATTTCCTTCTCTAGATCATTTGACAGATGAGGAAACTGTAGAGTTAAGTGACTTGCCCAGAGTCACACAGCTAGTAAGTGTCTGGGGGCAGACTGGAACTTAGGAAGATGAATCTTCCTGATGGTAGGCCCAGTTCTCTATCCCCTGTACCACCTAGCTGCCAATTTAGTTATGTAAATGTTATATATAGTTATATATATGTAACATATATATGTGTGTGTGTATGTATATGTATGCATGCACGTATATGCATGTGTATATATGTATATATTTATATATAATATATACACACAGTATATATAAATATATACAAATGTACATGTATATATTTATATAAATATATTATAATAGAATTATATTTCACAACATCTATTATTATTTTGTTATATAATTTAATTATAATTAATATAATATTTAAATAAAATATAATGAATAATTAATATAATTCAATGTCCTATCTTTATATAATTATATATTTTGATGCTAAAATTTCTACTAAAAAGTGACCCAATTGCAACTTACCTTAAAACTATTGATATGATCATTTACCATTTGAATATTTACAATAGAATTTGGGGAGGAAGAAGGCAGATCAGTAAAGATTTCTTTAGTTCTTCAAATATTCCTTATATTTTGGTGTCTTCTACAGGTCTCACTATGGTGAGTGACTTGAAGCAACATGATACAGTGGATAGAGCCCTGGCCTTAGAGTCAAGAAGACCTGAGTTCAAATTTTATTTCAGCTGCCTGACCCTGGGCAAGTCACTTATCCTTTCTGATCTGTAAGATGAGAGGGTTGGGCCAGCTAGTGGTCTTTAAGATTCCTTCTGGCAAACCTATGATCCTCTCGGCAATATCAATCTTTCCTTAGTGACATCTAGTTGTCATTGCTCATTGATAGCCTCATACTGGACATACTGTTTGGTATACCAAGGCTATATTGCTTTATTGCTGACAGAAGTCATAACTCAGTATTAAGTCTTACTCTTTTGCAAGAGTAACCTTTCAAAACTCCCTCAGCCAACTTTTAATATTCTCAGGGTTAATAACAGCATCCCAGAAAGTTCAGAATGCTCAAAGATCAGGGTATCAATGAGTCCTTTACTTATTGGGTTCCATTTTGCACCTTTAGAACAACAAACACAAGCATGGGGCACCTTTTTTTCTTCTCCCCAGCACTTGTCTGTGAAAGCATCTCCTTCTTTCTCCAGAACAACTGTATTTTCTCAAGATTCTGAATTTTTAAATTAAAAAAAAAATCCTAGTTGTTTTCTTCCTAACTTTTCACTTTGTGAAGAATCACAAAATAGTAATTTTGATCCTCACTGAGGACCTAAATATCTTGGCTCCTAGTTAGCCATACCTTTTTAAATGATCTTTAATGGTTTCTATCTTCCCAAGTATTATGACATTCCCTGGCAGGAAACAGTCATAAATTACATTTCAAAATATTTTTTAATAGAAATAAAAGATTTGTTTATCTAAGTACATACTTGACAAGGTTCATGAATCCTGATTCATCTGAATGACATTTGAGCACTTACTGTGTGTTAGAGCTTTAGGGATTCAATTACTTATAGTTTAAAGGCAGAAAAGGACTTTTCAGATTTCGGATACATCATTTGGCTATCATGTAATAATATAGAGCTTTGGGGTTATATGACTCATTTAAATTATGTTTAATCAAAATTTCAGCTAACATCCTGAAACATGGATACAAAAATATATTATATATGAATATACAAAGAACTAGAATTATTTCCTTGACAGGATTTTTCTTCCTTTCTCTAATACTCTATCACTCTAAATTGTGTTCTATTATGCTATTGTATTCATTTGAACTTGGCAGGAGACAGTATGCAAATCTGTGCCTGCTTCCTGTGTATCAGCAAGTGAGATCTCTGAAATGTAAGCATTATTGCAGAGTTGCTTAAAGTTAGCCCCCGCCAAACAGGATTACAGTCTAAATCTAAGAAAGGATGTCTTGAGGACAATTTAGGTTCTTTCATACAAAGGGCCCATTATCAATGTGACAAGATTATTTTTTTAATTAAATTTTATTTTTCAGTAGACAAAAATCTATTTTTCTCCCTCCAACATTCCCTCACCATATTGGAAAAAAAAAATAAAACACCCTATAATAAATACACATAATCAAGCAAAACATATTCCCTCCTTGGCCATATAGAAACGAAAATTTAATAATGTACCAGGAATGCACCGACCTTGCATTCTAGCTTGAAGAAGCAATTTTTGTTTTAAACAAACCCATTCAAACTACTGAACTTAATCCTTGAAGAGAATATTTCTGCAGCATGGCAAACTATACTTTACATTTATCTGGCATGTGTTACAGTGTTAGGACATTTTATTGCATTTAACTTCTTTCCTAAATCAAATTTGAAATGCATGGGGGCAATTTTCACACAAATGAAAATGAGGAGGTGTGAGCCAGTACTTCTCAAAGCTTATTCTCCAGACAGTGAGTTCTCCTGTTTGTTGGCAAGTTGGCAAAAATATAACTAGTTTTTTTTATAGGTATCATTTCAATGCAAAGGTCACTGTGAGAACAAAAAGTTACAGAGTCCTCCAATGAACGCATGAAGGACAGTCACTGGAGAAGCAACAAAAATGTTCTTCGTTGCAATTTGTTGTTCTACTGCATTAACCCCTTAACATCCTAAAGAAGGAAAACGTATCTGCCTTTAAGTATCTTTTGGTCCCTAAATAATTACCATTACTGTACATTCAGACATTGAGACCTCAGAAAAGAATGTTAATGCTATTTTCTCCTTGCTGAAGGACACAATAACTTTTTAGTTCCTACTGTAGAAGCTAAAAGCAGGATAGCTAGGTGGTGCGGTGAATAGAACACTGGGCCTGGAATCAGGAACATCTGAGTTCAAATCCAACCCAGACATCTACTAGCTATGCGACCCTGACAAGTCCCTTAACTCTGTTTGCCTCAATTTCCTGATTTGTAAAATGAGCTGGAGAAGACAATGGCAAACCACTCGAATATCTTAGCCAAGAAAAGGCCAAATGGGGTCATGAAGAGTTGGACATGACTCATTTTTGTTATTACATCATAGGTTTAAAAATTAAAGTAATGTATTCTGCAAATTGTTCTGCCAAAGTAACAATTTTTTTTAGAGGGGTTTGATATTATTCTTCTTTATTCCAAAGTTGTATACCATGACTGCTGTCTTGTATGGTGTCCAATTAGGGAATTCTGTATAGATGAGAGTCCTATAAAGGATCTGTCTTCTGAATGACATGGGGAGCTGGATTCATTAAGCCTTATTTCAGTTAGACCAAAGTGATTGGTCTAACCTTCAACACGGGAAAAATAAAATGGATGAAGAATACACATTGAATCACTTTTGATATGCTGTTAGTGAGGCAACCTATTGAGTCAGTCTATCAGCACTTCTATCTTGGATATACTTTACAGGTAGTTTATGAGCTGTTAATAAAACTCTTCTCATAACCCTCTTTTACATTTATTCCGGTAGGGACTTGGGATTAATCTTTGCCAGTAGGTGGTTTGTATTTTTTTCTTCACAGGTTAAACCCAACACCTCATATTCTTACAGGTCTCTCTCTGTTACTACCTTGCATTTTCATAGGCAAAATGTTGGACTTGCAGTTAGGGAGACCTGAGTTCAAATTTCAGTTTTCTCATTTTTAAAATAGGGATGATAAAATCACCTATATTGCACTGTGGTGCAATCAAATGAGAAAACGTGTTTGTGAACCTTAAACTGCTATATAAGTTCTAGTTGTTACTGCTACTATCAGGATTACTTTGCATGCTAGTTCTCTTTTAACAGAATATCACTCTTGAGATCATGGATTTTCATTTTTTTTTGTCTTCATATCCTGTTTTTAGCATAGTACCTAGCACATTGTTGTCTCTTAATAAATACCAATCCATTAATTTGAAATCAGGAGTATAAATTTAGTAAGCATATAGAATTAAAATATATGTCATGTTTAGCTTGTAGCCAAATGTTTGTCACTCATTAAAATGAGAATTAGCCTAAGCAGATAATTATTTTACATTGTAAAATGTAGATTGAACAATTTCCAATAGGAAAATACATGGTCAGAGAAGACATAGAGCAGGTAGGATGGGCTGTATTTTTCTTCAGGCAGAAGAGCAAAGAGCCAGAACTAGACTTGAGACTGGCAGTTTGTAGCATTTCCATTTGGCATAGAGACTAACTCATTGTGGATTCTGAGCAGCAGGACAGTGTTTCCTTCCTGGGAGAAAATCTTAAATAGATTCTTCTAAAGATAAGAAGGGATACACATATAAACCGACACAGAAGAGGAATGGGAGGTTTTGGAATCATAAACAGCAGCATGACATGGGAAACTTTTTGTTTAGGGATAGATGTTAGCCATTTAGTGGTTAAGACTGTGTCTAGGCCAGCTTATTAGAAAAATAGTGTTCAATGGATAATGTGAAAATATGCTTAATAGGAATGTATATGTAGAGCCAGTACTGAAATGCATACTCTCTTGGGGAGGGAGAGGAGAGGGAAGGGGAGAAAATTTAAAATTTATCAAAGTGAATGTTGAAAACTAAAAATAAATAAACTTACTTTTAAAAAGGAAGAAAAATTGTGTTGAAAAGCACCTTAGCTGTTTGACTTTGCTGAGAAAGTTGATGGTGAAACTTTCTCCCCTTTCCTTTTCTGCATTTCTTACCCCCTCTTCTCTCTATCTCTGTCTCTGTTCATGTCACCTCCTAAGGGAATTCCTAAAATGAAAACTCTCAGGAATTTTATAGCCAAATTCCAGAGTTCCCAGATCAAGGAGAAAATATGGAAAGCAGTTAGAAAGAAGAACCTGAGTTCAAATCCAGCCTCAGATACTTAACATAAGATTAGCCATGTGATTTTGGGCAAGCCACTTAACCCCAATTGCCCTCCAGAAAAAAAGCAAAAAATAAAAAATAAAAATAAAAAAAGGCAAAGAGGAAAGAGAAATAATGAAGAATTCAAACAAAGTTAAAATATTTACATTCCTATTTTGGAAAATGAGATTTACAACTCCTAAAAACTTTCTCATTATTAGAGCACAGTTAGAAGGAATTTATATAGACAGAAGGCGTGGGCGTAAGATAACTCTGATGAGATGATTTTAAAAAGTAATTAGAAAGAGAGATACACTGGGAGAAGCAGGAAGGGAGAGGTTGAATGAGGAAAATTATCACACATAAAAGAGAAGTGAAAGGAAGAGCTTTTACAGTGGAGGGAATATGAAAGGAAGTGGGCAACACTTGAATTTTACCCTCAATGTAAGATGGAATAATGTTCATACCCAATTGGGTAGAGAAATGTATTTCATACCATAGGGAAGGAAGAGGGGAAGGGAATAAGAGAAGATAGGGGTTGATAGAAGAGAGGCCATATTAAAAGGGGTAGAGGTCAGAAGCAAAACAGATGTCTTTTAGTGAGGGATGAAGTACAAAGTGAGAGAGATTGAAGGGTAAATGGGGGAAAATAGAATAGAATGAAATCCACAAAATGGAAGCAGAATGCAGAATGGATTAAAAACAAAAACAGAATCTGACAATATGTTATTTATAAGAAACATTCCTGAAACAGAGACATATACACACGGAGAGAGTAAAAGTAAAGGACTAGAGTAGAACCTATTATGCTTCAACTAAAGTTAAAAAAAAAAGAAAAAGAAAAAGAAGGTATAGCAATAATGATCTTAGACAAGCAAAAGCAAAATTTATCTAATTAAAAAGCAGGAAAATAGCATCATGCTAAAAGGTACCATGACCAATGAAGCAATATCAATGCTAAACATATACATGAATCAAATCTTATAACATACAAATTCTTAGGTGAAAAGTTATATCAGGAGGAAATAGATAGTAAAACTATATTAGTGGGAGAATTCAACTGTTCCCTCTCAGCACTAGATAAATCAAAACAAAAAATAAACAAGAATGAAGGTAAGGAGAAGAATAGAGTTTTAGAAAATTTAGATATGATAAATCTCTGGAGAAAATTGAATGGGAATAAAAAAGAATACACATTTTTCTCATATGCATATGGTACTTTCACAAAAATCAACAATGCATTACAGCACTAAAACCTCACAACCAAATTCAGAAAAACAGAAATATGAAATGCTTTCTTTCAAATTATAACACAATAAAAATACATTCAACAAAGGAGAGTGAAAACATAGATTAAAAAAGAATTGGAAATTAAATAATTTAACTTTAAAGAATGAGTGGGTCAAAGAATAAGTCATACCAAAAATAAATAATTGCATTACAGAGAATGACAACAATGAGACAACAAACAAAAATTTACAGGATGCAGCAAAAGCAGTACTTAGGAAAAAATATATCTTTAAACATTTAGATCAATAAAATGGGGACAGCACAGATCAATTCACTGATTACCTAACTAAAAATACTAGGAAAAACATTTTAAATGACCAATTTAACAACAAATTAGGATTACTGAAAAATCAAAGAAGAGATTAGAAAAAATGTAAACAAATCATCAAACTAGTAATAACGATACAATTCTAGGAAATGGTTGTATGAGATAATCAATAAACTAAATAAACCATTGGTTAATTTGATTTTAAGAAAGAAAGAAGAAAACCAAATTGCCATATCAAAAATGAAGAGGGTGAATTTTCCACTAATGAAAAGGAAATTAAAACAATTATCATGAGCTATTTTGCCCAATTATTTGTTGATAAATTTAATAAACTAAATAAAATGAATACATATTTACAAAAATATAAATTGCCCAGATCAACAGAAGAGGAAATAGAATATCATTATCTTAGAAAAAAGAAAACTGAACAAGCAATAAATGAGCCCTCTAAGACAAAAAAAAAAATCCTCAGGACTGTATGGTTTCACAGATGAATTCTACCAAACATTTAGAGAACAATTAATTTTATTAAAGTATAAGCTATTTGAAAAAATAGGTACAAAAGAAGTCTTGTCAAAGTCCTTTTATAACACAAATATGGTAATAAGGAAGAGTAAAACCAGAGAAAGAAAACAATAGACTAATTTCCCTTGTGGATACTTATGTAAAAAATTTAAATGAAAAATAGCAAGGAGATTACAGCAATATATCACAAATACAATAAGCTATGACCAGGTGGGATTTATATCAGGAGTACAGGATTGTTTCAATATTAGGAAAACTATCAGCATAAATGACCATATCAATAACAAATAATACAAAATCATATGATTATTTGAAAGATGCAGAAAACCTTTTTGCAAAATGCAGCACTCATTCCTATTGCAAACTGTAGAAAGCATAGGAATAAAAGGAGCTTTCCTTAAAATTATAAGTAGTATCATTAAAAAGTACCATCAGTAATCAGGATATATAATGAAGATAATCTAAAAGCATTCCCAAAAAGATCAGGCATGAAGCAAAGATGCCTAATATTATCATGATTATTCAATAGAGTACTAGAAATGCAAGCTATAGCAATAAGACAAAATAAAGAATTGAAGTATAGAATAAGCAAAGAGAAAATAAAACTAGCACTCTTTTCAGATAATATGATGGTATACTTAAAGAATCCTAGAGTGAATAGAGCACTGACCCTGGAGTCAGGAGGACGTGAGTTCAAATCCGGCCTCAGACACTTGACACAAAAACTACCCATGCGACTTTGGCAAGTCACTTAACCCCAGTTGCCCTCCAAAAAAAAAAGTGAAAAAAAAAAGAATCCTACAGAATCAATTAAAAATTAGTTGAAATAATCAACTTCAACAAAGTTGCAGGATATAAAATAAACCCATACGAATTATTATCATTTCTACATATTACCAACAAATCTCAGCAGCAATAGATAATGAAATTCCATTAAAAAAGACTGTAGACAATATAAAGTATTTGGGAATCTACTTGCCGTGGGAACACAATTGCAAAACACTTTTTACAGAAATAACATCAGAGCTAAACAATGGAAAAATATTAATTGCTCATGGGTAGACCAGGCTAATAAAATTTAAAAAAATGATAATTCCACCTACACTAATTTACTTATTTAGTACCATACCAAACTACCAAAATGTATTTTGTAGAGCTAGAAAAAAAATAACCAAATTCAGTTTGAAGGAAAAAAAAAGTCAAAGGAATCAGTGAAAAATATGTGAAGAAAGGTGGTCTAGCCATACTGGGTTTCAAACAGTATTACTAAGTGGTAATCATAAAAAACAGTTTGGTACTGGCTAAGAAATAGAGTGATGGATCAGTGGACTGGATTAGGTACACAACACATAGTAATAAATGACTATAATAATCTAGAGCCTGTTAAACCCCCAAACCCAAGCTTTTGGGACAACAATTTGGCAGAAACTAGATGTAGACCAACACCTCATACCACCCTGAGATAAGGTCAAAATAGGTACATGAGAATAGGTCATAAAAGGTGATATCATAATCAAGTTAGGTGCATATGGAATATTTTATCTGTCAGATTAACAAACCCCAGAAGAATTTATGATAAAATAAGAGATAAATATTATTATGGGAAGTAAAATGGGCAATTTTGATAATATTAAATAAAAAAGGTTTTGCACAAACAAAATCAATGCAGCCAAGATTAGAAGGAAAGTAGAAAATTGGGGGGGAGGTAGGAATTTATAGTATTTCTCCGATTGAAAAACTCATTTCTCAAATATATAGAGAACTAAGTTAAATTTACAAGACTAGGAGTCATTTCCCAATTGATAAATGGTCAAAAGATATAGACAGGCAGTTTTCAGAAGAAGAAATTGAACTATCTATGTTCATATAAAAAAAATGCTCAAAATCACTACTGATTAGAGAAATACAAATTAAAAGAACCCTGAGATACCATTTCATACCCATCATACTGGCTAATATGACAGAAATGGAAAAATAACAAATGTTGAAGGGCATGTAGAAAAATTGGGACACAAATGCACTGGTTGGTGGTTGGTTGTGAACTGATCCAACCATTCTGGAGAACGATTTAGAATTGTTCTCAACAGGCAATAAAACTACATATCCTCTGATTCAGAAATACTGCTATGAGGTTTATATCCCAAAGAGATTGGAGAAAAAGAAAAAAAAATGTTACACGCACAAGAATATTTACAGCAGGTTTTTTTGTGCTGGAGAAAAATTGGAAATTGAAAAGATGCCTATCAATTGAGAAATAGTTGAACAAGTTGTGGTATATAATTGTGATGGAATACTATTTTGCTATAAGAAATGACAAGCAGAATGGTTTCAGAAAAACCTGGAAATGTTTATATGAACTGATATAAAGTGAATTTAGCAGAACCAACAGAAGAATGTC
The DNA here is from genome assembly GCA_028646575.1 of Pseudocheirus occidentalis. Classification (NCBI taxonomy): domain Eukaryota; kingdom Metazoa; phylum Chordata; class Mammalia; order Diprotodontia; family Pseudocheiridae; genus Pseudocheirus; species Pseudocheirus occidentalis. Next base: position 41,978,210 of record CM053601.1, on the reverse strand, counting down.
GTACACAGTAACAGTCAAATGGTATGATGATCAACTAGATTACTTCACTATTTTCAGTAATATTCAAAATAACTCTGAAAAACTTATGATGAAAGAATTGAGGGAGTCTGAATGCAGATAAAAACATACTTTTTAAACTTTATTATTTTAATTTTTAGTTTTTCATCTTTGTTTTAGAAAACAAATGTCCAAAATTATTTTACATGTAATTGAGAAACAAAATAATTAAAAGGACCTAATTGACCTAAGGGATTAAGGCTTGATTCTTTTTTTTTTTAACTGGTGTAATTTCTTGGTACCAAAGTGTAAGAGACTAGAGATTGAGGAGTCAGGGACTCCTTAGATTTAACACACTTTGTTGAATGAGCATTCCATCAATTGGGCAACTTTTGAAAAAAATATTATTACCTGATTAAGTCAGTGCTCTAATGTTGCTGAACAGTTTTTCCTGTTGTCAAATGTCTATGAATTTCTCATTTTGTGACAATTCCAAGTCTGACCCCTGGGGTTAGCTCAAGTCAGATCTGGCTCAGACCGTATGTCCTAAGCACTTTGCTAAGAAAACTTAGAAACTGTGGTACTTTAGTTTTGGTTCTGAGTTCAAATGGTATTTTTGGTCTGATAGGTCTGAGGGGCATATTCATGGTTGACTTTCTTGCCTGGGCTTTATTAAAGAATGTATGATAGTTGAAAGAAGCTTTCAGTGTTAAATGACCCTCAGGAGTCATAGCTACTTTTCATCGTTCCAATCTTTCCTCCCCTTTCCCCAGATTTTGGGATAGGAATTAAGGCATCCTATTCTTGTTGCAAAGACTCTACTTGGGGCGGCTAGGTGGCACAGTGAATAGAGCACCGGCCCTGGAGTCAGGAGGACCTGAGTTCAAATCTGGACTCAGACACTTAACACAAAAACTAGCCGTGTGACCTTGGGCAAGTCACTTAACCCCAACTGCCCTCCAAAAAGCAAAAAAAAAAAAAAAGACTCTACTCGCAGAAACTGGGATTTCTTTCAGAGCAAAGAGATGTTTGTATCTTACAGTCTCTAGGCAAAGAACCACATGACATCCAAGTTTTATGAATATTTTCCTTAAATCAGTGAGGTGAAATAAGAAAGCAGGCAAAACAGGGAATATTGGTCTTGTTAGTTCCCTTTTACAGATGAGAAAGTTGAGGTTCAGAAAATTTAAGTGATTTAAATACTCAAGTTTATACAGTAATTTAGTATCGTTTGATACCAATTCTTTCTAAAATTCTGTATTTTTCATCTCTAAAAGCTAGAAATAGTCACTTACTTAATAATTACCAAATAGCTTTGAGGCTCCAGGCTCTCTAGTCTATTCATACCCTAAACCTCTTCTCTTAGCTGAATGGGTGAGGAAAACACAGAAGGACAAAAACCAAGTATAAGGGTCATTGTCTATCTGCTATCTGCACAAATACACTCCTGTGTCCTTTAAATGACAAGGTAAATCACAGTAAGAAAGGGGTTTTATTCACTAACCTTACAAAGAAGCTTCTTTTAAAAGATGCCACATATACATATATGTATATATGTATACATGCATGCATGTAAGTATGTATGTATGCATGCATGTATGTATGTATACTCCACAAACTCTTCACTCATGTAGAATGGTTTTCCTCATAGATAAATCTGAAGTTACATTAGTTGCTATTACAATTATACCCAGACATCCTTTTAAGTGAAAGCATTTGATTATTGATTCAGGAGAGGTACCTAGACATTGAAATAATGAGAAAAAAGCCAATAAATGTGAATGGCACCATCTCTAAGCAATGTTTCCTGAACGAATCATTCTCTAGATCATAGCTAACAAAAAACAACAAAATGAAAACCTTGAACTCTAGCAGGTATTGTCATTAAGAAAGGACCTGATATGTACTGCCTTCTCTTAGAAGGCATGTTCAGAACAGAAGTACATCCAACACAGTAGATGTTAAAACAGCAGGTCATTTACTTCTTCAGATACATAAAGAAACTAGATCTTAAAATGAGCCACGAACTATTGTTGTTCAATCCAATGCAAACCTCACACTTGTAGAACATATATTACATTTTGCTTATTAAAGTATATATTGTAATATACAATAGTAAAATATTGTAAATATAAGAACACAAAAACTGTCCAGTTTTAGACTAATAAAGCCTATACACATACACAGAAACCCAAGCAGTTGCATAAATACTATATATACAGTCTGTATGGATACAATATGAATATAGAGATGTATATGCACACATGTGCATATGCATATGTAATCTGTATGTTACATACATACACACATATATGTGGGTATAATTTGAGTATCCAGACAAGGGTCATACAGGATAGTATGACATAGGTAGGTTGTGACCTGCATTGCTGAAGAAGCAACTCTACTAAGGAGAACACAGGTCTTGTGTAATATTTAAGTGTCAAATAATGGAAACATAGCTTGGGCACATGTAGATAAATATTCCCAAGTTGTCTCCTCCTTCATATTTCTCTACTGTCCAAAACAATCCTGTCTTAGTCAATAGTGATGCAACTTTGGTCAAGTAACTTGACCTCTGCCAGCCTCAAATCCTCTTCTATAAAATAGGAATAATAACACCTACTTCTCAGGGGAAGCTAGATGACTCTGTAAATAGATTACTGGGCCCGAAGTCAAGAAAATCTGAGCTGAAATCTGGCTTTAGGCACTTACTACCTGTGTGACCTTGGGTAAATCACTTAACCTCCATTTGCCCTAATCCACTGGAGTAGGAAATGGAATAGTATGCCACTAACTTTGGCAAGAAAACCCCATCAATTGTACTGTCTACAGGGTCACAAAGAGTCAGAAAAAATTGAATAGACTGAACAACCATGCCACCTCTCAGGGTTATTGTGAGAATCAAATGAAATAAAACACGTAAAGCGTTTTATAAATCCTAAAGAAATACGTATGCTTATTATCACATGTCTTTTGTTTAATTGGTCCCAAATTTGCTGGACTTTAGGTAGTCTATAAAAAGGGATTATTTCCTATTAAAAGGTTGTTTGTTTGTTTGTTTAGCTCTAAGTTAGTTTAAAATTTCTCAATGGTAAATAGCTTGAGTCTAAAAATGTCATCACTTAATTGACACATATGAGCCAGGAGGGATATGAAGTAGCCAGAAAGGAAAGGTGATAATCAGGTAACCAATCTCTCTTGGTTGATCAAAGGGTCTACCTCCCAAGTGTTCATTAGTTCAGAAGTCAATATACCACCTCCCAAATGTTCATTGGTTTAGAGGTCAATATACCACCTCCCAAGTGTTCATTGGTTTAGAGGTCAATATGCCACCTCCCAAGTGTTCATTGGTTTAGAAGTCAATATACCACCTCCCAAATGTTCATTGGTTTAGAGGTTAAAATACCACCTCCTAAATGTTCATTGGTTTAGAGGTCAATATACCACCTCCCAAATGTTCATTGGTTTAGAAGTCAATATACCACCTCCCAAATGTTCATTGGTTTAGAGGTCAATATACCACCTCCCAAATGTTCATTGGTTTAGAGGTCAATATACCACCTCCAAAATGTTCATTGGTTTAGAGGTCAATATGTCATCTCCCAAATGTTCATTGGTTTAGAAGTCAATATACCACCTCCCAAATGTTCATTGGTTTAGAAGTCAATATACCACGTCCCAAATTTTCAATGGTTTAGAAGTCAATATACCACCTCCCAAACTTTCATTGGTTTAGAAGTCAATATATCACCTCCTAAATGTTCATTGGTTTAGAGGTCAAAACACCAGTAATGCTATTGCTTGTGCCCTGCTTGTCAAAGTTCCTTTCTCTACAACCTCTTCTTAAGAGATTCACATATTGAGGACAAGTCAATATGGTAAAGGCAGGGACTCATCTGAGCTTTCCCCAGACCCTTCCTAATACCTTTCAGAAATGATTCTAAACCAGTTCTAGAACAGTAGATCCCACAAAAAAATGGAGTGAAACAAATTTCCAGCCTAAGACCACTTGGAAGGTCAGCAGGAAAGAACTGTTGCACCAGAGTGAGAGAGGGGCACAGTCCAGCGCAGGCTGCTCCAGCATAGATCAGGCCCCAGAAAAGCCAGAGCAGGGATTGGGGTGACTGAATCTCTGGCAGCAGGGGCAGTTTCCAGACCCTTCACCCCACAGACTCCAAAGAGCATCTAAAAGGTCAGTCTCTGTGTAAGAGTGGTGTGCAGTCCATTGCAGGCTGCGCTAGCACAGAAATAAACAAACAACAAAACCCTTCTGACTATTGAAAGTTACTGTGGTGACAAGGAAGATAAAAAAAAAACACACGGGGAAGATGATAAAGTCAAAGCTCTCACATCCAAAGCCTCCAAGAAAAATATGAATTGGTCTCAGGCAGCTGAAGAACTCAAAAAGATTTTGAAAATCAAGTAAGAGAGGTAGAGGAAAAATTGGGAAGACAAATAAGAGTGATGCAAGAAACTTTGATTTTCAAATATAAGACTCAAGAGAAGCATAAGAAGGTTAACAGGAAAGAGAAATCATTAAGGACTTAATAACTTTAAACTGTTTATATTCCTACATAGAAAGATGATTTTTGCAACTCAAAAGACCTTTCTCCTTCTCTCTCTCCCTCTCTCTCTCCCTCTCTCTCTCTCTCTCTCTCTCTCTCTATGTGTCTCTCTTTCTCTCTCTCTCTCTCTCTTTCTCTCTCTCTCTCTCTCTCTTTCTCTCTCTCTTTCTCTCTCTCTTTTGAGTAGGGAAGGCAAGGCAAATGGGTTTAAGTGACTTGCCCAAGGTCACATAGCTAGTAAATATAAAGGGTGTTAGGCTGGGTTAGGGCCTCCTGACTCCAAGACCAGTACTCTATTCACTCTGCCATCTAGCTGGCCCTACCTTTCTCTTTATTACGGTAGTTAGAAGAAGCATATATAGACAGAAGGCACAGGTGTAGTTTGAATATAAAGGGATTATATGTTAAAAATAAAATTAAAGGATGAGAAAGGAATGTACTGGGAGAAAGAGAAAGGGAGAAATAGTTTAAATTATTTCATATAAAAGAGGCAAGAAAAAGCTTTTATAATGGAGGGGAAAAGGAGAGAGTGAGCAAACTTTACTCTCTTCAGAATTGGCTCAAAGAGGGAATAACATACATGCTTAATTGAGTACAGAAATCTATCTTAGCCTATAAGAGCATAATAGAGGAAAGGGATAAAGGGGGTGTGTGATTAAAGAGAGAAAAGATTGGGGAAGGGGGTAGTCAGAAGCAAAACACTTTTGAGGAGGGACAGCATGAAAAGAGAAAAAGAATAGAATAAATTGGTGAGGGAAGGATAGAGGAAAATACAGTTAGTAATACTACCTGTGAAACATTTTTTGAAGCAAGTTTCTCTGACAAAGGCCTCATGTCTCAAACATATAAAGAACTGAATCAAATTTATAAGAATAAAAGCCATTCTCCAATTAATAAATGATCACAAGATATCAGTCCTCAGATGAGGTAATCAAAGGATTCTAGAGTCATATGAAAAAATATTCTAACCCAGTATTGATTAGAGAAATGCAAATTAAAACAATTATGAGGTACTATCTCATACCTACTAGACTGGCTAATAAAGGTAAATGATAAATGTTAGAGGGAATGAGTGGGGAGGGAAGGAAGAAATTTTTTTGATACATTGCTGGTGAAACTGTGAACTGATCCAACCATTCTGTAGGACAATGTGGAATTATGCCCCAAAGCTTTAAAACCACGCGTACCCTTTGACCTAGCAATACCACAGCTCAGTCTGTATTCCAAAACAGATAAAAAAAATAAAAAGGAAAAATACCTATATGTACAAAAATATTTACAATAGCTCTTGTCTGGGGGAAAAGAATTAGAAGTGGAGGGGAGGTCCATCAATTAGAGAATGACTAAGCAAGCTGTGGTATGAGATTATGATAGAATACTATTGTACTATAAGAAATGTTGAGCAGGGTGCTCACAGAAAAATCTGGACAGAATTACATGAGCTGGTGCAAAGTGAAATGTGTTGTGTACCCATGCTTATGAAAGACAAACATAATTTGAGAAATATGAAGATCATAACTTTTAAATTGTGAAACTCAAAGTTTGCTAAGGAAAAGCGCCTGAAGAAAGAAATGTGGGGTGGGGAGGGGTGAATGTTGCCACTTTTCAAAGGCCAATAACTGTCATAGTTTCATCATAGCTTCAATAATTAGATATTTTTCTCTTTGTCACAATCAGGTTACCTATTTAAATTATCTATCATAGTCTTAATATGTAAACAGCTGCTGCTGTTGCTGCTGCTCATTCAGTGGCTCCTAAGGTTTGCTGCTAGTTTGCTGCAATCTGGACTTTGTTCCTTTCTCACTCTGGTGCCACAGGCCTCTCTTGTTGACCTTATAAGTTGTTGTGGGCTGGAAAATTATTTTATTCCATATTTTGTGAATTCTGCTGCTCTGAATTTGTTTAAGAGTCATTTTTAAAAGGTATTTGGAGGGGTTTGGGGGAGAGCTCAGACAAGTCCATGCCTTTCTCCACCATCTTGACTCTGCCTTCCCAGAAGATCGCTCTTAAGGTATCAGCAACTTTTGATGGGTGAAACCAAGTAGCAGAAACACATTATTCATTGACAGGTTACTTTACGCCTGACATACATATATTTAAATGATGCCACATGTATTGGTTCTCTGCTTTTTCAAGCATAAATTGGGTCATAATCAGTTTTTCCATAATGTGAATTCCATTAGTTAATAGTTATAAAATCCAGATTTTATTTGGTTGAAATATGTTCTGAAACTAAATCAGAATGAGGCCTAGGTGTGTTCCCTGTGAATTATGACAGAGCAGATCTTAAATCAAACTTTAATTGCTACTTGGCAATGAAAAATTTATTGGTTGCACAACTTCTGCTTTATCTCAGCTTACTAATTGATAATATGGATAAAGATGTGTTGTCTACTTCCAGTGTTGTTGTGAGAATCAAATGATATAATCATTGTGAGGCATCTAACATAAATTTGGCAAGTAATTGTACTAAAATGTTGTCAAGAAAAGTAAATTTTCTTTTAACCTGCATTCTTTAGAGTTGTAGATTTAATTGTTAAAACTAGGAGAGCAAAGTAGAAATTAATGGCAAAACCAAAATTGGTAATTGCATATTTCACTAACCTTTAAAAAAAAAAAGTATTTCTAGGTGGTGGCTGGGTGGTGCAGTGAATAGAATGCCAGCCCTGAACTCAGGAGGATCTGAGTTCAAATTTGGTCTCAGCCACTTAACACTTACTAGCCATGTGACCTTGGGCAAGTCACTTAACCCCAATTGCCCTGCCCTCCAAAAAGCATATATATATATATATATATATATATATATATATATATGTATACATATTTTCAGGAAAATAATACAAAAACCAGAACTGATATCTAATCAATGTTCAAAATTGTAAAGAAAAAGTCACATTTCCATTTTTGTTTGTAGAAAGTCAAAATAGAAAATCCCAGCAAGCCAGCAGCTGCTTCCAAATTACAATATGTTCAATATTAGAGAGGTACTGTTTCCTACATATACGTAGTTAATGCTATTGACATAGCACATTTAGGCCTTTATTTTTGTCCTTCTATCAGGCTATTCTCATACCTATTTGAGATTCTTTGCAGTGTTCTGCATATGCGAAGTGTCTGAATAAAGTTAAAGCAAAATTGTTGGTGACAAAACTGCTTTTATTTGGGTAACACTGACCAGCCAACCATCATCTCTTTATCCATATTTGCTGAGTTAACTAGCTTAGACTAAAGAGAAATAGAAGTTTTCGGCAGGTTTTTCTCAGGTGCTTGCATATGTTTAAAGGGTGAATATTGTGAAATTTTCTTTTCTTTTTTTGTTTAGCCTTAAATTTGATTAACCAGTGATCTGTAAAACTTTATTAATTTAAGGGTTATTAATTCAGAAATTATGATATTTTGGTCAAAGATTAGTTGGAAGGCTTTTTATAAGGGAATAATATATATTCTTTTAATTGAGAGAATGTTTTTCTTAAAAATTACCTGCCTCAGAATAATGAGACACTAATAAATCCTCTCTGAATTAAAGAAGGCCTCAAAATCCATTACTTACATCATGTTATTAGCTTAGGTAATTGCTATATGTACTAAAAAGTAATAAAACAGCAGTTTGAAAAGAATTTTTGCAGTTCATACTCTTCATCAATCCAGATTCATAGCACCTTTAATAATTCACATCTGGTTTTATTTGTAACAATTCTGTGTTCCTGAATAAGACAATTTTTTTTATAAAATAGTGTTTTTGTAAAATATTTGTGGAAGTAAACTATTTTCTACATCCATAACTATGGTTTTGAATTAGAATCTTCACTTGCAAAAGGAAGGTGTAAATTTAAAGCAGCAATTCTCAACCTGTGGGTTACCTTCAATTTGTAACAATGAAAGTACATTCTGCATATCAGATATTTACATTACAATTCACAATAGTAGCAAAATTACAGTTATGAAGTAGCAACGAAAATAATTTTATGGTTGGGGGGTCACCACAACGTGAGGAACTGTATTAAATGGTCGCGTCATTAGGAAGGTTGAGAACCAAGCTTAAAAGTGTTCTTCAAAATATTCCTTAAATAATGAGTATATACCACTTTATTCAAGTCTCAGTTCTTTAAAGAAACATTTATTAATTAAATGTCACATTTCATGTTTTCTCATGTGCTATTAAGTGTTAAAACCCACACCATCATTGCATTTAATAACAATGATTTACAAAGGTTTGTATGGGCCTAACTCTTAATTATTCACATGTTGACTACCTAATTGGTGGGTTGCCTAGGGATTTTTGCTGTTTCACCTACTTAGTAGTTTAGTTTGGGGCTTGTTTGTTTTGCTGTGGTGGTGGTCATGGTAGTGATGGTGGTTCATCCTTTGGTCTCAAAGTGAATCAATGGCATCACAAGGGTGATATCTTGATTTGCGCTTGGATTGGATATGAATGGGGCAGAGTTGCACAAAGTCATCAGCCTCACTTTTGAAGACAAAGGTCAAGATGAATACACATGGCCCAGGATGCTTGGCCTTTCCTATCTTGCCTGGGTAAATCAAATCAAATTCAAGCTAATAAGTTTCTTGTTAATAGTGTACCCAAAAAGGATGATGTAACTATTTATATAATAGGGTTTAGATACGACTACCGTATGCCATCTTAAATGTTTCTTTATATCATGAAAACTGGGAATCATTGCATTAGATCTCTGTGTTCCCTGGCTCCATGCCTCCCATAGCTGTAACCTCTGTGAACATTTTCAAGGACTTGGGTTTGAGGGAGGATGGCTACACTCTTATCATAATGAGGTCAGACTCTTTAGAGACTTGACTGGGCCAAAAATACTAATAGCCTACCAATCTCCCACAGAGAATATTAGAGTAAGAAGCTTTTTTGTTTTGCTTTGCTTTTTGGAGAGCAATTGGGGTTAAGTGACTTGCCCAAACTCACGTGGCTAATAAGTGTGTCAAGTGTCTGAGGCTGATTTGAACTCAGGTCCTCCTGACTCCAGGTCCCGTGCTCTACTCACTGCACCACCTAGCTGCCCGAGAGTAAGAAGCTTTAACAGCAATGCCTTAGAATATTTACTTAGTCCACCATACTTAGAGCTGACTTCACAATGACAGCTGTGAATTTAAACTAGTTGAGTATTTCCTAATACTATGAATGTGAAATTCATTTGTCTCATGTGGTTTCCTTTATAGTGAGATATTCCTTCCTATTCAGCCTTGTCACCTCTATTTCTGTCAAAAGGGATAAACATCCAGTACCTGTATATGTGACTTTTTTTGTTGGCTGTGTCTTTAATGAAACGTGTTTTTCACTAATGGCTCTCCAAATTATTAAGAGTGCACGTTTAAAAGTCACTCGTGATAGAACAGATGATATTTTTTGTAAGATAATTTAGAAATGCATTTGACTAACTTGATGTCACCTGACTGGTAATGTGTAGCTTCATGTTTTAGATGTATGTCTATATTATGAAGTTTGGTAACATCACCACTGCTAGAAAAATGACATCGCCTATAATTAGGGTGTTGTCATTGTTCACTTGTATTCAACTCTTTTGACCCCTTTTGGGTTTTCTCAGCAAAACTTCTTGAGTGGTGTGCCATTTTCTTCAGCTCATTTTACAGGTGAAGAAACTGAGGCAAATAAAGTTAAGTGACATATGTAGTAAATAAACTGAGACCAGATTTGAACTCAGGAAAGTGAGTCATCATGACTGCAGGCCAGGTGCTCTATTTACTGTCCCACCTAGCAGTCTTATAATTCACATTCTGTTACATTATAAATTCAGCTGCTGAACCGTTATTTCAAAGCTGCTAGATATTTAATTGTGTATGTTCTATTTCATTAGGATGATAATAATAGTTTCAAAGATCTCTTAGGTTTCTTTATCTGATGAATTGTTTGAGACTTGCTGTTTGGGGACAATTATAAGGTCTTATCAGCTCTGCTGGTGATATGGTATAAAATGATGGGAAATGGTACTGGGGATGGAAATCTTGTCAACCTTCAGAATTTGAAGAATTAACTTTGTACCCTGCTAGAATGGGAAAATTTGTAAGTTTTCTTACATTAAAAAGTAAGTTTCACCTACATTTATTTTGAGGGCAGCTAGGTAGACGGAGTGCTGGGCCTGAAGTCAGGAAGACTCATCTTCCTGAGTTCAAATGTGGCCTCGGACACATGCTAGCTGTGTGACACTGGGCAAGTCACTTAGCCCCAGTTTCCTGATCTATAAAATGAACTGAAGAAGGAAGTGGAAAACTGCTCTAGTATCTTTGCCAATAAAATTCCAAATAGGTCACAAAGAGATGGACATGACTGGACATCACAACAATCAAAATACACCACCTGTATTAAAATCACATTTTAACTTGGTAGCAAAATCTCTAAGCTTGTAATTCTCAACAATTTTCTTCAGACTTGGAATGTGACTACCCTGGGAACTTAACAGTGTCTTATGACACCAGCATCTGGCTTTCTTGACTATAATAAACCTTTCATTTTATTACTAAGGGGGAAGGATGGCTTCAGGTGTTTCAACCCAAACCTTTAATTCCTCCACCCATCCTGTGACTAACTACTCTGCTCAGAAGGTTCCAGAATACTAAGTCTGCTAAACTTGTATTGTTAACATTCAAAGAACACAATGTAAGAGTAATAGTGATGAGGTGTAGGCTCCATCTTCCCTCCACATGGTGTGAGAGCGCCATAGCACAGACTTGCTCTGTGTGAGAGCGCCACAGAATGCCCTAGCACCCCATATGGTGAACTTGAACTTTCAATAAACTTTACTTTTTCTTTGGCTGAGAAGACTTGAGTGGAATTCTTTCTGCAGGACCCGGCATGTTGGTATTTTGGGGTCTCAGGGAGCCCTAACCCTCTTTGGGTACCTTTTCAATAGTAGCTATATTCAGTCCTTAGCTATGCTTAGTGAAACTTTGTTGTTTGAGCTTAAATCTTGAGGGACTTCAATTGATATTATTCTGAGTTTGAATTCAACTGTGGTTGTCAAAAGTGTCATTGAGCCAACAATGAATAATGTCAGCAGCCCGATGAGAGGGACAACTTTGTACTGTAAACTGTGGGCATATGTCTCTGGGGAACAATAATTGAAGGGAGTGACCTTGGGAAAATTAAGTCAGGATACTCTTGACTCTTTCCCACAAGAGTAATTTTCCCACCTGCTTAATTTCCCAGCCTGCCAATACAATTGACTGCCTGCCTATGAGACTCTTGTCTAGGATTAACACAGATAGAGGGAAGCATCTTCCCCTTGCTATAACTATATTCTTTTTCTTTTTTAATAGCAAATTTCTATAATTGTGGCAGTTGGTCAATAGAAAGTATGAGTACAATGTCTATTCTATTATTTAAACGTTTAATACTGAAATACAATAATAGTTACTATAATAGAATGAAAGTATATAAGATCTTAACTCTTTTCAATTTAAAAGTATAATTATTTCTACACCTTAAAGAACTAAGTTAAGAAGTTCACAGGTTTTTTTTTTCTTTCCCCCAAGATGGCGCCAAAGGTGAAGAAGGAAGCCGTTGTCCCCCCCAAGACAGAAGCCAAGTCCAAGGCCTTGAAGGCCAAGAAGGCAGTGCTGAAGAGTATCCATAGCCGCAAAAAGAAGAAGATCCAAACATCCCCACCTTCTGGAGACCCAAGACACTAAGACTTTGAAGGCAGCCCAAATACCCTCAGAAAAGTGCCCCTCGGAGAAACAAGCTTGATCACTATGCCAACATTAAATTTCCCTTGACCACTGAGTCTACTATGAAGAAGATTGAGGACAACACCCCAGTCTTCATTGTGGATGTCAAGGCCAACAAGCATCAGATCAAGCAGGCTGTAAAGAAGCTGTATGACATTGATGTAGCCAAAGTCAACATACTGATCTGGCCTGATGGAGAGAAGAAGGTCTATGTCCGTCTTGCTCCAGACTATGATGCATCAGATGTTACCAACAAAATTGGAATCATCTAACTTACTGTGTCCAGCTGTGTCCCATTCCACTTACAATAAAGAGTTTTCCAGGAAAAAAAAAGTTCACAGGTTTTTCATCTGCCTGCTAGTAATTATATTCATGTGTAATTTCAGAACCTCAAAATAAAGCATTCTCTGAAACACAAGCATACTACACAAGTGTTACCTTAAATACGACGTCCCCATTGTCTTGGCAGGGGTAGGGAACCTGTGGCCTTGAGACCATATGTAGCCTTCTATGTCCTTGGGTCCAGCCTTTTGACTGAGTCCAAATTTTACAGAACAACCTATCCTAGCCTTCCCCTGCCCAGCTACTCCCCACCCTTGATCCTATCAAAATACCTATACCCAAATCTACCCTTAAACTAGCCTAGTCCTCCATTGTCTGTGATCTCCAGGTAGCCTCCAGCAATTTCCCACCTTTAATCCCATTACTGGAGTCTGACCTCAGTTCCATCAAAGATCCTCCTTATACTCCTCCTCAAGACTCTTCCCAAACTCCTTTTCTAGACCACCTCTAAATCCTCCAGCAGTCTTTCTGTATATAAGATCCAACTTGCTTCCATGAGGGTGCTGAGATGAATCTGGTGCAGATTCAATCTTTATCAGCTGATTCTGGCCTGCTTATCCAATACAAGCCTCACAGATACTTAGGCTCCTCAAGAGTCTTCCATTATAATGAATCTTTTACTTTGGTTGAGAGAAGGTTTGAATCAAATTCATCTACCTGGCAGGTTAGTATTTTGGGGTCTCAGCACCCATAAACCGTAACAGTTGTAGATGTCAAATGTAAATGATTCTGATGGGATATATAGGCCTTGAGCTTGTTCTAATAAGTTTTTCAAAGACCTTGAGCATATTCCAATAAAAAGTTCTAAAAAATGGGTTCAAAATTTTATATATGTAGTTATATTTTTCACCCTCTGTACAAACCAGGCATTTTAAAATGTTAGCTTCTGATTTCTCAGTTAATATGTGAGTTTCTTAAGTAAATCCACAGGACATTTATAGGTAATATTGAAAGTTTTTTTTTTTTTTTTTTTTTTTCCTTTTGTGGGGCTTGAATCTGAGGGGAGGAGTGTAATGAATGAAAGCCAGTCTTAAGAAGTTAAATGACAGCTGAGTCAATGTTAATTTAGGAAAGTACTCTTAACCTTAGCTTACATGTCTACTTTCGTAAAATATTAAATCTTTAACCAGAAGGGAACATTTTGCAAGTCAGATCCTCATAGATTTATTTGTTTAAAGATTCTCTCTCCAGCCTGTTGTTGGCAGCATCTATACAAGGTTTAGGTAAAGATAGAAACACCAAAGGCAATGTAAACACTTAAATTCTCCAAAGTTTCAAGTGAACAATGGGTTAAGAGGAGTAGAGTCATAATTTCCTCAATTGTAGAACAAGGGTAATAATAGGACCAACTTCCCACTGATGTTGTGGGAATCAAATTTGGAGTATTGTAAAATGCTTAGCACAATGACTGGCATATAGTTGGCGCTTAATAAATGTTTATTCCCTACTCTATCTCCCCCTCTTCAGTGATTTCTCTTCCTCTGGAGACTCTTTCCTCTTTGTTTGGTCTGCTCTTGACTTTTCTACGGCCATGACTGTTGTCCTTACTTCTCTGGGGGGCACTGCTCTGCTACTTGTAGGCCCAGGAAGAGGAGGAAGATACCAGCTGCCAAGGGTAGCTGTCATCTCACAAGAACTTTTAATAAAGGAAGACTATGGCTTTCCCTCTACTGATCTTCCAGATCTGAGAGTCCTGGCAGGAAGGACTGAGGCCTGGCAGTGTTGAGGGTCATCATAAAATAATGAGGTTTAAGGCTAGGGGTGCACGAAACCCCAAAATACAAACATGCTGGGTCCTGCCGAATGAATTCAATTAAGTCTTCTCTCAGCCAAAGAAAAGCAAAGTTTATTAAAAGTTTGCCATATTGGGTAGACTCTCAAGAAGCCTCACTGTCTGTAAGGCTTGTATTGGGCAAGCAGGCCAGAATCATCTGACACAGAGCAAGTCCATGCTAGAAAATTCTATGGTGCTCTTACACACATGGAGGCAAGATGGGGTCTTGAATACAGAAAGGCTGTGGGAGGAATCTAGGGGTGGTCTAGAGGAGGAGTTAGGGGAGGGTCTTCAGAAGGAGTTAATGAGGTCAGACTCCAGTAATGAGTTTGGGGAGGGTCTTCAGGAGGAATCAATGAGGTCAAATTCCTGTTAATGAGGCTACCTGGAGATGATAGACAATGGTGGGCTAAGCCAGTTCAACAGCTGATTTGGGTATAGATAGATATTTTGATAGGCTCAATGGTGGGAAACAGATGGACAGTGGAGGGCTAGATTAGTAAGAGTAAGAGATTTGGGCCTAGCTATAATGAATGGTTTATGGCCTCAGGCAAATGTCTCTTCAAGTGGAAAGATTCAATTAGAGTTCAAGGGGGTTCCTTGAGCCTGTACCTCATCAGCAGGAAGACTGAGGCATGGGATTGCTCCTCAGTATATACACAGAATTCTGGGTATCTAGTGGATTGAAAGCATCCTTATAGCAGAGGAAAAGAAGAGTGTACCTTTTCTGAAGTGGGGTGGGAAGTGAGGTGAAGGGAGAAAAAAGCCCCTGCATCACACGTCCCCAAAGGGATGCTACATAAAATTAAAAAAAGGTTTTTAGTACTTTAAAATTTGTAAGTGAAGATAACACAAGACTTTCCCAGTATCAAGTGATCATTGCCCTTAATAGACAAATATGTGTGAGTGCCTAAAGAATAGGCAAAGTAAAGGCAGTCGTTTGCCAGGCTATGAGGGGGAATGGGACCTTTAGTGAGACAGTATTGGCTAATAATGACTTTGGAAGAAATCAAGAGGTCTACAGGTTCTTTAAGAAGACACAGAGAAACTAGGAGGAAACCAGATTGAAGTGATCTGTAATAAAAGAGAAGGGAGAAGACCTCCTAAGAATAAAGGAAAGAGAAAAGGTTTAGGAAGACAACATAAAAACCGTCATTGAGAGAACGAAAATCACTGGACAAAGAATTTTGGTTGCACCCAACTCAATTCAGTCTCTTGATAGTTCAGGTTCATTATTAGGACAAAATGAGACACTCAAAGGCTATCCAAAAGTTGATCACAAGAGATTTTCTTTGCCATAGCAGGAGAAAAATCTTCAAGAGGGATAAGAACAGAGAGCACCTTGAGATGATTCAGTTAAATAACCATTTCTTGTTGTAGTTGCCCATGCTGATACAGCAGCCAAACATCAGCACACTCACCAGAGTGCCTTGTGGCTTCCTGGTCCTCAGGGGACCAGGAAGTAATGTCAAGAGCTTACACCTTTAGTTCCCTTGATGAGGTGCAGGCTCTGGAAGCCCCCTTGAGCTCTCCTTGAATCTTCCCTCATTTGCCTGAGGTCATAGGCCTTAAATTGTGGCTCTGCCCAAGTCTTTAGCCCTCCTTTGTTCCAACAGTTTCCCACCCTTGATGCTCTTCTTCCCACCCTTGAACTGGCCTGAACCACCATTGTCTGTTATCTCCAGGTAGCCTCCAGCAACTTCCCACCCTTAATCACTCATTATTGGAATCTGACCTCATCTGACTCCTGAAGACCTTCCCCAAACTCCTTACTGGAGTCTGACCTCATCTGACTCTTCCTGAAGACCCTCCCCAAACTCCTCTTCTACAGCACCCCTAGATTCCTCCCACTACCTTTCTGTACATAAGATTCCATCTTCCCTCCATGTGGTGTGAGAGAACTATAGAATGACCTAACACAGACTTACTCTGTCCTGCTTGCCCAATGCAAGCATCACAAATACTTATGCTCCTTAAGAATCTATCCCCTATGGCAAACTTTCAATAAACTTTGCTTTTCTTTGTCTGAGAGAAGACTTGAGTCGAATTCTTTCGGCAGGACCCAGCGTGTTGGTATTTGGAGTCTCCAGAGCAACCTTAACCCTCTTTATGGGTAACTTCATCATCCTGAGCTAATTGGGACTCTGGGATGATCTCAACACTATTTAAGGAAAAATTAGCCTGCCTTGTATTAAAGGAATTGGGCTATTGCTCCTCCAACAAGATTGAAGCCTCTGGTCTCTAGTTCCAGTTGCACAACTGAGACTATGTAACTTTGAACCAACTGAACCTCTTTTTCTCAGATTTGCTAAGTACCACACCTGCTGTCCTTTATGTATGCTGGATTCCATTCAATGACACAATGCTATAGTGAACTCAGAGTAATTCAGCATAATAGTGCCATAAAAATTTGACCTTTGCACAATACGTTCCTCTTTTGAAATATCAGGGAGTTAATGCTTTGACAGAACCAAGTCTTTGAGTCTCTTGTAAATCTTGTATGAGAGAGATCCACGTGCCCATTACACTTTGGGGGGAGCAATTAGAGTGAAATAAATTATGTAAAGATGAATGATTTTTGCCTTATGATGTAAGAAGTCATTCTGGTATCAAATAAAACTCTCCCATCTAACTCCTATATATCAAGTCTTCCTATTGCACCTCATTTGTAAAGAATAATTAACCTTTTTAGTTGTTCCTAAATGGTTTTACTTTATAAATTTGTACCATGCCCAGGTTCTCCTCAATCTTTCATATGAACTACCCAATTATTAATAAGAATCTTAGACATAGATTTTGCATTTTATAAAACAGTCTGTCCTTATGGCTCCCTTATAATCAGTCTTTGTTGTGTACCTTATATTTATATTGGTTCTTGTAGGTCGAATTGTCTAATAAGTTCAGGTTTATTTTTTTTTTTTAAACAAAGTCTTGAAAATCTGAAAGTTTATCAAATGTCCACTTTTTTGGTCCAAGATAATAATTAATTTTTCAGGGTAAGACATTTTTGGCTGGAGTCCCAGTTCTCTTGCTCTTTGATATGTTGTATTCCGAGACCTGCTGTTCTTTAATGTTTCTGCTGCTAGTAATTTTAATTGTGGCACCATCATATTTAAATTGTTTTAATCTTGATGCTTTTAATAATTTTTCTTTGATCTGGGGATTTTGGAATTTAACTCGTATTCCTATGAGTTTTCCTCATAGGATCTCTTTTAAGTCGTGATTGATGGACTTTTTTTCTATTTCTGCTTTCCCACCTTGTTCTAATGCTGCAGGACAATTTTCTTTAATAATTTCTTGTATTTTTGTATCAAAATTCTTTTTTTTAATTGCAACTTTCTGTTAGTCCAATTATTTTTTTATTTTTTCTTCTTGATCTAGTCTCCAAATCTGTTGTTTTTCTTATTAGATATTTCACGTTCTCTCCTAATTTTTCATTCTTCACATTTTGTTTAATCATTTCTTGATCTCTTATCATTTTTCCGGCTTCACTTCACCCAGTTCTAATTTTCAAGGTCTCATTTTCTCCCTTAAGATTCTGGATCTCCTTTTCTAATTGTCTGACTTTCCTTTCATACCCTTCCTGTTTTTCTTGGATTATTCTTATTTTCTTTTTTAGTTTTCCCTCCATCTCTGTCATATGATTTTAAAAATCTTTTTTAAGGTCTTCTATAAATTCTTTTTGGGCAAGTGACCATTTCACATTACTCTTTGGGGGTTTCTTTAGTTCAGCTTCCTCCTATGAAGATGGACCCTGTTCATCTCTATTCCCATAATAGGTTTCTAAAGTTGGAGTCTTGTTCCTTTGCCTGTGCAGTGTGTGTGTGTGTGTGTGTGTGTGTGTGTGTGTGTGTGTGTGTGTGTGGTGATCATTTAGTTATTTGTAGTCACCTCTAACCCTAACTATGGGGAATGGTGCTTCTTGCCCCAGATCTTCAGTTTTTCCCTTTAACCTGAAACCAAAGCCAAAACTCCCACCTCCACTAAGTGTCCTTGCAGCTCTTGGCAGCACAACTGAGTCTGGCATTCCTGGCCAGTAGAGATTCCTTTGATCTTCCTGGGCTCAAATGTCCAACTCCCCTCACTATTCTGGGGGTAAAAGTTCTGGTAGCCGGGCACAAGGCAACCTCTCAAACCAACTAACCCCAGGGCTTGCTACTTGTTGTTTAAGAGGCTAGCTGCTTGAGGTTAAAACAGAACCTAGCCTGGAGGAGTTTACTCTTCACTGGACCAAGCCTCTCCCTGGGATTTTTCTTCTGATCTTCTTAAATTGTCCTAGGAGAACCCTGGTTATGCCCCTCTTCTTATATATCTCCACCCACACTTTTTTTGCCCTCAGGTGCTATTTTAGCTCTTTTATGTGGGAAAAATCTTGAGAATTTGGAATTTTCTGACCTACTCAGCCATCTTCCCAGAATCCTCTCCTCCAAATCTTTTAATAAAAGTATAAGTATATTTTAGACTGGCAATAAGTTCCTGCTTAAGTTAATTTTCTTCCCCTGTTTCCTCAGAGCCTTGACTACTGAGCCAATTATTTCCATAGTAATAGACTCACCCCCAGCAAAGTGTTTTAGAACAAAGAGGCATGGCCATTTCAGGTAAAGTCTTCAGTTTTAGTTTTTACTTTTAATTCCTCTTCCCACTGAGGGGCTATAATCTGTAAATCTGAAACTTCTTCCTAATCTATGGTGAGCTTTCAAAATTCTTTCCTATTTTTTTTTATCTCTGAAGGCTAGAAATAGTTACTTACTTAATTATTACCAAACAGTTCTGGGATTCCAGGTTCTCCAGTTTATTCAAAAATTCACCTAGAAGGATACAAGACTGCTGATGCGATTAATGGGAAAAATGTCAAGGGGGCATAGTACTACCAAACATCAAACTATGCTGCAAACTAATCATCAAAACATTTTGGTCCTGGATTAGAAATAGAGAAATTTATTACTTCAACAGATTAGGTATAGAATACATGGAAGTAAATGAACACAATAACCTAATATTTGATAAACCCAAAGATTCCAGTTATTGGGGCAAAAAACCCTCACTATTTCACAAAAAAACCCAAAAAACCCCAAAACCAAAACCAAAACACTTTTGAGAGTATTGGTAGTCTGGTAGAAACTAGACAAAGACCAATATCTCAGACCCTATGCCAAAACAATCTCAAAATAGGGGAATGATTTTGGCACAAAGTGTAATACCATAAGAAAATTAATGGAGCCAAAAATAAAGCACAAGATGCATGGAAAATGGAAGAGCTCATTGCCAAACAAGGAATATAGAGGTTCATTGGAGGTATAATGAATAATTTTGATTACACAAAATTAGAAAAGAAAGTTTTTCCATTAATAAAAGCAACAAAGCTGATATGAGAAGCAAAGCAAGAGAGTGTGTGTGTGTGTGGAAACTTTGTAGCAAATTTCTTTGATAAAGGTTTCATTTCTCAAATACATAGAGAACTAAGTCAAATTTACAATAAAAGACATTATTTAATTCATAAATTGTCAAAGGATATAAACAAGCAATTTTTACAGGAGGAAGTCAAAAGCATCTATGGTCATATGAAAAATATTCTAAATCAGTAATAATTAGAGAAATGCAAAGCAAAATAGCTCTAAAGTACCATCTCATACTGCTCAGATTTGTTTACATGACAAAAATAGGAAATGATAAATGCTGGAAGGGATGTGGGAAAACAATGACAAAAAGCACTAATGCACATGTGATGGAACTGTGAACTAGCCCCACCAGACTGGAAAGCAATTTGGAATCATGTCCAATAACCTCTCCAACTTTGCATACCCTTTGACCCAACAATATAAGGACTATGCCCCATGGAGAACAGAGAAAGAAAAAAATTGAGGAATGTCAACTGGGAAATGGCTTGAACAAGTTGTGGTATAAGAGTGTGATGGAATACTATTTTGCTACAAGAAATTATAAAGAGGAGAGTTTCAGCAAAATATAGGAAGATTTGAAAAGTGCCGTAAGCAGAATGAGGAGACTAATCTACATAGTAAGAGCAATATTGTAAAGACTTTAAAAGGCTTAGTAACTTTGATCAGCAAAATGATCCACAATTCCAAAGGGCACCTAATGAAACATGCTATTCTCTTTCAGACAGAGAATTGATCCACTCAAGTAAAGATCATAGTTTATTTTCTTGTTCCCCCACACTCCCCCTTTTATTTTTGCTTTTTAAAACACATGGCTAATGTGGAATTTTTTTTAGCATGACTATACATATATGTACTAGGTTTTATTTTCCTTGCCTCCTCATTGGATGAAGGGTTAGGGAAGGGAAAGAACTTGGAAAAAAAATAAATAAAAATACATCTCAACTCTAAAAAATAAAATAAAACAATACATTTATCATCTGTAAAATGAAACATTTGAATTAAATAGCCTCAGCTGTCTTTTCAAATTCTATGATCCTATTATTAATCTTATCAGAAATGACTCCTTGTTGCTCCAAAACACAGTCATGGAAAATTGATTAGATGTGTAGATGTTCTCCCTATGTATGTCACATTTCTGCATAACACACAGATATGTAACATATTTACTAGATTGGGGATTGCATTAGCATTGGGAACTCCCATTTCCAATAGATATATGTAGCTTTTTTGTTGTTTATTTTGTTTTGTTTTTGTAACTTAGACTCTAAGAAGGACGTTTGGGAGGTACACAGTCATTATTTGTGAATGGCTCACTCTGTACCCAACTGTTCCTGGTTGACCCTGAGGCTAGCTCTCCATCCACACATCTGCCTACATATATTACATGAGTTTTATGGATTTTTGATGGAATAATTAAATCTTTAATGTGAACAGCAAAGTAAGCAAACAATCTTATGTACAAGGTAGAGGCAACTACATGTTTTTTTTTTCCCCCAGATCCTTATCTAGAAAAAGAGTGTTGGTACTGGAAAAAAAGAAGAAAGAAATAAACCGGTTTTAATCAAGTAGATTAAAAAAGATGTACATAGGACAGAACTTATCTGTATGTTCCCATGCATTTGCCACCCTCTGACTTGGTCAGCTTGTGTAATAAATACCTTATCTATAGGGCAGTAAGATTACCACGCCCAGGGAAGTATCCAAGTATAAGGAAGAATTCTTGGCAAGCTCCTCTTTCCTTCCTCTGCCTCTAATTCCATCTTTTGGCTGTGGTGACCATGCTACTTAGTTGTTTCATATTCTGCAAAGGTTTTAAAATTATTTTCACATCCAGAGTAGACAGTATTATTTTCAATAAGGTTTGAACAATACATAAAACATAGAAAGACAAGTATTCTCTGTTGTGTTCCTTCTGGAATTCCCTTAGTATTTTTTTTTCATATGCCAGCTGCATATGAACAATTACTAATTTGAAGAAACTGTGCTAAGAAAACATATGTCTCAGAAAGGGTTAGAGTGCAGTATAAATAGTATTTAAGATAAGACAGTGGGATATGAGATGGTTCTCTGGTAGAGGAAAGGGGGGACAGTCATAGCAGGAAATCTGGTGATGTAAAAAACAAATCAAATCAATAAAATTATTGATATTATATAATAATGTCTGAGTCTAGAAAAAGCTTTGGCTCTGGAGGTTAAATTTCTTTCTCAGACAGGAGGCCATCTCCAATTGTCCTGATCAATATCTGGCCACTGGACCCAGATGGTTCCAGAGGAGAAACTGAGGTTTGTGACCTTGCACAGCCCTCCTCCACTTAAATCTAATTCACTTGCATGGCATGGCATCACCTTTCTTTCTTTTTTTTTTAACTTTCTTTTCTGTAGGGCAATTGGGGTTAAGTGACTTGCCCAGGGTCACATGGCTAGTAAGTGTTCAGTGTCTGAGGTCATATTTGAACTCAGGTCCTCCCAACTCCAGTGCCGGTGCTCTATTCACTGCACCACTTAGCCACCCCAGCATCACCTTTTAATATCATGGTCCTCTTGGAGAACGAAGGACAAACAGTAGCAAACAGGTATTTACTACCTATGTGATGCTGGGGAATCAAGTAACCTCACTGGGGCTGAATTTTCTCATCTGTAAATGAGTTGATTGGGCTAGATGGTCTCTGAGACCTCCCGGCCTCTTGAAGGAATCCTAAAATCCACTTTGATATGCTCCCCATATGTTTAATTGGTCAATAAATTGTGTGTTTTAAATGTTAGTTGAAACGTCTCATAATCACAATTAGATGATTTATAATATTCTTTCAAGTCTTCCTGGGCACTAAATCTGGGCACTACCAACTATAATTTCATGCAGCTAGGTGGCACAGTGGATAGAGTTCTGGGCCTGAAATCTTCTTGAGTCAGAAAGACTCATCTTTATGAGTTGAAACCTGGCCTTAGACACTTACTAGCTACATAACCCTATGCAAGTAATTTAATCCTGCTTGGCTCAGTTTTCTCATCTGTAAAATGAGGCAGAGAAGGAAAAGATAAACCACTATCTTTGTGAAGAAAACCCCAAATATTGCAATAAAGAATTGAACATGACTGAAATCACTGAACACCAACAAGTGCAGTCTGAATAGCACCGGAATGACACTTTCTGGATTTTAACAAATAGAACATTCTTCTGACACCTACTCTTGGTGGATAGCATTCATAACCCAGCCTAAACAAACAGCAATAGCTTGTGGAGCTTTTATAACACACATTGAGTTTTGAGGAATATGGCTGTAGCACAAACACCCACCAGTCTCAGAATCTGTACATCCCCCAAAACAATGATTTCCAGCGCTCTCGGAGAGCAATTTTTAACATGGTTTTGTTTTGGGCAGTCTTATTTTGCACTTTGTTAAGACCCCTTTTAAAAGTAGCCTCTTTGAAATATCTTTGTCACTGGCACAGGACAAAAGGGCATTGCCCATACACTAAATTCCAGGCAAGAAAAAAAATTTAAGTTGAACAGATGTTTCATTATTTTTAAGGAGCCATGTGCGTCATATCAGAAAGAATTGTCTTCTTCCATTAAAATTATTCCCAGATGGAGGAGATGACTTTCAAATGGTAACATTTTGTGCTTTTACTCTGTCTTATCCCTTAAGGTCAAGTCTTAATGGACTCATCAGTTTAGCATTTTTTAAAAATGACAACAAAGGGGATTTATTTATAGTCAGTTGAGTCCTAGACTATAAGTGGTTAGAAGGCAGGCATTATCTGAACCTAAAAGTTTAGCTCCACACTCTCTAGGAAGCACATAACTCTCCTACTCAACTTAATACTTATACTCATACCTCCTTGGGTGCTGCGTGACCCAGGAAATGCCATGGAACCTGGGGGAGCTATTGTAATGCCAGGGGATATTAGAATATAAACTTCTCTCAAGCTGGGATTTTTTTCCTTTCCTTCTACTTGTATCCCCTGTTTCTAGGTTGTTGTTCAGTCGTTTCAGTTGTGAATGACTCTTTGGGATCTCATTTAGGGTTTTCTTGGCAAATACACAGGAGTGGCTTGCACTTGCCTTCTCTAGCTCATTTTACAAATGAGGAAACTGAGGCAAACAGTGTTAAGTAACTTGCTCACGGTCACACAACTAGCAAGTGCCTAAGGTCTGATTTGAAGGTCTTCCTGATTCTAGGCCTGACATTCTATCCACTGGACCACCTTGCTGGTTGAGCCTAGGAAAGGGCCTTAATAAATATTTGATAATTAACTGATTCAAACTCCACGGGCTCCCTATTAATATCAGGATTAGGTATAGACTTTTGTTCGGTATTTAAAGCCTTCGTAACTTGACTTTAACCTCCTTTTCCAGGCTTATTATGCAGTATGTCCCTTTACACATAATTATACTGCTCAGACAAACTGACCAGCTATCTCTTGTTACCAGAATTCAATCCTTTCTTGGCCCCTTAACACCCTTAGTTTCTTTCAAAGGTGGTATTCAAGTGTCACCTTTGGCATGAAGGCTTTCCTGATCCCCACAGCTACCAGGACCTTGTATTTGCTGAGTACATACTTTGCTTTCAGGGGCAACTAGATGGTGCAGTAGATAGAGTATCAGTCCTGGAATCAGGAAGATCTGAGTTCAAATCTAGCCTCAGACAATTCCTAGTTTTATGACCCTGATCAAGTCACCTAGCTTTGCCTGCCTCAGTTTCCTCATCTGTAAAATGAACTAGAGAAGGAAATGGCAAACCACTCCAGTGTCTTTGCCAAGAAAACCCCCAAACTGGAGTCATGAAGAGCTAGAAATGACTAAACAACAATAATACTTTGATTTTATTGAGGTTAGTGAGGGGAAATGTCCTTTCTCCCTTTCTCTGCTATCTTTTGGGTTGTGGTCATCTCAAGGAAAATGTAAAGATGTCTTAGTCATTTTCTGGCCATACTCCAGCACTCCATCCTTGGTTGCCACGGCAGAAATCCAGCTCCCTGGATGGGATGGTCAATGGCCTATAGATATGATGAACAAAACTCTCCTAATTTCTAATCAAGATAATTCAGTCCCAGAGCAGCCATTCCATAGCTCAGTGGCTTAACTCAGTCATGATTTTTAGAGGTCCTTTTTGAAGGGTGTTGGATGAGATTATGGAGCCTTTAAATTTTTATAACAACCTTAGAAGCTACTAATTCTACTTGCCATTGCTTACTTAGACATATACACTTTATTTATATTAGAGCCATGTGGTTCTCAACCTGTGGGTTATGTCAGTTTGTAACAATGAAAATACACCCTGCATATCAGATACATTATGATTCTTAACAGTAGCAAAATTGCAGTTATGAAGTAGCAGCAAAGATAATTTTATGGTTGGGGGTCACCATAACACAAATAACTATATTAAAGGGTGGCAACATCCTGATATTGAACTGAGGAAAAGAACCCAAAGCATCTTAGTAGAATCCATCCTGATAAATGAGTATGGTTGCCAGACTGAATGGTTTTGAGAAAGCCTATACTGTGTTGATAAAAACAAATTGAAATGGATTCGAAGCAGTTTTCAGTTGAACAGAGGATTATTTCCCTATGCAAACTGACTGTCCTTAACACCTCTTTCTTAAAAGAAAGAGAGCAAATGATGAGACAGAATGGTTTTTACCAACTAAATCCACTGAAATTGCAGCTTTTAGCATATGTGCAATTCTATTATAAATAAAAGAACATAACAGAAATAGAATTTATCTCTATCAAAGAGCAAGTCAATCAGACCGGTACCATGAGTAGTTAAAGATGAAGGATGGGAAGTTAACCCAACCTGATCCATTGTTTCTTGCTTATGAACTTAATAACCACTTGGTAATAGCTTGGTTCAAGTCTCCACATTACAACAAACAAACATTTTGAATGAATATAGAAACAAGGGAGAGAAAACGATTGGGATCTTTTTCTTTCTTAAACTCTTGCCACCAGACAGCATTTTCCTTTTGTTATCTTCAATGATCACTACTATGCTACTGACTCTTGGTATAGTGGAAAAGACACTGGATTAGGAGTTGGAACAATAGGGCCTAAAATCCTGGCTCTGATATAGTATTTACTACTAATAGGAATGTGGATATGTCACATAAGTTCTCTGGGCTGCAGCTTCTTCATCTACAAAATGTAGTTTGACTAGCCAGTCCCTGACATCTCGTCCTGTCTTCTCATACAAGCTTCATGTCCACTTTCGCTGGATTCTGGGTCCCTGGCATTTTATTTACTTCCTTATTCATTGCTACCACAAACAGAAAATACCTCATTTCCCCTAAAAACCAACCCTTCCTCATACAAGCATACCATCCCCCAACTTTCCTTTATCTAAAAAAAAAAATCTCAGAATTCCAGGGGTGGAGGTATTTCAGCAACCAGTTGTTCCAGCCCACATCTGAAAAATTAATACCTTACTATAGAATACCTGAGATATAGTCATCCATCTTTTGCTTAAATACCTCAACTGTGGGGGAATCTGAGGCTTCTCATTCTACTTTTATTCCTTTTTCATTATCAGGATTAAAAAAAAACAGTCCTTCTCTGTCCTCCTATTTTCACACATTGTTCCTAGTTCTGTCCTCTGGGGACAAGGTGAGCAAATTCAACTCCACTTCTACATGAAAGGCTTTCGTTTTTCTCTTTTGCTTTTAAAAAAACATTTTCTTGATACATTTGAGTTTCAAATTGTTTCCTTCCCTCCCTCCAAACCATGCAGTAGGAAAGGCCAGTATTTAAAACACACACACACACGCACACACACGTATGTGGGTATATGCATATATATGAAACTATACAATACATAGTTCCATATATAAAACACACACCCCTTAGAGGTAGATAGCAGTTTCCTTCATGGATCCTTTGTAGTTGATTGAATATCAGTATAACTCAGAATAGCTTAATCATTCACATTTACTCTTCAAACAATGTTACTGTTACTATATACAATATTCTTTTGGTTCTTCTCATTTCACTCAATTATTTCATTCAAGCCTTTTCATACATTCCTAAAGTCCTATTTCTTTTTTTTCCTTAATAATATTTATTTTTTCTAATTACATGTAAAGATAGCTTTCGATATTAATTTTTGTAAATTTTTAATTTCCAAATTTTTCTTCCTCTCTCTTCTCCCTCTTCCCCAAGACAGCAAGCAATCTGATATGTGTTATACATGTGCAATAATGTTAAAAGTATTTCCACATTAGTCGTATTGTGAAAGAAGAATCAGAACAAAATGGAAAAACCACAAGAAGAAAAAAAAAACAAAAAAGTGAAAAATAATATGCTTTGATTTGCATTCAGACTCCATAGTTCTTTTCCTGGATGTGGTTAGCATTTTCCAGAATGAATCTTTTGGAATTGTCTGAGATCATTGTATTATTGAGAAGGCTATGTCTATCAAAGTGAATCCTCTCACAATGTTGCTGCTGCTGTTTACAATGTTCTCCTGGTTCCACTCACTTCACTCAGTATCAGGTCAAGTAAGTCTTTCCAGATTTTTCTTAAATCTGCTTGTTTATCATTTCTCATAGCAAAATAGTATTCCATTATATTCATTCACTATAATTTGTTCAGCCATTCCCCAATTGATGGGCATTCCCTCAATTTCCTATTCTTTGCCACCATAAAATGAGTTGCTATAAATGGTTTTGTACATGTAAATTTTTTTCCCATTTTTATAATTTCTTTGGTATACAAACCTAGTAGTGGTATCACTGGACCAAAGGGTTTTATAGACCTTTTGAAATGGTTCCAAACTGCTCTCCAGAATGGTTGGATCAGAACAATGCATTAGTGTTTCAATTTTCCTACATCTTCTCCAACATTTATTATTCTTTTCTGTCATATTAGCCAATCTGATAGGTATGAGGTGATACCTCAGAGTTATTTTAATTTGTATTTCTTTAATCAATAATGATTTTGAGCATTTTTTCAAATGATTATAGGTAGCTTCATTTTTTTATCTGAAAACTGCTTGTTCATATATATATATATGTATATATATATATATATATACATATATATATATATATATATTACCATTTGCAATAGGGGAAGGGCTTGCATTCTTATAAATTTGACTGTTTTCTATAAATTCTGGAAATGAGATCTTTATCAGAGACACTGGCTGTAAAGACTATTCCCAAGCTGTCTGCTCTCATTATAATCTTGGCTACATTGGTTTCACTTTTACAAAAACTTTTAAATTTAATATAATATAATATAATCAGAATTATCCATTTGCATTTCATATTGTTCTCTATCTCTTGTTTGGTCATAAATGATTCCCTTCTCTCTGTTCAGCCTCATCTGGCCTTTTCATCAAGAGAGTTTGAAAGTCCTCATTTCATCGAAAGTTAATCATCTCCCCTGAAAGATTATGCTCAGTTTTGCTGGATAGCTGATTCTTGGTTGTAATTCAAACTCCTTTCCCTTCTGGAATATCATATTTTAAGCTCTCTGTTCCTTTAATGTAGAAACTGCTAAGTCCTTTGTAATCCTGACTGTGGCTCCTTGCTATTTGAATTCTTTCTTTCTCACTGCTTGTGGTGTTTTCCCCTCGACCTGATAATTCTGGAATTTGGCTATAATATTCGTTGGTATTTTCATTTTGGGCTGTCTTTCAGGAGGTGAGTAGTTGATTCTCTAAATGACTATTTTACCCTCTGGATCTAACATATAGGAGCAGTTTTCCTTGAAAACTTCTTGAACAATGCTGTTCAGGTTTTTTTTTTTAATCATGGATTTCAGGTAGTTCAATAACTCTTAAATTATCTCTCCTACAGCTTTTTATTAGGCCAGTTTTTTTTTCCAGTGAGGTACTTTACATTTTCTTCTACTTTTCATCCTTTTGATTTTCTTTGACTAATTCTTAGTGACTCATAGAGTTATTAGCTTCCACTCACCCAATTCTAATTTTTAAGGAGTTATTTCTTCAGTTAGCTTTTGTACTTCCCTTTCCATTTGGCCAATTCTATTTTTTTAAAATTTATTTTCTTGTTTACATCATTCATTTCCACAAGATTTTGAGTTACAAATTTTCTCCCCTTCTTTCCCCTACCCCCAACTCCAAAACAGCTATCCCACTGTAAAGCCCCTCCCCTTATCCGTTCTTTTTTATGTCCTCCTCCAATGCCCCTCTAACTTTCTGGTAGGGCAGGGACGGTCTCCCTACCCCAGTCTCTGTATGTCTTAATTCTCAGTTCCATGTGGTTAATAATAATAATAATTGTGTGTATATAACATTTGATTGTAGAGCTTTAAATTCTAGATTCTTTTGGTTCCTCCCTTGTCACCCACCCCCACTGGAAGGACAAGCAATTCAATACAGGCTATACACGTATAATTACGCAGGACATTTGTTTAGAGTTGTATTTTATGGGTATTTAAGGTGGCTATGTGGGAGCTGTAAAACTTTGCTGTTTCTACACTGCCATCTTGGCTCTGCCCCCAGACAATTCTATTTTTAAAGGAATGGTTTTCTTCAGTGGATATTTTCTTTTACATTTGACCAGTTCTATTTTTTAAGGAGTTGTTTTCTTCAGTTAATGTTTGTCCTTCCTTTTCTAGACTGTTGATTCTTTCATAAGTCTCCTGCATAGCTCATTTCTTTTACCAATTTTTCTTCTACCTCTATTACTTGATTTTTAAGATCCTTTTTGAACTCTTCCAAGAGCACTTTTTGGGCTTGAGACCAATGCATATTTTCATTTGAGGCTTCACATGTAGGCAGTATAATATTGTGGTCCTTTTCTGAGTTTGTGTTTTGATCTTCCCTGTCTTGATAGTAACTTTCTATGGTCAGGGCTGTCTTCTGTTTCTTATTCATTTTTCAGCATATTTAGTGATGTTTAAAATTGTGCTCTGCTTCTGGTACACAGGGGCACCATCTCAAGCTTCTCATGCTGGTCGTCAATGGCCTAGCCACTGGCTTTCCATGCTGGGGTCTAAGGTGCTTGTGGTTTGTCCACTGTCCTGGGGGTGGCCTGGCCTAGTCACACTTATACCTGGACTCTGAGGCTTGCAATTTGCCTTATATGCCAAGACTGGAGGTCTCACTGCTGGTCTGCTAAGCTTGGAGAGAGGGACTACAGTTGCTGATCTGTGCTATGCCTAAGAGTCTCCCACTGGTTTACCCAGAATATCATCTACTGTGGGCTGCATTTCCCCTTTAACAAATGAGACAGACTTTTCCTGAAATCCTTCTAAGTTATCTTAAACTGGAAAGTGGTTTTACTCCATCTTTTGTGGGTTCTGTCGCTCTAGAACCTGTTTAGAGGCTTGATTTAATGGTCTGAGAGAAGCTGTATAGAGTTCAGGGGCCTTCCTGGCTTCTCTCCGCCATCTTGCTCTGCCCCTACAACCTGTTCTTTGTTACAGAACAGTAGAATTTCATCAGACTTCAGAGAACACTCGTCCCTCTGGAGTGAGAGCTCCTGAGCTTCTTAGGGATGTTTTCCACCTTTGGTGTCTAGTGGATCCGCCGACTCTCACCTGTGGCTCCAAGAAACCGTAGCATGTGGAATGGCCAGACCCTTTTAAGCCATTTTGGCAGAGAGGCTAAAGCAGTTTGAAAGTAAGCGATGGGCCTCAGACCCGTCAGTGAGTTAGGAAGGTGTCTGCCCCAAGTAAGTAAAGACCTTCTGTGAAATAAGCAGATTAAATAATTTTGTTCCACTGGCCATGAAGGCAGCTGAAGCGGGCACTGTGCCTCACTTAACGGCACAAGTCAAAAGGCATCACCTATGCCATTCTACCATTTTTACGTACCTCAAAATCCTGTGATGGGCAAGTGACAAAGGAGCAGGTGTAGACATACTGGGAGCTATTGTCACAACTCTGCACACAAGTGGCCTAGAGTATAGTGTCATCTTTTTACTGGACAGAAGCAGCAGTGCAATTTGACAGCTGTCAGATGTCTGAGGAGCCTTTTTTAGGGACTGCATTGTTCATTTCATGGAGTAAGGAAGGGGCTGGAAAAGGTGCCCTAAAAATTGTCTACTTCACCTAACCCAACTCTGTCTAGCTTATAGCTGTAGGAGGCTATCCTACCCTGTGATCAAAACACAAAAAAATTTACAAAAACTTTTGCAAATATGATTCCACTCATGGAACCAGTATGATTTCTCCTGGAGTTGTCAAGCAACAAACACCATAATGACCATTCCGTGGCCTTTTATGAAGCCACACTGACTCTCAGGTAAGTGACCATCTTCCAGGTGAAGGATCAGCCTATTAAGGAGGACTCTGGCAATAATCCTGCCTGCAACAACTAAAAGAGAAATCCTCCTATGATTGTGGCAGGACAACCTATTTCCTTTTCTTTTATAGAAATGGGCAATAGAGGCATCCTTGAACTCCTGGGGGTTGACCTCTTCTTACCATGTAACTTGGAAGATTTTGATCAGGTTTTGTATGACTAAAGGTGCCCTGCCTTGTAAATCTCAGTTGGAATTGCTGAGACTGGGACATGGAATATGCATACACCTATGAAATCCACTAGACTCTGAAAGACAAACTTCTCATTGTGACAGAACTCAGCAGGTATTGCAGCCCAGTAGCAGGCCAGCTTACAGGAGTCAGAGATGTATACACGTTTTTCTGCACTGGCCATAGTGATTGGGAGTGCTATGAAGCTGGCTTAGGTTTTACAATCAAAACAAATCTTGTCAATAAATTTGTATGTCTCCAAAAAGGAGTGAACAACAGGTTCAGGACAATTTTCCATTTGTAGGAAGGTGCCATGCCATCATCATAATTGTGTATGTTCCACCATGGTAAATTCTGATGAAGTCAAAGAAATAAATTTTTATGAAGACCTGGAAACCTTCATCATCAATGTGCCAAAGCAAGAAAAGCTTGTAACTCTGGGTAACTTCAATGCCAAAATAGGCACAAACTGTCAGACACAGCAAGGAGTCATTGGGAGTAATGGAGATGGAAACAGAAATGGCAATGGTTACTTACTATTGAAGACTTGTGCATCTTATGACCTTCTCATCACCAAAGTTGTCTTCCATTTTCCCAAATGCAATGAAACTTCACGGATGCATTGTTACAACAAACATTGGCATTTAATAGATTATGTCATTGTAAGGAGAAGAGACAAGAAAGGTAATGAGTATGACAAAGGCAATGTATAGGACAGAGTACTGGACTGATCTTCTCCAAGCTAAACACACAATCAGCAAAAGTGGTGACCCCAAGGCAAGATGAATACCATAAGGTATAATGATACTGGGATTTGAAGATCTTCCATGCCCCTTGAACTTGCTGACGTAGCAGGAAGGGGTAGAGCAAGAGAAAGCCGGAACTAAACTAGCGTCTATGTGGCGGTGACTGGAAGCAGCAGCGGCAGCAGTGGCAGTGGTGGCAGTGGCAGTGGCGGGAACTCCTTTGTCTTTGAGCCAACCAGAATCTCTGCTAAGGACTCTTGCTGTGGACTGCCAGGGACAAGAACTGTGGAGGGGCCGCAGTTGCTGGGAGCAAGCTGCCTGGATGCTGAGCAGTTGCCATAAGTGAGGAGAGGAGGATCTTTGACTGAGGTCGCCTGTCCTGTTTTGAAGGCTTGAGTATGTGTGTGTTTACTAGTCTTTAACTATATGTGCCAACTTCATAACTACTGTGTTGGCTTTGACTTTCTGGTTTTGGGACACAGTTTTCTGGTATTTGAATAAATGCTCTGACTACATTTCTCATGTAGAGAGCCCGTTACATTTTGTGATTAATAACCATATCAGCATACTTATAGTTACTGTTGGCATTGTGAATACTGCATTGCTGATACAGAAGGCTTAATGACAACGAGTTAGAGTGATTTTATGTGCTTGAATAGCTTATTGCCAACTTCAAGGGAAAACTAAGCCACCACAAGTTTGCCAACAGTGTAGCAGAAAAAAAAGTGGACAGTTTTCAGAGATTTGGTATACAGAACCTCATTACTCATCTGGGCAAGAATATTCACAAAAATCAAGATTGGTTTAATGAAAATGATGGAGCAATTCAGAAAATGTTAAGTGAAATAAGAGAACTCCACAGAGTTTGCCAGCAGGATAGTTCATCTAATCTCTAAGAAGGCAGCATTTAACACCATCAAAAGTAAGGTGCAAGTGAAGCTTACAGAGATTCAGGATTCTTGGCTGAGAAAGAAGACTGAGGAAATTCAGTTGTACAGTGATAGTTACAATGCAAAACACTTTTATGAGGTCTTGAAGGTTTCTTATGGGTCAAAACCCATGGTACATCTTGGCTACTCAATGCTTATGGAACATGTTGATCAGTGATAAGGACATGCTCCTGGAAACATGGGCTGAACACTTCCATAATGTTTTTAACAGACTATCAACACATGATGCTGAAGTCATTGACCATATATCTCAGGTTGAAGTCAGTCCCTCTTGAACTGAACTTCCAATTGAAGTAAAGGTCTAGGATATCATTAGGATTTTCTCATGTGGCAAAGCACCTGGTCCTAATTCTATTCCAGTTGAGATTTACAAGGCAGGGCTCCTTTGGTCATACAAAAGTTGACCCCAAATCTTCCAAGTCATATGGCAAGAGGAAATTGTCCCCCAGAAGCTCAAGGATGCTTCTAATGTCCATCTCTATAAAGGAAAAGGAAATATGGTGTCCTGTGACAGTCACAAGAGGGTTTCTCTTTTAGTTATTGCAGGTAAGATTCTTTCCAGAGTCCTCTTTAATAGGCTGATCCTTCACCTGAAAGATCATCATTTACCTGAGAGCCAGTATGCCTTTCAGAAAGGGCTGAGGAAAGTTGATATGGTATTTGTTGCTTGACAACTCCAGGAGAAATGCCAGAGGCAGAACCAGTTTGTACACAATATTCACCAATCTGACCAAGGTCTTTGATGCAGCCATTCATGAAGGCTTATGAAAGATCGTGGCAAAATTTGCTTTCCCACAGAAGTTCATCACTATTGTATGTCAGTTCCATGAGGTCATGCTTGCATGGATTGTGGATAATGGACAATGCTTTTGCATTTTCCTAGTTATCAACAGAGTGAAGCAGAACTACATGCTTACTCCCATGCTTTTTAGCATGATGTTTTCAATGATTTTAGATGCCTTCAATGGGATAAAATGGCATTAATTTCACCTACCACACTGAAGGTAAAATATTTAATTTGAAAAGGCTACAAGCCAAGGTTAAAGTGGAAGGAGAGCTGACGTGCAATTTTTCATTTGCAATTGTGCACTCAATTCAAACTCTGAAGCTGAGATGCAGCAGAGTTTGGATCAAGTCTCTGTAACTTGTGCTGATATTGATTTGATATTTAACAGCAAGAAAACAGGTTCTCCACAAGCCAGCACCATAGCATCCATATGTGGAACCATCAGTTATAGCAAATGGAGAAATGTTAAATGCTGTGGATAAGTTCATCTACACTGACAGTATATATTTCAGGGACATATACACATAGATGATGAGACTGATGCTTACCTTGCCAGAGTTAACTCAGTGTCTGAGATACTCTGAAGGAAAGTGTGGGAGAGAAGAAGTATTAGGTTGCCTAATGAACTGAAGGTCCACAGAGACTCATTTTACTGGCCTCACTGTTATATGCCTGTGAAACCTGGACAATATACCAGTGCCAAGACATGAAATTGTGTAACTTCTATTTGAATTGTCTTAGGAAGATTCTGAAGATCTCCTGGCAAGATAAAATTTCAAACGCTGAGGTCCTTTCTCAAGCTGAAGTGACAGTCAAAGTCTGCTGCAGAGAAAACAATTTGAATGGACTGACAACATTGTTTGAATGCCAAACATACATCTGCCTAAAAGACTATTTTATAAGAACTCATGCGAGACAATTGTCCACATAGATGTCAGAAGAAGCAATACAAGGACATGCTCAAAGTCTCTCTAAAGAGGTTTGGAATCAATTGTGAGACATGGGAGATAATAGCACAATTCAGCTCACCCAGCAATGCATATTCTCACGTTTCCTTCTGTGGTCTCCAGTGTGAGTAAATAGTCTGTGTTGCCTTCTGAATTTGGTTGTTCTTGCTCATTATAAAAGGATTTGATGGTCCTAGCCTTTGCAGTTTCCTTCTTCCCCATTGTGAGCACTTATGTCCTGGATTTTTAGAGTGGCTATCCCCTTTTCGGGTGTTGAAGTACTGAACTTCTTAGGTGTTGAAGTACTGAGATAGGGGTTTGGTAGCTGTAAGCTCTGAGTGTGAGGACTGAGGCCAAGACCAGGACTCTCAATGATTCCCCTGAGCTACCCTGAGGCTTACAGAGTAACCTATGGGGGTGGGGTGGTCTTTCAGGTTTCACCTCTGTCTTTGGGCTACAGCTTAGGCAGGTTCAGTAGCTGGAAGCCAAAGGGCCAGGCTGCAGTTGTTGTTAGGGCCTGATGGCTCCACCCTCCTGGGCTTAGGCTCTGTACTGTCTTCCTTCCCCTTTCCTCAGCCACACACAAACCTGTGGCTGTTTCCACTAATTCAAGATTTTACTCTGGGTGGAGCATTTAACTCTGAACTTTTCTGGGTCACGGAGGGGGGATCAGAGCAACTAAACTTTATTCCCCCATCTTGGCATCTGGAAATTTGGGTGTATGATTTTAAACATCCAGGTTGCCCCAAGGAAAGCTGCTGATCCTGCTGTGGGCCCCGAGTTTTTTCCTACTCTGTTGGATGGTCCTCTGTCCTGTGGTGAGGCAGCTGCAAATCCCTTTGGCTGGGTGAGTCTGCTGGCTGCTTGGGGCTTCTTCCCAGTCTGCCATACTCTGTTCTCAGCTCCATGCTGGTGCAGCATCTGTGTGCTCCGGGTTCTCCTTGCCCAGACCTGAGTAGGCACTTTCCTGGGCCAGGAATCTGCCACTCTCTGTATCCTACTGGGTTCTGTCACTCTTAAATCCATTTAAATTTACTTTTTAGCCTTTAGCGACAGAATTGTTCAAGACCCTGGAAAGGCTACTGCTTCCTTTCCACCTTCTTAGCTCCAGCCCTTGAACAGGAATGCATATTCTCATCACAGAAGGTGTTGTGCTCTATGGGCAAAGCAGTAGCTCAAAAGAAACATGTGATGTACACATTTAGAGAAATCTCCACTCCCAACCTGTGGTAGAGCCTTTGGAACTCAAAATTATCTGCTCAGCCACAGCTGAGTGCACTGTACCTTGACTCCAACATAGACATGTCATTTTGATCCTCTCCAAGTACAAAAGACACCAACCAACCATTCCATCACAATCATATGCTACAGCTTATTCAGCCATTCCCCAACTGATGGGTATTCCTTCAATTTCCAGTTCCTTGTCCGACAAAGAGAAATGCTATAAATATTGTAGAACAGAAGGAGTCTTTTATTTTCTCCCTGATAACCTTGGTAAACATTCTTAATAGAGGTATTGCTGGGTCAAAGAGTATACCACAGTTTTGTAATTCTTTGGGCATAGTTACAGATTGTTCTCCAAAATCGTTGGATCGGTTCACAATTTCAGCAACAGTGTATGAGTATCTCAATTTTCCACAATCCCTTCTAACATTTGTCATTTTTGTTTTCTATCATTTCAGCCAATCCAATGAGATGATATCTTGAAGCTGTTTTAATGTGCATTTCTGGAATCAAGGACAATATAGGGCATATCTTCATATGACTATATATATCTTTGACTTTTTTTCCTCTAAACATTTCCTATTCATATCATTTGACCATTTATCAATTGAGGAATGATTCATATTCTCATAAATTTGGCAAAATTTTCTATATATTTGAGATGTGATAGACTTTCAAATATTTGAGAGAAACCATTAATTTCCCATCTCCCCATGTTTGTTCTTCTTCCTGCTAAACAAAACTATACCAGTCAAATGATTCTCATACAATATAAACTGAAGGCACTCTACCACCATGGTTGACCTCTTCTAGAGATCTCCCAGTTTGTCAGGGTCTTTCCAAAATATGATGCCTAGACATGGCTTCCATACTCAAGATTTACACTGTATAGTAGAAAGGGACAAGGACTTGGTGTTAGAAGACTGGAGCTTGAGTAGTGACTCTAGCATTTTCTATCTGTATAATGCTGTGCAAATCCTCTGAACTCTCTGGTATTCACTTTCCACATCTGTATAATGGAGGCATTGAACTAGATGAAATCTTAGATCCCTTTTAGCTTTAAATTTATAGTCGTCATGGTCTAATTATGATAAAGTAAAGTAGCATTAATTCCTCCCTGGTCCTAGATGCTATACCTTTCTTAATATAACCTAAGACCACATTTTCTTGGATATTTCATCACAAGCTGTACTCTTTTTTTCTTTTCCCCCAGTTTATTAAATTGTTTATTTTTAGTTTTCAACATTTACTTCTGTTAGGTCTCTGATACCTCACGTAGGGTGATGTGATAGGTTGAACCGATCCTCAGCTGACAGGAGTGCACGTGATCACCTGGGAGTGGAATGCGAAGACTGCACCTGTTGGCAATATGCAGGATTGTGCATGTCGGAGAAAAGTATCTCTCCACCTTCGGGGTGATGCACGATTGGCTCGCTGTGGCCAGGGCATAGCCAGGGGAGGGGCCTTAAGGGGCCCTGGAGAAAGGACTTAAATACAGGCTACCCGGAAGGCAGGGAGAGTTCCAGCCACACCCGGCATAGAGAATGTACTCTCATTAAAAGCTAGAAGCAAGTCCTGTGTCCTGAGTTTTCTGTGCAGCTATTTCTCCCAGAGTAAGTGGGAGCCGGGGATGCCCGAGGCCTGTTGAGGTGGATATAGTTCCTATACTTCCTGACCCAAAAAGATAACCTTCACCCGACTAAAAAACCGTAACAACTTCCATAAGCTTTAAAGTTTCTCCCCTTCCCTTTCCCTCCCTCTCCAAGATGGCATGCAATCTGATATGGGCTCTACACATACATTTCTATTAAACACGTTTCACATTAGTTATGTTGCATAGAAAAATTATAATGAATGGGAAAAACCATGAGAAAGAAAAAAACACAAAATAAAACAAAAAAGAAAATAATCTGCTTCTCTTTGCATTCCACATCCATTGTTCTTTCTCTGGATATGGCTGGCATTTTCCACAATCTACTCTCATATCACTTATAGTCAAATGATTTCAAATGTCTGTCTGTCTAGCCACAACTTACTAATATTGTACATGTAAAATGTATTTCTTGAGTCAGTGTAAGACATTACATTCACTTTTATTAAATTTCATTTTATTAGTTTTGACCCAATTGCTTAATAATGTGGCCATGCTTCTAGTAACTGAGGCTCAAAGACTTGTTGTTATTCCTCTCCTTTATTATTAATCTCAAGTTCTGTCTATTTTTCATTAAAAAGGTCTCTGATATCCATCTGTCCCTTTCTTTCTATTTCCATTATCACTAATATGATTCAAGTCCTCATAAATTCACTTACGCAAAAAAAAATATGAATTCAAATCTTCTGTTTTTTATTTCAACATCCTCCATAACATGGTGCTATTTCACTCATCCAATTTTAGTTTTTGTTACTCTTATTTTTATTTTTCGCTTTTTTGGGGGGGGAGGGTAAGACAATTGAGGTTAAGTGACTTGCCTAAGGTCACATGACTAGGTTTTTTTTTTTTATAACTATCTGAGGCCAGATTTGAACTCAGGTTCTCCTGACTCCAGGGCTAATGCTCCATTCATTGCACCACTTAGCTGCCCCACGTTTACTCTTTTAAATATTCCCTCTCCTCTAGACAGACCCGTCTCTCCCTTATCCAAATCCTTTCTAGGCAGCTCAATGGTTGCCTATACCTTGAAGCTTTCCCTGAGAAATAATAGTGATAATAAAATGTTTACATATAGAACTTTAAATTTTTCAAAGTATTTCTATACCTGTTGAATAACTCTCTGGAGTAAAATACTGAAGGCATTGTTTTCCAGTTTTATTGATGAGAAAACTGAAGCCGATGATGCAGAAATTCAGTGATTTACTTATTGCCTAAATGTTAGTGAGGATTTGAATCCACTAGAAGCACATCTTGAACCAAAGTCTTTCTAGCTTCAAAGCTAGATTTCTATCCATTAAATAGACACTTGCCTCTGTTTATAATAAACTCCTGAGAAACAGGGAGCATGTACTTCTTCTAAATAGAACTTGTTCAATTGACAATTGGCTGATAATAAACTATCACCTGAAATTGTACAAATAGATTTGCTTGTGGTTAAAATATTTTGTTTTAGCTTTACGTTCCTTAAAGAACTAGCCAATAAGAGTTCTGAAGGATTTCTTTCAATCTCATCTATTTAAACTGAGACAAATGTCATTTAAACAATTATTCTAAATCAAGACTTGGTTCCATTTTCCTTTTACTCCCCACATCTCTTTGGAACTCAACAGGGAAAGGTCTTCTGTGGGAGAAAAAAGCTATTGTTCAAGGGATGGGAGTGAGGCTTGTTACTTCGATCTCAGTGTTCTCTAAAGAGTAGTTAGAACATGCACTAAAAAAAAAATCTGATAGTCTTTCTCAACTCATTAAT
Organism: Pseudocheirus occidentalis; assembly: GCA_028646575.1. Lineage (NCBI taxonomy): Eukaryota > Metazoa > Chordata > Mammalia > Diprotodontia > Pseudocheiridae > Pseudocheirus > Pseudocheirus occidentalis. The sequence continues at coordinate 41,938,919 of CM053601.1, read as the reverse complement.
TCTTAAGTACTGGTTACTTCTGCAGAGTGAAGGGGTTCTTGATCAGTGAGAGTGACCAGAAGAAACAAAGATGAGAAGTAAAATATTAAAATCTCCAAGGTGGTAATGGTAAAATTTTAGTTAAAATATGTGCTGTGGTAGATTGCTCTATGAGTGCACATATGAAAACTGAATTTAAGAATACTTTGGATCATAAGTTTAGATTCAGAGGCAACCTTAAAGATCATCTATTCCAGTCACTTCTTCTTATAGATGAGACAATTAGGACTCAGAGAGAATAAATGATTTGCCCTTGGTGTCACAGGTAGGAATGACAGAGCCAGGATTGCAATTCAGACCCTTGTGGTGTTCCTGACTATTTCACTAATGTGGTTAAGACCTTCAGAAAACCACTGCTCACCAAGCTGATCTTGGATGGTCAAATATCCATTTAGAGGAAGAATAAAAATAATAGGTGATGGTTAAGAAAACAAAATCCTTAGGGCCATGAGACCTGGTGGGATGAGATGCACTGAACATTCATCAATGTTGAGAGACCATTTTTTATGGGTCTTGAGGTCTGAAATCAGTAACAATACCAATGCTTTTGTAGCTGAACACACTGTGTTTTGACAGATTCAGTGTGTGATGGTTGGTGGCCCTGAAGTTAGTTGAAGATGGAGTGGACCATTCACTGGAAAACAAAACGAAACATAGTCTGTTTGGTTTATACTGTTGTATATAAACTGTCCTATATATGTAAATGTCTTTATATGTTCTATATATGTAAATAGTCTTTTCCACCATCCCTACCCTTTTGATAAAACCAATATATGCTTGATTCTTAGGGTTGTACCCACCATTTTGGGGTCTTCACAAGATAAAACTTTGAACAAAATGATCAAATTTTATATACTGAGCAATTCTATAAACCCATAAAATAGAAAAGAACTATCTTCTCCTAAGTAAAAAGTTTAGGGCTAAATGCATATACAACATGTCAAAGAGAAAAGGGATCAACTGTGTATTTCAATAGTGATTGAAGGTACCTGAGGGAAGGCAATGACAAAGATTAAGAGGTGACTGGAGAGAGAGAGAGAGAGAGAGAGAGAGAGAGAGAGAGAGAGAGAGAGAGAGAGAGAGAGAGAGACAGAGACAGAGTAAAAAAGAGCACAAAAGAATAAATGAAGAAAAGAAAGTCCCACATACAATAAAACTTTATAAAAGCCCTTTTAACAGTAGATGAGAACTGGAAACAAAGAATGTACCCATTAATTGAGGAGTGACTATATAAATTGTGGCACATTTATGTAATGAAATATTACTGTGCCATAAGAAACAATAAATATGAAGAAGAAAAACATGGGATGATATGAATGGGGAAGACTTACATAAACTGAATGATTAACTAAACTGTGGTACATTAATATAATGAGGTGTTACTATACCATAAGAAACAATGAATATGAAGAAGTCAGAGAAACTTGGGAAGATATATATATACATACATGCATACATATGTGTGTATATATACACACACACTGTTATATATAAATTGTTATATATATAAACTGTTGTATATATGTAAATGTATCTCTATGTATATCTATACTTATGTATGTGTGCTGTATGTATCTCTTAATAACAAAATGGTATTAAATACTGTGTATTCCAAGGACCAAACTTTACCCCAAAGACAAATGAATGACATTGTCCCCTTCATTCCAGAATTAGACAACTGTGGATGTTGAATATTTCATACACTTCAGACATGGTCCATGTGTTAAATAGCTTTGTTAAATTATCTTTCTTTCCTCCTTCTTCTTTAATCTTGTTTACAAAGGAAAGTTTGCTAAGGAATGAATGGGGTAGGGTTATGTTTGTTAATAAATAATAAAGGTGACATAAAAAGTCTTGATAAAAATTATTTTGAAAAGGGTCAAGCACAGGTTAGTGAAACATTTTCCTTTAATTAGTTTCTATTGCAACATATTTTAATAATTTTAATGTGCAGTATGGATAGGGTCAAGGAAGCCTCTTAGGTCCCTTGCAATTGAGGAAACCCAACATGGACATAAACACACATACACACAGAAAGACACAGACACAGACACAGACACACACAAACATGCATCAAGAAAATGTAGGGGAAAGAGGGAAATGACTCCACAAAAGTCCTATTACAATGTCTCATAATTGTCTGTGGAAGTTTTTACCATGCTAGAAAATATTGTGCCAATTGCAGCTTGTGTTTGCTGTATGAGGATCAGCATGGCTAAATATGGAGATCATTGTAGTGCCAATGTGATATTCACAGCACCAATGGAGACTATGAATATGCCGGCATATTCTGAATCTCAAAACATAACAGACTCTCCACATATAAGACAGAAGCAAAACATTAATTCAGATACCAGAAAGCCAGAGCGCAACACCAGAAAACCTAATTCATCATGACAAAACAGAAATCTATTCACAGTAATACTGCAGAGAGCAACAACATTCCAAAACCTTCTCACAAACATTTAAAAGTCTAGCTTTCTCCTTGCCTGTGCTCTCTCTCCTCCCTCTGTGTTAACTGCTTTGCCTCCCAGCTTCCTCTCAGCTCTACTCCACCCTTCCTTCTCCACCCGTTCAGCAAACTCCAGTGACCACAGGCTCCATGAGATTACATTCAGCTTATTAAGAGGCAAGACAGATCTTCAAATTTCCTTTACCATTATGGCCATCTACACTGCAAGTTATACAATTATGAGAACATCGAGGGAACAATAATGAAGATACACGAAAGGGGAAAAGTACTGAACTGCTGAAAAATAAACTGACAGATGCTATTAATGAAAATGATGATTAAGAAAGATGACATCAAAACAATAAAAATAATAAGAGATAATGTGTATAGTATTTGAAGGTTTGCAAACTTGAAGGGTTATATATGCTACCTTTTTTGATCTTTACAAGAAGCTTACACCTCTATTTTACAGAGAAGGAAACTGAAGGAGTCAGAGGTTAAATGATTTGCTCAGAGTTGCTTCTTCTCAATCAGTTTCTGAGGCTGGATTTGAACTCAGGTCTTCCTGGCACCAGACTCAGTGCTCTATCCACTGTACCACCCAGCAGACTCATATTTTTTTGCCAAAATTCCCTGTTACTGCCACTCTTCTACTCACACAAATTCACCACCCTGGAGTCATCTTTGACTTTTTCTTTTTACCCAATGTTCATGTCCAACTCTAGAATGCCCCATGAATTATTTGGGATAAAAAAAATTAATTAAGTAACAGCACTAGTTACACATGTGGGCTTCTAACGACACTAGAGTGACTATGGATCACATTAGCCTCTCTCCTCATGCAGTCACCTCTTAAGCGCTACCACAATAGATGTGTTAAGTGCACATTTTGTTTGAGCAATGGCACTTTCTTTGAGAAAAACCACATTTTCTACTGCTCTATTTAGGTAGATTTGTAACTGTTACTAGTAATAATAAAGATAAGAATAAGAATAAATAGCTAACATGTAAACAGTACTACGTACCAGGCACTGTGCTAAAGTTCTTTACAATTATTACCTTGTTTTTATTCTTAACAACTTTGAGATGAAGGTGCTATTATTATCCCCATTTTAAAGATGAGGAAATTGAGGGAATCAATAATTAAATGACTTGGCCAGAGTCACACAGCTGGTAAAGTGTCTCAGGCTAGATTTGAACTCAGGCTCACCTCTTTTACCGCTTAACTATGGGTATTGATCCTATTAATGCAGAAGGCAAAGTTATACTTTCTCATTTCATATGATGTTATAGAGGATAATTAGATTATAATATTAATAAAAGAACAATCATTTTGTTTTTGGAACAAGAACAATTACTTTCCATGTACCACACTCTAAGCTTGTACTTACCCAGGCCACAAAAACCAAAATGAAAAAGGCCTTTAAGTTGCTTATATTTTAGGATTGAAAGTGACCTCAGAATGAGTTAATGGCTATTAAGTCATCTGATGCACCTCCCTTACTTTATACTTAAAGAAAATGAGTCATAGAAAAGTTAAGGACTTACCCAAGGTCACACAGATAGTGAGTGCCATACCTGGGATTTGAACCTAGGAGTTTTGATTTAAATCCTATGTTTTTAATCCTCAGTCTCTGTCTCTTTTCAGTTCATTGACCATAACAGAGGAGAATTTAAGATGCTTGATGACTTCTTTTGTCTTGTATTTCTAAGAGCTTTGCAAATGGGAGGTCCCTAATAAATATGTATTAAGTTCAATTTAGTCATTCAAATTGATATCCCCCTTAGTTTCTAGAACAATGTCTTATACGGTTGTTAAATAAATTAATTGAAATGAAACAATTGCATTGTTTTATTTTTCACTACACCAGATTTATTTAGAAATCCCACAAGATCATAGAATCATATGTATCTCAGACCTAGAAGAGATTTTTAAGACTATTCAGTCCAAATCCCTCATTTTACAAAATACAAATACTTAACAGAACCTTCAAATTTCATAAATTTACATAAAAATATACTTCGCTTAAAAAATTATCCAAAGTACAAGCATGTGACAACTCTTACCCAAACTCTACTTTGAAGTAACTGTGAAGGGTGAGAAGTTTAACTCATCTCTTAACATTTTCATACCCTCTCTGTCCTTCCTTATTTTTGGAATACCCCAAATTCAGACTTAGTATGGCATTTCCAATATTTCAAAACTTTTAATCTCATATTCAATATCTTTAATTTTCCTTCTATTTTGTGATTGTCTCACTGCAGCAGCTTGGTATTTGTAGAAAGATCCCTAGATTTGGAGTCCAGTGATATAGTTGGAAATATGCCTCTGACTCCTGTGTGACTTTAGGCAATTTACTTAACTTGTTTTGGCCTCAGTTTTGTAATCTGTGAAATACTGGGTGTTGAACTAGACAATCTTTGAGGTCTTTTCCTGTTCAAAATCTGTGGTCCTTAATATGGTCTAAAGCTGTAGTTTTCGTTTGCGACCTAGCTCGTAATTTCCCTTCACCGGCCACAGCACAGTCAAGGGATGCATCAGACTCTTTTACAACCAATTCAATAATATTGACTTGTCTTCAAATTGTCCTAAGGGCATCTGTCAAAAATTCTAAATGGACATCTCTATACCCTACGGGTCCATACAGATCACTAATAATTATAGCTGTTATTTAAAAACCCATGATTCCTTTCTGTATGTCTGTGCCATAGATCAATATTCTTATTTCCATTTCATAGATGGAGACATTAAGCTCAAGCTACAAATGGAACAAGGTGACTTGATAAATATGGCATAGGTTGTAAGTGGCAAGTTAGGAATTAATCTCTAAATCAATCAATTTCTCTCTCTTCCCCCCCCCCCCCTTTGTCTGTCTGTCTCTGTCTCTCTCTTTCTCATCTCACAGAAAGACTTTCCAAGAACTAAATTTCTATAAATTAAAACCCCCCATATCCCTTTTGGGAAGGAATTAAGCTAGCAACAAATCCTGGGTGGCATATTTCTTCTTACTGCAAAATTGCAAACCAGTGTGACAACTGGTTTCCTGGGTCATCTTTCAACTAAAGAGTGTATATACCAATGAAATAGTACCAAAGTTTAGTTTTTTCTGTAGAGCACACACAGGGTGGCATGAAGCCCTTGGCAAATAAGTAGGAGCAAAGTAGAATCTGTGTAAGTGTTGGAGTTTTAAATTGTTTTTAAATTTGCTTTTAAAGAAGGAGTCATGTAAGTGCATCTTATCAACCAAAGCTTCCTCTGCAGAACAGCTGGACCATATTCTCATGATCATTTCATTAAAGCAGTTAAGTGAATCCCTTCTTCCTACTTGTAGTGCTACATGGAGAGCTTAATAGGCCAATGAATCCCCTGCATGCCTTCTTCATTGTGGCAAATTGATATGTTTTAATTCCACCTTAAAATTCAGTGAATTAATAGAGCATGTTACTTTATTAGTTAACCCTTCTCTTTTGAAATGTTTTCCAGTAATTACTGGGACTTGAAAACAAGCAAACAAAAATTAATATTATAGGCAAATCCTTTCATAAAAATAAATTTCTCAAAAAGTATGTGCATGGAAATTGTTTTAGGTGATAGGGGCTCATGAGAGAAAGCCTGTGTGGTTAGGCATCTGGTCTCTAAGTCATGAAGACATTTCTCCATTTGAATTCAGCTACTAATAGTAAAAGACTGTGTTATCCTCAGAAAACACTTAACCACTTAATATCCCATGTGACTTTAAAATTATAAATCGAAGAAGTTATGTATACATGTAAGGAAAGAGATTTTCCTTTCCAGAAGCTCTGTATATTTTTACATGGATTTCCAAGTATATGTTGGAAATTATCTTTCTAGATAGGAAGAAAAAATCTAGGGAATAAAAGGATGTCAGGGTGCACCAGAGAATAAAAGTATCTCTATTAAACTGTTCCTCCTTGAAAACCACTTCACCTGCTTTCCCATGTCTTCAAAAGGAATTAGTCATAGAGGTAATATGCTGACATTTGTTTTTTTTTACTAGGAGGGCTCTTGTATATCTGAGAGATGATAGAAATTGAGAATTGCTATCCACTGTAACACATGGCTGAAAGGGCATAGGGGGCTCCAGTCAGAGAATTATCTGAGGTTACATTGCCACCATATGGCACGAGGACAAAAAGCAGTTTTTCACTAGTCCCAGCTAGATGACTGAAGGAAACATTTTAGCATTATTATACTAAATTACAGTCAAACACAGGAATTTTGTAATCTATAATGTTAAGTTGAGGCAAGAGTCCACACCTAATAAAAGAAAATCCCAGTTTCTTATATATCAGGAAGAGAGTTGCTTGTTTTTAAGAACATGAAAATATCTTTAAACATTGGGAGGATGGAACTATAGCCAGAAGAAAAAAAGACCTATGGAATTACAATGTCCTTAATTCCAAAGAGTCTTCTACTCTTAGTCTTCAGCATTTTTATAGGCCTTAAGTGTCATAGTAGACAGTACTGGGACTTGAAGTCAGGGAAATCTGAATTCTAATCTTTCTTTGTACACTCACCAGCTGGGAGACCTTGGCAAGTCTAACTTCTTGGCCTTATTTTACTCAACTGTAAAGTGGGAAGAATAATAATATCTGCCTCACAGGGTTGTGAGGATCATACTGGAGAATGCAGAGAAAATGCTTCGAAAATCCATGTGCTGTATAAATGGTAGATATTGTTATAATTCCCCGCTCCCCCTAACCTGTCTCTCTGTCTCTGTCTCTTTCTCTCTCTCTGTCTCTGTCTCTCTATCTGTCTCTCTGTCTCTCTGTGTCTCTCTTTCTCTCTGTCTCTGTCTTTCTCTATCTCTGTCTCTCTGTCTCTCACTTCTCTCTCTCTCGCCTCTGTCTCTGTTTCTGTCTCTCCCTCTCTCATTCTACCTAGACTCAGAGGTGTACTTCCCTAATTAGTCTCTGTTCTAAGGCTATTATTTTGTAGCATTTATTTTTCTTCTGAGCATAACCGAGTGGTTAATCTGTATGCAGAAATGTTAAAGAAAATATAGCCTGTGAAAGAATAGAAAATGTACTGTGAATAATTCCCTCCCCCCCAAAAATTAGTAGGACAACTTATTATTATTATTATTATTATTATTATTATTTTTGCTTTTTAGAGGGCAGGGCAGTTGGGGTTAAGTGACTTACCCAAGGTCACATGGCTAGTAAGTGGTATGTCTGAGGTCAGATTTGAACTCAGGTCCTCCTGACTCCAGGACCTGTGCTCTACTCACTGCACCACCTAGCTGTCCCAATGGTCATTTTTAAATGTTGAGTTCCAAATTGTCTCCCTTCTTTCTGCCCCTTTTCCTTGAGAAAGCAGAAATTTGATTTTGAATATATATGTGAGGTCTTGCAAAATATATTTCCGTATTAGTAATATTGCAAAAGAAAATACAAACAAAATAAGCAATGAAAATGAAGACATTTTAAAATTGTAAAATCAATCGGCATTCAGAGTTCTTCAATTCTCTCTTTGGAGGTGGATACCATTTTTTATCCTGGGTCCTTTGGAATTGTTTTAGATAGTTGAATTGATCAGCGTAGCTAAGTCTTTCACAGTTGATCATTCTTGTAACATTGCAGTTGCTATATACAATTCCTATCAAAATATTTTTTAAGAACAAATTCATGCAACCCAAGTAAAAAATCCCTGATGTAGACTGAAGAATGTAGTTCTAATTAAATGTTTTGAATTTAAATTTGAATTTAATATTAAATTTAATTTTAAAGCAAACATTCCTCCTTTGGTCCTGGTAAGTTGAGCACTCATATTTATAGGATTACATGATTTAGAGCTAGAAGAGACCATTTTGGTCCAAGCCAACCTATCCATGGTCCAAGATTCCAAAACATGACAGGATAACTTTAGGACTTACAAATGAAGTTAAACTTTCATCTCTAAAATCCATGTTTTGTGTCAGGCAATTTTTATCTAAAAGACTAATGTGAATCAATCATTTATAATAATAATAAAAATAAAAAACAATATTAACAATAGAAAAACAAATTGTGATAAGCCTTATAAACTGATACAAAGAAGCTGCTTAATTTTTTTTAATTTTCACATTATTCATGTTGTGAAAGAAAAATTAGAACAAAAGGAAAAAATAATGAGAAAAACAAACAAAAAAACAGAGAGAAAACAGCATGCTTCAAAGTGCATTCAGACTCTGTAGTTCTTTCTCTGGGTGTGGATAGCATATTCCATCATGAGTCTTCTGGAACTATCTTAAATCATTGCATTACTGAGAAGAACTAAGTCTATCAAAGCTCTTCATCACACAATGTTGCTGTTACTGTGTACAACGTTCTCTTGGTTCTGCTCATTTCACTTAGCATCAGTTCATTTTAAGTCTTTCCAGTTTTTTTCCCCTGAAATCTGCTTGTTCATTATTTCTCATAGTACAATGATATTCCATTACATTCATATATCAGAACTTGTTCAGTCATGCCCAATTAATGGGCAGCCCCTACAGCGTTTTTCTTTTTTCCTGTTTTGTCATGTTAGCCAATCTGATAGACACATGTGGTACCTCAGAGTTGTTTTAATTTGCATTTTTCTAATCAATACTAATATAGAGCATTTTACACAGTTATATAGATAGCTTTAACTCAGTGGTTCTCAACCTATGGGCTGCAACCCCTTTGGGGGTTGAACGACTCTTTCACAGGGGTCACAGGGGTTGCCTAAGAGCATTGGAAAACACATATTTCCGATGGTCTTAGAAACCGAGACACTGCTCCTCTATCTGTCTCCAGGAGGGTCCACCCACATGCAGATATCCCCACATACGAGTATTAAAGGGTCATGGCATTAGGAAGGTTGAGAACCACTGCTTTAACTTCATCTGAAAACACCCTTTTCATATCACTTGACCATATCAATTGAGGAATGATTTGTATTCTTATAAATTTGACTCCGTTCTCTACATATTTTAGAAAAAAGACATTTATCAGATACTGGTTGTAAAAATTCTTTCCCAGTTTTCTGCTTCCCTTCTAATATCTTGGTTGCATTGGCTTTATTTGTTCCCAAAGCACCTGCCTACTAGGGTTAGTGTGAAGAGAAAATGAGATAATATTTTTAAAGTGTTTTGCAAAATTTAAAGTGCCACATAAATACTAGCTGGTATTATTATTATTATCATTATTATTTTCACATACCATCCATTGGAAAAGTGGAGAAAGAAGCACATGAATTAGAGAATTCATGTGACCAGGACACATGTGTAGAGGGGGACACAGGGAGCAAAAATATCTGGTCAGGGCATAGTCTTGGTTAGGGATCCTGTCTATGTACGAGAATGACTTTTAACCCCTTTTTGTGTGTTTTCTCTGCTTTCTCATCTCCCTCTGAAGTTCCTTGACACGTTTCAAATCTCTTTTGTCATTCTGCTCTGTTCCTTTTTAGACCTTACAATCACTTCAACAAATATTTATTAAGTACCTATGTGTCACACATTATATACTACACAGAAGAGGTTGGTTTTTTTGTTTGTTTTTGTTGTTGCTGTTAATTTACTGACTGAAAAATAACTAAAATAGCTTTTAACAAATGTTCATTGAAATGTCAGCTCCTTAGGGAAGCAATTCTTTTCCTTCATACTCCTTCTTTCCTTCCTTCCTTCCTTCCTTCCTTCCTTCCTTCCTTCCTTCCTTCCTTCTTCCTTCCTTCCTTCCTTCCTTCCTTCCTCCCTCCCTCTTTTCTTTCTCTTTCTTTCTTTTCTTTCTTTCTTTTCTTTCTTTCTTTCTTTCTTTCTTTCTTTCTTTCTTTCTTTCTTTCTTTCCTCCTTTCTTCTCTTTCTTTTTTCTTCCTTCTTCCTTTTCTTTTTCTTTCATTCTTTTTTCTTCCTTACCTCCTTTTTTTCTTCTTTCTTTTTCTTCTTTTTTCTTCTTTCTTTTCCCTCCTTCCTTCCTTTCTTCTTTCTTTCTTCCCCTTCTTTCCTTTCTTTTTTCCCTTTTTCTTTCTTTCTCTTTCTTTTCTTTCATTCTTTTTTCTTCTTTCTTTTCCTTCCTTCCTTCCTTTCTTCTTTCTTTCTTACCCTTCTTTCCTTTCTTTTTTCCTTTTTTCTTTCTCTTTCTTTTCTTTCATTCTTTTTCTTCTTTCTTTTCCTTCCTTTCTCCATTCTTTCTTTCTCTCTTTCTCTCTTTCTTTCTTTCTTTCTTTCTTTCTTTCTTTCTTTCTCTCTCTCTTTCTTTCTTTCTTTCTTTCTTTCTTTCTTTCTTTCTTTCTTTCTTTCTTTCTTTCT
>CM053601.1:41908990-41927658 GCA_028646575.1 Pseudocheirus occidentalis | reverse complement strand
ACCTAATTCCAGGACATAGCTGCAAGTTACTCAAGGTAGCAAACAAGTAGTAAGCATAAGCAGCAGGATTTGAACCCAAATCTTCTGACTCTAGGGGCTAAGATCTTATTTTCCCTATCCTAACAAAATACAATGTTACTATTTTTGAATAATGTAGGTTTGTGTTAATTGTTAATAACATTTAAAGCAATATTACTCAAAGACTGACAACCCGAGTGACAGGAGGGAGGGCTTGGTATTCAGAAAACAAATATGTCACAGCATTGCAGTTAGGGAAGAAAGCCTGGTGGTACAATTGGGATAAATAGAAGCTACTCAAGAGTTCTGTCTAACAATCCTGATCTCATGGAATAATGAGAATCAATTATTTGTAATCCAAATAATTTGGGGATCCAAACAGAAAGCAAAACCAATTCTTGCCTTTAAAAGGCCTGAATTCTGTAGACATAAATCAGAACATGACAAAATTTAGGGTAGATGGAAGGTGGCCCTAGATGCGATGGCACTAACATTTGGGGTAGGGGTAGGGTAGCTTTGCCTTGATTTAATTCCCCAATCCAACATCTCAGTTTATATTAGGAATTCTTTACCTTTTATGTCACGGGCTCCTTTGACCTATAGACCACTTCTCCATATAAGGAGTTTTTTTTAAAAAAAATCAATTTGTTTTTAATTTATGAAATAAAACAAGCATTTTATAACAGAATTTTTGAAAAAAATGATTGCATGAGAAATTGTAAGTCTATTGTGTACAATGTGCTATTCTCTATGTGTGTATATATATATATATATACATATATAAAATCATGTGATTATTTTTCATTTTTTTTCTCTATCCCCGTCCTCACCCTAGAGATAAGGTTTTTAAATGCATAAAGTCACATACATAGAATTAGCAAAGGAAACAATTATATCAAAAGTTTAGGGACCTTAAGATCCTCTGCTATATATATGAGAATAAAGAGAGAATAGATGGGAAGTGGGGTCACTTAGATACATGGCATTTTCTCTTGAAGCTTTTGTGTTCAGTGTATGGTATCATATGGGGCTATTTTTTTTCTGCCTCTCTCCATTTCAAAAGAACTGTATGTTACAGAATCAACCCAGATATGTGAAAAACATACATGCAAAGGAGTCAAAGACACTCTGGCCTCTGTAACGACAGTATAAAATAATCCTAAGTAACCATGATGACAATAATAAGGTCTGTTGGGATAATGCCTGTACAGAGGGAACATTAGGAAGGCCCTCTCATGGAAATCTGTCCCAAGGAATAAAAAGTGTATTGATTCTTGCATAGTACGAGGAGGGACAGCAACCCTAACTGCCTGGCAGATGCTTGGGATGTTTCTTTTATGGGATTCGTCTCATTTATGGGTTTTGCCCTAAGAGTTAAAGAAGAGCTCCCATGACTTTGTGCTTGACTGGGCTTTTCATAATCCATAACCTGAACAGAACATAATAGTTTTAACAACTCAAACACTCCAGGGAGAAAACCTTGTCTTTCAGAGTGAGAGCTTTTTATCTCTTGGCAACCTAGAGAAACAGAGAGGATGCAGGGAAGATGATTCAGTAGGAATGCTGTCTAAAACCCCAGTGCCCGAGACACTAAGTGTTCTGTACATTATTTCTGGCACTTAGACACGACCTGTTCTACATCAATCCTCCCTACAAATGACCCCTCTTAAAGCAGAACCAACCATAAGCAGCGTGCTTATTCCCGCTGCTTCCTTACTTTGTACACTCACCATGTAGTGCCATTTTCAGAGGGACCACCCACAAAAGTTGCTGGTTAATGAGTGTTTTCTTCAGCTAACTGCCACTAACTAGGCTATTTTCTTGCAATCTGGCTCCTTCTGACATCCCTGACTTCTGATTCCATTTCTCGCTTACGCTTTTATGATTCACACTCCAAGGGCTTTTTTGAGTAACTAGGATATTTCTGAAAGCAGTTTAAAGGTACTTGAACAAACTTTCTTTACTGGGGTAGTAGCCTCTAATAGAAAGTCAATAAAAGTATACAAACTTGCAATATTAAATTTATGTAGTTGACAGTCTGTCTCTATGAAGACAACTGCCAGGATGATAGGCTTAAATCATGTCAAGGCAAGTCATTCCCCTCCTCGATAAACTCCAATAGTTCCCTATTATTCTAGGATCAAATATGCTCCTTCTTTTCTGCCTTTAAAAGCCTTCTTAACCTGGCTTCAACTTACCTTTCCAGCCAAACTGGCTTTCTTGCTGTTCCTAACATTCAACATTCTATCTCCTGTCTCTGTTCTTTTGGGGGCATCCCATTACTAGGATGTACTTTCCTCCTTGTCTACTTCCCCTTGAAATTCCTAATTTTCTTCAAATCTCACTTAAGTATCATTCATTTCCTACCCAAGGCCCTTCCTGATTTTCCCCAAGGAACATCTAGAAATGACCTTGCAATAGATAGAGATCAATCTAGCTATACTCTCTTTCTCTCTGTCTCTGTCTCTGTCTGTCTTTCTGTATATACACACACATACATATATACACATACATGTATACACACATACACATACATAGATGTAGATAGGATACATAGATATATGTTGTATATATATATCTAAATATCTTAATAGAGACATAAATACTTATATTTAATAAATACCATATTAAACACATACAAATTACTTGTATTTATATATAAATATAGGTAGATATTGATGTCTATATCAAGAGATATCTACAATACACATCTCTATCTATATATGCATTTTGTATGTACATATGTATATACACACAAAGTATACACACCTAAGTACACATATGTACATATACATATATGTAACAATAGCGTTTATTGCAATAGCTAATATTATGTGCGCTATACAACTATTATCTTATTTGGTCAACAACACTGGAAGGCAGATGCTATTATTTACTAACTTTACAGATGAGAACACTCATTGCATAGCTAGAACTTGTCTGAAGCTGAATTTAAACATAGATGTTTTTGACTCCAGGCTCAATCCACTCTGCTGCTCAGCTGCCCCTGATATGTATGTGTATATTCTTATACGGGAAAGATGCTAACAAGCAATTTTCAGCCACCTACTATGCATTGAGCACAGAGCTAAGCACTTCATAGCTATTAGCTCTTTTGATCCTCAGAACAATGTTGTGAGGCAGGTATAACATACTCACACATATATTAGGTGTTATATATTTTCTCTATGTATACACAGATATAAGCACACGCATATGTATGTACAACATAAATACATACACACATGCACATATATGCATAGACATGCTGCTTCCTCCTTACTATTTTTCTTTTGCCTTTGTACCTCCAGTGTCTGACCCAGTGACTGGTACATAGAAAGGGCTTTAAGTGCTTCCATGGTGTCATTGAGAAATCTACAAACAACAGGAGTCTTCTAGAATGAGTCCATTGATGAGTTAGTTACTTCTAGACTTTCTGAAGGCCAGCCTAGAGAGGCTGTTTAGAGAGGCTCATGACAAGGTTAGTTTGACTAGAGCATGAAGACTTTTTCAGTGATGGCTATTCTCAAATATTGTCCTCTTGGTTGTAGCAGGGTTTTGACTACAAAATTGGAGATCTTTTAGGTGTTAGAATATTGAAGCAACTTTCCTAGTAAATAACCCCCCTGGACATTACAGATCCTTTGTGATCATTGCCTGGAAGCAGAAGAGACAGTGTCCTGCTGTTGATCTCATGGGCACCACCCTCATCAGTAATAGCTACCATCCAGGTAGACCTGGGTAAGCATAAGGGAATAATGCAGAAGGCAGTTAACAATCGGGAGGTCAAGGTCCATGTAAAATGAATGAGAAAACAACTCTTAGATGGATTAAAAGAAGTCTTCTTAATAGCTATTTGATTTTGTTTTCCATCTAGAACATTCAGGCACAGAGACAGTAGAAGCCACTTCAATGTACTGAGAGTAGGGTGGATTTCAAATAGAAGTAATCAATTAACCTGGATCCCTTTTTTTTTTAATACTAGGTCTCCCAGGCTTAAAAGTTCAGGTGCCAGGCACAACCCACCTGCTGATTAATATGGGAGCTTTAATCTATTTTGTTTTGACCTGGACCAGACAGTCTCCCCTTCCTTAAGCCACCTGACACCACCCCTCCCTTCTGGGTTCAGATAGGACTAATACTCACTAGGACTTCTCTGATCCATTTTTCTCTGCCACCCATAATGTGAGGTTGTCTCAAGATCCTCCTTCTTTTTTCTTGCCCTGCGGATTGTTATTGTTCAATCCTTAAATTGCATTCAGCTCTTCATGACCCTGTGGACCATACTAGCCCTTGCTACAGTGGTTTGCCATTTCCTTTCCCAGCAGACTTAGGTAAACAGAGGATAACCGACTTTGCCCAGAGTCACACGACTAGTATATGAGAACACCTTTGAATTCAGGCCCAGTGCTCTACCCGCTGAGCCACGTCGCTGCATCCTACCCCAGGGATTAGCTTCCCCATAAAGCAGACAAAGCAATCCTAGGACCTGAATGGCTCTTCTTTAACCTGGAGCTTTCTGCTCTCTACTAAAACATTAGACAGGCCCAGGTTCTTCGTTGGACAGAGATTTTCTTTACCTAAAGGGAAACAAAATTGTCCTTGGTATCTGATTGACCTCAGCTTCCCTGATGCAGCTTCCTGGTCTCCTACAGGCAAAAAAAAAAAAATGAGTCTAGGCCCCTAAGACTTGGTGGGTACCTGAGACCATGAAAGTTTCAGTACTCTGATGATCTACTGAAGGCCATGTTTCCATGAATAGATGAGGGAGTCATCTACTAAAGCTGAAGTTGAGTGCCACTGTATTCTTGTTTTGTATTGTATTGTCATGTTTGGGCAAAACAAATCTTTTTTTTCCAAATGTTTGATGACTTACAGGTGCCTCATTTGTCCCCAAATCAAACCTGAACTAAGAGAGTGCTGATGTTAGGTCTGCCTCTAACATAGGGACTTCCACCATATTAGCTTTAGTAAAGTGCAGATATCCATTAAAATTGGCCCACTGTAACTCGGAACTCCTGAGTTCGGGAGATCCACTAAAATCATCTCCCTGAGTAGTCACCATGCCCAAATATCTACATGGGAGTAAGATGTCTCTGACTGAATCTGAGTTCAGACTGAGGACTTTTATCCTCAGAGTCCCAGATTTAGCTGTGAGGCTACATCTCATCAGTGCCTGGTGCACAGTAGGTGCTTGGTTGGCTCTAGATTTTTGCCGTAGCAATCAGTGAACCTGAGAGCTTGGTAGATAAGCCAGGATTCTATAAGACACAGTAGTCTTGCTTCTATCCTTGAAAAGACTTCTGGAAAGAGGACAAGAGGGTAGCTGAGGAGGAAGTTCAATTCAGGGCTGATTGAAGGTTAGGACAGGAAATTCAAGCTTGAAGCAGATCAATGGACATGAACAGTGACTGTGAAGGTTATTTGACTGGGAACTGAGGATGAGAGGGAAGAGGGAAGAATGAAACAATGACCTGCAGACCTGGGGTGTAAGGACCATCAGTCCCATTCATTGCATCTTTGGCCTTCCCTTCTCCCATCTCTCCAAGAAGAAGCAATTTTAATTCATTAGCTGGTCTATCCCTTCACTTCCCCATTTCCCCCTTATACCTTCTCAGCTGCTAGACAAAGTTCTTAGTATTGAGGGATTTTGTTTTCTGTAACTGTCTACTTTCATTTTTAAACAGCTGTTATGCAAACTTAATGGTCATTAACCCTGAGTCTTCTTGTCAATTAAATGTGTAGAGAAAGAATGAGTGTGTGTGTGGGGGGGGGGGGGAGACAGAGAGAGAGAGAGAGAGAGAGAGAGAGAGAGAGAGAGAGAGAGAAAGAGAGAGAGATGGAGACAGACAAGAGAGAGACAGAGACAGAGACAGAGACAGAGACAGATGAGAGAGACAAAGATAGAGACAGAGAAAGAGAGGGAGACAGGGAGAGGAAGTCAGAACCTTCAAAGGGACAGGAGACAATTCTCCTCTTAAGCAGAAGCTGGGGGGGGCAGAGCTGAAGAAAAGGAGCACCCAATTGATTTGCTAGCAATGTATTAATGATTACTTGAATCATATGTCTTTCTTTATGAACCCAATGTGAGAAGAATATGGATGAGCCAAAGAAAATCCACAGTGTGGCCAGCTGGTTTGTCTGATAGAACCGTGGAATAGTTGGTCTATTTCTATGCAGCTACCTGAAAGAGTAACTTCCCTCTCCCCCCAAAAAAGCTCAGTATAGTTGCAGGGGGAGGGGAACGTGAGCTATTATTCAGAGTTGGAAGGTTTTAATTATGCATAGCCTGCTACCTAGCTGATATAACAATCTAATTCTCATTGTTTGGAGCAGGAAGATCTCCTGCTTTCCTCAGATACATTAAAAATGCATGTTGATTGATAGATTGATTGTTTGGCTAATCTTCTTGGTTACTATGTCCACTAGATGGAATTCTTTGGTCATAAAAAAGACCTCAGCTATGTATCCTAAACTTATTCTTAGTGGAATATTTTTTTCAGTCTCCTAAAGCATGGTCAATATTCATGGCAAATAATAGGACCTCATGCCTTGCAGGGCTCTTCAGTGGGACTGGGTGGGTGGGGGGAGACCCATAATCTCAAGAAGTCTGGCAGCTTTATCATTCTCTTCTTTAGATTGTTCCTTGGGAGCTCTATATTTTCTGGGATAGAGACAGGGACTTGGTGAGTCTGTGACTTTGCCCAGGCTAGAAAACTCCCTGAACCTATTTGACTTCCCAGTGAGTACTTAGACCAATGCCTTGCACATTGTAGACGCTTCTTAAATCTTCATCATCAATGAATAAACAGTATTTAAAAATATTTATTTATTTACTTTTAGTTTACAACATTCAGTTCCACAGTCCCTTGAGTTTCAAACTTTCTCCCTCTCCCTCTTCTCCCCATGGTGGCATGCAATCAAATACAGGATCTACGTATACTTTCACATTAAACATTAGTCAGGTTGTAAAGATGGATTATAACCAATGGAGTGAACAATGAGAAAGAAGAAACAAAACAAGAAAAAGAGAAAGAGCAAGTAGTTTGCTTCAATCTGCATTCAGACTCTGTAGTTCTTTCTCTGGATGTGGACATCTCTTTCCATCATGGCTCTTTTGGAGTTGTCTTATAACCTTGCATGGCTGAGAGAATACCAGTCTATAAAAGTTAGTCGTCACACATACATTATGTCTGTAATTGTATATAGATTTCTCCTGGCTCTGCTCTTCTCATTCAGCATCAGTTTATATAAATCTCTCTAGGTTATTATGAAGTTTGTCTGTTCCTCATTTCTTATAGCACAATAGCATTCCATTACATTCATATACCACAACTTGTTTAGCCATTCCCCAATTGATGGGCATCCCCTTGATTTCTAATTCTTTGCCATCACAAAGAGAGCTGCTATAAATATTTTTTGTACGTATGAATCCTTTTCCCACTTCTATGATCTTCTTTGAATATTTTGTAATTTATATTTGTTGTGTGACTGTACTGTTGGTATATAATTTCATCCAATTGTTTGCATCATTCTAAAGATTTCTTAGGTGTTGAATTTTTCAGACTTAAGTAATATGCCTCAGTTTCTACCATTTCCTTGCAAAACCTGAATTAATCAATAAGTCTAGGTTCCTTAAGGAGGAGCTTTCTGAAAACTGATAGCAATGACTCAATCTTAAATCACTGTTAGAAGCAGCCAGATCTGCATATCCCAGCTATGTGATTGATGCAATTTTGATGTGTTGTTGCTTGAGTTCACCCAAGAAGGGCCGATAGGTTTCACCCCTGGATATTAGAAGAAGACCCCTGGTCTTCTTCATCCAGTTATATCCATCAAGTTCAGTGTCGTGTATCCATTGACAGCTTTTACTATTGTTCTATGAAGACCTATTTATTCTAGAAGTATTTCCATAAGCATTTAACTGGTGACTTAACTGGTAATTTAGATGATTTGAGAAGGTTCCTTTTTTTTTATAGCAAAATGTTTATTTTTCCATAGTTACCTTGGAGAGATGGTACCTGTATTGGATTAATATTGTATAGAATTTAGTTAGAGTTTTTTCTAAAGCTAGGTGGCACAGTGGATCAAGTCTCTGACCTGGAGTCAAGAAGACCCGAGTTCAAATCCAGCCTCAGATGTGACTAACTTAGCTATGTGACCCTGGGACAGTCACTTAACCTCTAATGACCCCAGTTTTCTCATTTGTAAAGGGGATGAAATAATAGCATTCACCTCCCAGAATTGTAAGGGCAAAGTGTGATACTATTTGTCAAATGATTTGCAAACTATAAGTGCTGTATATTATAATCATTTTTAACATTATTAAACCTATTGTTATATACTTTACTATTCCCCAGACTTTATGTTAAGGTTATTATTGCAAAGTTGTTAGTTGTTCCAAATGTTGAGCTTTTAAATGACAGTAAATACAGTGACACATACAACCACAGTTTCCTGCTTTACAACATAACGCTTTATGTATCTTGGCTATGAAAAGCCTAGGAATTTATAAATATATTTCCTTCTCAGCATATCGCTATGTGGTACATCATAAGTGACTAAGTGATGGCTGACTGATAAGCAAAGTTATTATTGTCACAAAGAGAACCTTGATTCCCCTACTATCCTACATTGTTGGGGGCCGAGACTTTCTGGGGTCTTGGCACACTAGCTCCCCAGTTCTGCAAGGTCATTAGGCAGATATGCAAGGAAAGTATAATCTTGTTGGGTGGATGCTCTCCTTAGTTTCGTGAATATCTAAAGACTGTACTGAAAGTTAATTTGCAAGTCCTGATTAGGACTCCTGGTTTATTGTGCTCCCCTTCTCCCCAGGTGGTTCCAGGATAAAGATCTTAATGACTGATTAGCTAAGGTAGGGGAACTGGGAGACCCAAGTCACATAATCACCCCTGAAATAAGGAATATAAGCTCTATGATTTTCTTGTATCTTTGGCTCTGTATGAAATGGTTCTGCAATAAACAGACTATGGAATACATCCCCGTCTCTCTCCCTCTTTTCTTTTTCAGCTGCAAGCTTTCTCTCACTTTCTCTTTATTTTCCTCAGCTGGTAGCTAGGCCTAGACTGTGCTGGCCGCAGCACTACATAACACGATAGGGTGTTACACTCTCAGTTCTTCTAATTTTATGAATACTTTGGCTAACTTTAAACATTTTTTTTTCAAAAGATAAGGCCAAATTAGACTTTTAGCCTAGTCACTTAATTACTTTCGAGCAATTCTTTGTATAAATTGATTCTCAAACCCAGAGGACAATTATGAGTTAGCAGCTCCTTGGCAAACATGCAGTTTCAAAATTCAAATGTTCCTTTTTGCTTCCTTTGCAAATTCCTTAATGATTTAGCATATTTCAGCCTATCTATTCATTTTTAGTTAGCTTTTAATTAGAATTTATTTGTAGGTGAACTCTGAGTCTATTAACCTTAGTCATAGACTTCTGTTAATTTAGTCCACTGATATAAAGATAAAGTGTACTTGGGCTGACAAATGTAGGTTAAGCTAATGCAAATTTTTTGAGCTTTTGAAAACTCCACTACTTTTGTAATTATTGGGATTTCCAGAAATTGCATCATGTGCAACCTGAATGACAAAGTACTAATAACCATCATAGTAGAGTAAAACTGGGGCACTGCAAAGAACATTTTCTGTGCTTGCAAAGTAGGCAAGCTATTGTTAGTAAGGTGCTTCAGACCACCTAAGCCTGCCATAAATATTCTTTGGGTTAATGACTTACTTGATTCTTCTGATTGTGGTATTCCCTTCAGTTAGGCAAGTGCTAAGAATCCAAATTAGACAACAACAACAACCAAACAAAAACAAAAAACCCAAACCAATGATACTCCCTGTCCTCAAGAGCTTATAGGAAGGAAATACACACACACACACACACACACACACACACAAATTAAAAAAAAAACAACTAAAAACTAAAAGAACGGTGGAGGAAAAAGTTCTCCACACAGGGCATAATGGAGGAATCCAAAATAGTTGGGTAAGCCAGTTGACTGGCCTGGTTATGATCCTTAAATGGAAGTTTCAGAGTTCGTGACTCTATTCTCCACTTAGAGGGGTAGAGGTTACTCATGAGATGTGAGGCTGATTGGATCTTGTAATATGGCTGTTCCTAGGGGCATGGCAGCTAAATTTAAAGAAGTCCAAAGGAATGGACTTGGAAAATGGAAGAGTATAACACAATTCACTATCTTATGCATACCCAGAAGAATATTAGTGTTTTTAAAATGGGCTTTTATACCATTGAGCAACTTGGGCTCATAGTAAACATTACATGATTAACCAGATAGGAACCAATTCAATGTAACAACAAATCATTTTTAAATTCTGAGCCTCACAAGTTGCTTAAACTTTTAGTGCCCCCCCCAATCTCTTTAATTTTATATTGCAAAATAGATGCGAATTACCTTGTGTGGGAAGAGTTTCCTCATCTAGAATCTACTATGGCAATGAAATCTTAGATCTAGATCAAATGATATATTTACATGTATGCATGCATGCATGTATGTATGCATGTGTATACATATATGCATATATTTTCTTCATTCTCTTGTTTTTCTTTTTTTAATATTTGTATAATTAGACTAATCTCTCTGTAGAGGCAATAGATCTCATGGAGAAGAAAATGTGGTGGGGTGTGATAGATTTAGCCCAGTATCATATGTAAGTATATAATATATAAAACCCTTAGCTATTGCTGAATGCTGAGTATTTGTAGAAAATGCTGCTTTCATTTGCACTCTGCTCAGTACATTCTCTATGAGAATACATTTGGAAAGTCTAAGTGCCTCAGATTCATTTTTCACTTCATTTTTATGTAGCACCTTCCTATGGGCTCAGTCTCCCAACCCACATTAGAACTGATGGTTTGCATTTCCAGAGATTCATTTGGGGATAATCTTGATAGACTTTAAAATAACTCCTCAAACCAAATTTTAAAGTCACAGAGTCAACAAAAAGTCAGAGTGAGACTTTTTTTTTTCAGTTTAAGACAAGTAGGAAGTCTGCAGAAGAGGTCTGTGACACAGGGGTAGGTGGTCAAACTGGAGGACAGAAGTGCCAGTGGTAGCATTTGATCCCAGATAAAGCAAAACCAAAAAAGATTATTAAAAGATAAAATTGAAAGATCATCAATGAAAACTATAACTTGATAGAAGGTACCAAGGCAACAAAATAATATAAAAAATTTTTACAGCAAGTTTCTGCAATAAAGGCCTTATTTCCCAAATATATTGAGAACTGAGTCAAATTTATAAAAAATAATAGTCATTCCCTAATTGTTAAATAGTCAAAGGATAGGAACAGCCTTATTTCGGAAGAAAACAAGCCTCTTTATTCATCGTATGAAAAAATTCTCTAAATCACAATTAAGTAGAAAAATTAGAATTAAAGCAAGTCCGAGGTACCAGCTTACCTCTATTAAAAATGACAAACGCTGGAGGGGATAAGGAAAAATAAGCCCCCTAATAAACTTTTGGTTGCATTATGAATTGGTCCAACCATTTTGAAGAACAAGTTGAAATTATGGCTAGAGATGATAAAACTTCACTCTTTGACCAGGAAATACCACTGCTAGGCCTATGCCTCAAAAGGATCAAAGAAAAAAGGAACAGGATTTATAGATACATAAATATTTTTAGCAGCTCTTTTTGTGATGGTAAAGAATTGAACAGCAAAGGGATGCTCATCACTTGGGAATAACTAAATGAGTTGTGTCATGTGATTGTGATTGAGTACTATTATGCTGTATGAAAGGGTAAAGGGGTGGCTTAAGAAAACAAAACATGACAAGAATTCTAAGAACTGATGAAAAAATGAATTTATTTAGAATGTGTTTAGGTGTTTTGGGGGTGCTTGGGGGAGAATTTAAGCGAGTCCCTGCCTTTACTCTACCATGTTGGTTCCACCTCCTGAGATAATCTGAATGGATGACCTGGAAACACTTTAGAAATAGAATTCTTAGAACTTTTTTTTTTCTGTACTGTATGTAATCACTAAGTGATGTTTTTGGCAAGGTTGGCAGGATAGGTGGAAAATTAAAGGAACGTGAAGAGGAGCTTCTTCCTTTACCTCTACCTTTGGGATTTTGAGGACGTAGCCATCCTTCCAGTCCAGAACTTTTCCATCCTCCCTAGTAAAGCTAATTCTCAGTTAATCACCATCCTCACTTCATTGGCCATGACTAGGGAAACACACACACACACACACACACACACACACATACTCACACAAACTAAGACTATATACCTCTCACATATCAATTTCCCTCCCTTAAAAACTCTAAGCTTCTTGGCTCATGTTTTTAACCTGAAAGGCAAACGACATGTATTCGGTTTAAATTCTGCTTTTACACCCTTATAAAAATTATTAATAGTCACACATTATAATATTCTCTCATCCTTACAGATCCGAGCTTCCAGACTAGGACAAGACCTTAGTTATTTTAAATCAAGGTTCAAAACTCTATCATGTTTACTTCTGTGTAGTACTAGCCATTCATTAGCTTCTTCCACTCTACAGGATTAATAACAGACATGAATCACAGAGCAGTTATGAACAGTAGTACTTTTATATAAAGCACTGGCAATTCCTAACTGTTTAAAGAAATAGGAAAAAAAAATAAACACTATTAAATCATCTATAGCCAGAGGGGAGAGGAGAGGAAGTTGAAATTTCACTTTTTTTCATATCTCAAAGATTAGTAATAAAGTTTCTGTCTTTTTCAGGCACGTTCATTAGGTTTTTATTTTTATCTAATTTCATTTTATTTTTAAATAAACAGAGGCTTGGTACTAGAACCAAGTTAGCAACATTCCAAATCTAGTCTTAGGAATTTTAATGGCAAAACACCTGCATTGCACTAATGATTCACATGTTTTTATTCCACACTACAAAACCACAAAACCAGATCTGACACTTAGCTTATCTGCTTTGCTTTGGTTCGTTACCCCCATTCCTCAACCCCATACCCCCATCCATATACATTTAGTGTTGTACTTATTCTCAAGATTGCAATCCGAGTACTTTCATCCTTATTTGTGGAAATTTAACTATTATCATGCAGTTCTTCATGTATCAGAGGTACTGAGTTTACATGAGCACCATTTCCTTCCTTCCTTTCCTTCCTTTCCTTCCTTTCCTTCTTTTCCTTCCCTTCCTTCCCTTCTTTCCTTCCTTCCTTCCTTCTTTCCTTCCTTCCTTCCTTCCTTCCTTCCTTCCTTCCTTCCTTCCTTCCTTCCTTCGTTCCTTCCTTCCTTCCTTCCTTCCTTCCTTCCTTCCTTCCTTCCTTCCTTCCTTCCTTCTTTCCTTCCTTTCCAAAACCTTAAACCCAGTTCACTCTGAAGCTCATAGTTTGGACCACAATAGGTCTCAGCCCCAGCTCCACTTAATGGCTGTATTTTAGGTCCTCCTGATTTAGAGTGAATATCAATGGTTAACAGTTTCTCTTTGGAAAAGCAAACCTGAGGGTCTTCATCTCCCAGATTGATTTTTTTTTCTAATTAAAGGGGCTGTCCCTTGACTCACTTCTTAATGAGGTCTATTTACTTACTGGGCATTACCTTAATCTAAGTGAGTACCTGAAAGTCCTTAGCCTAAAAGGGCAAGGGTCTCCCATTGCATCCTGGGTCATTTCCAGTCATCCTGATAAATATCAGGCCACTGGACCCAGATGGCTCTGGAGGATAAAGTGAGGCTGGTGACCTTGCAAAGCTATCCCTCACTCAAATCAAAGTCAACTGCAAGGTATGTCATAATTTCCCTGATGCCACTGTCCTCTTCAAAAATGAAGGACAAAAACACAACTATTTATCAGTTGGGGAATGGCTTTTATTCTTATACATTTGATTCTGTTATTTTATATTTGAGAAATGAGGCATTTATCCAAGACGTTGGCTATAAACAATTATCTCCCAGCTTTCTGCTTTCCTTCTAATCTTTGCTGCATTGGTTTTGTTTATGCAAAAAAAATTCATTTTATATAATCAAAATTACCCATTTTACATCTATTAGTGCTCCATCTCTTCATAAATTCTTCCCTTTTCCATAGATTTCATGTTAAACTATTTTTCACTCTCCTATTTTGCTTATGTTATCACCTTTTATGTCTCAATCACGTACCTATTTTGACCTTATCTTAGTATGCAGTGTAAGATGTTGATGTATACCTGGTTTGTGCCATGTTATTTTCCAGTTTTCCCATCATTTTTCATCAAATAGTTCTTATCCAAGATGCTGGAGTCTTTGACATTGCTGTCATTTCTTGAGTTTGTGTTTTGACTTTCCCTGTTTCTGTAGCAGCTTTCTGTAGTTGAAGCTTTTTTGTTTGCTTGCTTTTTGCTCTCTTTCCGGCTTATTTCATGACCTTAAAACTGATCTCTGCTCCTGGGGCACAGGGGACACTGTCCTAAGCTTCTTGTGCTGGGGGCCAGGGGCCTAATCACTGGCTTGCTCTGGCTGCTCTCTTGTTGTGTCTGGGCTGGAGACCTCACAGCTGTTCTGCTGTGCCTCTGACGTGCTGATATGAATTACTGATCTGCACTGGAGCTTGAGGTCTCCAGCTGGTTTGTCCCACTACCACCTGCACTGGGTTGAGCTGCCCTTTTACCCAAGTGAGACTGATCTGCGCATGCAGACCTTTTACCTTATCCTGGGCTGGAAATTTGTTTCCACTTGTTCTTTTGCAGATTTTGTCATTTTGAGGCTTGATTTAAAGCTATTTCTCTGGGGAGAGCTCAGGTGACTTACTGACTTTTCTTTACTGTCTTGGCTCCACCTCCTCTAACCTCCCTCTTTTGGGAGCTAGATCTTATTAAGGTTCTTAACTGACATATATCTCCTTCTTCACTGCTTCCTCCATGACATAGCATCCCGTGTCATCTGTGTACATACCTCTGTAAATTCTCCATAAAGAGATTCTAAAATTAGGGATACCTCCCTCTGTTTTGTTTTGTTTTAAATATTTTGACAGCATTAATTTAGGCTGCCAATTTTTCTATAATTTGTTTCCTAAAAATAATCTTTGACAATGGAATCATTCCTTTTAGAATTTGTCACCCAAGAGTCAAGTATTCATCATGCTATTCGATTTTCAGTTGCGTCTGACTCTTTGTGACCCCATTTGGTGTTTGAGTGGTTTACCATTTCCTTCTCCAGCTCACTTTATAGATGAAGCAAACAGGGTAAAGTGACTTGTCCAGGGTCACACAACCAGTAAGTGTCTGAGGTCAGATATAAACTCGTTATGATGAGTGTTTCTGATTCTAAGGCCAGTGCTTTATCTACTATATCATTCAGCTGCCCTATTCATCATGACAAAGTAGGAATTGCCCTTGAGAAACTACTTTTTCCTCTGAACATTTAAAGTACTTCACAATATAGCTCCAACTTACCTTTTCAGAGTCATCATTTCCCTTTCATGCACTCTTCTGTCCAGGCAAACCGACCCTCTTCCTGTTCCTAACACACACCATTTTGTCTCCCATCACTTCTTTCTCTTTAAACCTTTACTTCTCTTCAAACTCAACTCAAATGTCACCCATACTGAAGCCTTTCTTGACCCTCTCCCCCACCTCCAAATGACTCTCCTGAAAAAGCCCTGTATTTCTTTTGCATATGCTTATGTATAGATGCTTATAGATGTCCATGCTTCTTGGGTGTATGTGTTGTTTCATTTTTTTTTTTTTGTATCCTTAACACCTGTCTTAGTATCTTCAGCTGGAGCTTAAGAAATATTTGTTGTTGAAGGAATGAAAGACTAAGAAGATGAAGTCAGGCATTGTGACTGGACCTGAATAAATAAATAGAGAAAAATCTGTCAGAGGCATAACAGTTTTATCCCAATTTTATCACCTCTAATAATTTCAAGGGCAATGAGTATTGGCTTTCTAGAGATCTCAAAGAGGGGAAAAATCCAAAACAAAAGAATTGACCATAATGACATTATTATTAAAAATGAAGTGAATAAGAAGATGTTTGCGATTGCTAACCCCTATGTGTACATTGTCTTCTGGCTATAAAATCTTTATGAGAATGATCTAAGCATACATTGATATTATCTTTATGAAACATAAGATGCAAACAGCAAGTCATTTTCTATACAAACATTTCCTCAAGCTGATAATATCTTCACGGTCATACAATTGGTTAAGAGGAGTAAAGGTGATAAGAACAGACTGTCATTGAACATACATCTATGTTGCCATAATTGTACAGTGGAAATTTCGCGTGCTGGCTCTGGAATCAGAGAACCTGGGTTCAAATCTTTGCTCTAATGCCTATTATTCACATGACATTTGGTCAAGTCACTTAATTTTTCTGTTTCTTCAGTTTCTTCATTTATAAAATGAGTGAATGGACCATATAGCCCTTGAGGATACTTATAGGTTCCTATAATCCCATGACCCCCTGTTGTGTGAGTCAAATTGGACATAGAGAGTCATAAGGGAAAAAGGGAGAAGTGTCCTTTTTACCCTGATTCCTCTCTTAATTGTTCTGGGAGAGTACAATGAAAATAGCATTTGTGAACTGTTCAATTGAAGGGAACTCCTCAATCAGTGACATCACAGCATCATTCGAGCATATGAAAATGTAAGGTAATTACAGTTTCTACTGGGTCCATAGAGATAAATTAGGGGGCCAAAGAAGTAGCCTTGATTATAATCAGGAGTGTTAATGGACTAAAATACGATAACAGATGTAAAGCACTTTACAAACCTTAAAACACAATATAAATGTCCATTATTAACAGCATCAGGAGACTATATTCACATAGGTAACTGGAATGTAGGCTTATCTGGTCTACAATTTAAGGCTCCAGTCTGGTGATGCTGTCATTCCTTGAACCTTCTATTGTTCTCCTGCTGAGCTAAAAGCATGTTTATAGAGCAATAAAGTAGTGAGCTGGTAAATGTTTAACAACCAGGCAAACGGGGAAGAAAAAATTTCAATACACTTTTAATGTATACTCACCATTATTACTATTTTCTTAAGTCTAGGCAATGGATAAAATAATTGTTAATATCTAAGGTATAAATGCCCATATTAAAAATTTAATTATTGTGAGTTTGTTAGAACCAGCTTTATCACACCCCTGATTATTGTACATTGCGTGATAGAGAAAGAATATTTGGTTTGCTGCCTGAGTTCTACTTAATGATGTTAATTACTTTTGCAACTTTAGGAAAGTCATTTAATCATATTAATCTTCCAGTTTTTAAACTCTTAATTTTTTCAGAGGGGGAAAAGGCAAGACAATTGGGGTTAAGTAACTTGCCCAAGGTCACACATCTAGTAAGTATATCAAGTGTCTGAGGCTAAATTTGGACTCAGGTCCTTCTGACTCCAGGGCCAATGCTCTATTCACTGCACCATCTAGCAGCCCCCCAATCATCATTTTCTAATGCATAAAATTAGGAAGTTGGGTTAGATGATGGTTGAAATGAAGTAACGTTAGTTTGTTGGTACAGGGGGATATTATTGGCTAATGTGAACATGCAACATTTTCTTTGTAATTCTGTCAAAAATCTGGTTGTCTTTGGGATCCAAGAAGAGGACAGAGGCCCAGTGGATGTAGGTCCAGGCCACAAGAAGAAAGCATAATGTAGGGTATGGATACTCAAAATGGATCTTCCACAGAAGGTAGCTTCCACAACATTAAAAAAAAGAGATCAAGTAGCAGAATTTGCTTCAGGAATCCCAACCATCGCAAGAAGAAAGGTAAGCAATAAAGCTTAGGATGTGCAGATGATTTCTAGGGATGAAGATTTCTAAGGATTAAGAAAATGAAAAGTTTGAAACCGTACGGAAAGATAAAATTTGAGGCCCACTTTGGAGGCTGATCTGGAGACTGCCCCTGCAGGTAATATAGACACCACTTCCTCAGCATCTACAGCTGTTGAAGAACCAGAAAACCAAGTCCTTACCCACCAAAGTCTGCCACTGGCAAATGGTTCAACAAAAGAAATCTGTATAATTTTATCAGTGGAAATGAGACTAAAGACCCATCACCATCTGCCCTACTGATGTACCTTAAGAAACATTGGATCTTTCTATGGGATCTCTAGCTGGATCTTATTAGAATGTGAGCAGAAACTCTGCTATTCTTCAATTTGTGTCTCCACATAGTAAATACTTAATAAATGCTTTCACACTCTCTCACTAATTTATTCATTCATGGAAAAGGTCTCATTTGGAGACAACGGGAGAAAAGCAGTGGAAGATTTCCCAAGATCCAGTTGCAGATCTAAGATGGGGGATCTTTCAGGTAGCTAAACGAGAGAGTATATGGGACTGAGGTACCCTGCTCAGATTTTAGTTTCAAGGGTGTGCATTGTTCCCTAGTGAGCACCCTGCTCCAGGGAAGGGTCCTAGTATCATTCAGATAATCAGTACCAAGATGGATTTTATTTCACGACTTCATCACCACTTGGTTTCCATTCTTGCACATGCTATTCCCTATAACAGATTAAGACACAACCTGAATTAAAAAAGTACCTCCGAGGGGCGGAGCCAAGATGGCGGCGTAGAAGCAGCAAAGCACCACAGCTCCCACACAAACACACTAAAAAACTCATAAAATGGGACTCTAAACAGATTTTCAAGCTCCAAAACTCTCCACA
>CM053601.1:41876215-41908490 GCA_028646575.1 Pseudocheirus occidentalis | reverse complement strand
CCCCCCTTTGATCTATTCTCTACCCTGTCCCTGTCCCTTTACAGAAGTGTGTGCTTCCAGCAACATCCCCCCCACCCATCATCCCACCTCTCATCGCCATCCCACTACTTTCCTGTGTGGCAAGATACCCAGTTTAGAGTTTATGTCATTCCTTCCCTAAGCCAAATTCAATGAGAGTAAGGTTGACTCTTTCCCTTTTGCCTTCCTGTACTTCCTCTCTGTAGTAGCATTTATCCCTTGCCTCTTCTATATGAGATGATTAACCCCATTTTGTCTCTCCCTGTCTCCTCTCATTCTAATCCTCTCCCACCTCAGAATTTCACCTTTGAAAGTATCATCCCTTTGTATTCAATTGATCCTGTGCCATTTTTGAACTCATATATATGTATATATATATATACACACATACTCAGATATGTATTCATATGTGTGTGTATATGTATATATATGAACCCTTCTATATAGACTTATGTGTATGTATACAAATATGTATGTATACAAATGTGTATGTATACAAATGTGTATGTATGTATGTATGTATGTATGTGTGTGTGTGTGTATACATACATACACATTTGTATTCCCTTCACCTATCCTCATACTGAGAAAAGTTTCATAGGTTACAATTATTGTTGTTTTTTTTTTCATGTTGGCATGTAAATAGTTCAACTTTGATAAGTTCCTTATGATTTCTTTTCCATGTTTACCTTCTTGTGTTTCTTGTATTTGAGTGTCAAATTTTCTTTTCAGTTCTGGTTTTTTCAGCAAGAATACTTGAAAGTCCTCCACCTCATTGAATGATCATATTTTCCCCTGGAACATTGTACTCAGTTTTGCTGAGTAGGTAATTCTTTGTTTTAATCCTAACTCCCTTGATCTCCAGAATATCATATTACTGTGCCTTCGATCTCTTAATGTAGATGCTGCTAGATCCTGGGTTATCCTAATTGTGCTTCCACAGTATTCAAATTGTTTCTTCTTGGCAGCTTGTAATACTTTCTCCTTGATCTGGGCACTCCAGAACCTGGATATAACATTCCTAGGAGTTTTCTTTTGGGCATCTATTTCAAGAAGTGATTGATGAATTCTTTCAAGTTCTATTTTGCCCTCTGGTTCTAAAATACCAGTGCAATTTTCCTTGAGAATTTTTTGAAGGATGCTTTCTAAGTTCTCATGGCTTTCAGGTAGTCTGATAATTTTTAAATTGTCTATCCTTGATCTATTTTCCAGGTCAGTGGTTTTTTCAAGGAGATATCTCACATTGCCTTCCATTTTTTTCATTTGTTTGGATGTGTTTAATAGTATCTTGGTTTCTCATAAAGTCATTTGCTCCACTCTAATTCTGAAGGAATTATTCTTTTCAGAAAGCTTTTCAGATTCTTTTTCCATCTGGCAAATTCAACTTTTGAAGACATTCTTCTCCTCATTGGCTTTTTGAGACTCTTCTGCTATTTGAGTTAATCTATTTTTTAAGGTGCTATTTTCTTCAGTCAATCAGGTTGTTGACTCTCTTTTCATGATTTTCTTGCATCATTCTCATTTCTCTTCCCACTTTTTCCTCCACTTCTCTTATTTGGTTTTCAAAATCCTTCTTAAACTGCTCTATGGCTTGTAACCAGTGTACCTTTTCCTTGGAAGCTTTTGGTGTGGGAGTTCTGACTATGTTGTCTTCTTCCTGTTTCATGCTTTGATCCTTTTTGTCCCCAAAGAAGGAATCTAAAGTTGGATTGCTGTTCTAACTCTGCTTCCTTTGTCTGCTTGTGTTGCTAGTCAATTACTTGACTTTTTAGCTCTGTGGAACTCTGCTTCCAAAGGGGAAAGTTCTGTCCCAAATCGCTGGGGTTTTTGCAGCTGCTGGAGCTATTAGGAGGCCCCTGTTTCTGCAGCCCCCACCAACTTTGGTTCACTGAAAACACACTCCAGGACCACCACCTAAGACCACAATCTCAATACAGGCAGCTTAAGGCAAGAGCACTTAGCCTCTGAATGATTGCTTGCCTCTCTGCAACCTGCAGGCTGGGAGCTTCTGAAGCAGCCATGTAGAGGTGACTGCAGGGCCACTGCTTCTGCCACTTCCTTGCCCTGGAGGTAGTTTGGCTGGATCCTCTCCCCCAAATTTAGTCAAGTTCCACTAACCTTTCACTTAGTCCTTCTTTCTTATGGCTTGATGATTCTGGAAACTGCCACAGCTGCTGCTGATCCACTCTTCTGAAGGCTCCAGCTGTGGCTCATCCTGGAAGACCCAGGGCCAAGCTGTGGTTTCAGGGTGGGCTGGTTTTGGCTCCCAGCACACTGCAATGAGCCCTTCCTGTTCTGCCTGCCAAGCTGCCTTCAGTGGGAGATGTGTTTTTCTGTAATTCTGTGAGTTCTGGAGCTGTAAAATTTGTTTAGAGTCGTATTTTATGGGTATTTGAATTGGCCATGTAGGAGCTGTGGAGTTTTCCTGTTTCTACACTGCCATCTTGGCTCTGCCCCTGGTTAGATAATTTCTTAAATTATTTTCTAGTTTTCCAGTCATGATTCTACTTCAGTCTACTTACTCTTTATTAGAAAAGATTTAACTATCTTCTCTTTAGCCAAGACGAAAATCAGGAAAATTCAATGGACTTTTGATATTTTTTTTAAATAGCCCATAAAATTCTATATGAGCTTACCAGAAAGATTTGATCACAATTCTAACTTATGATGTAAAGTTTGGTATTGAAATAAAATTCTAAACAAAATCTCTCACTTGTGGCATCTTTGAATATACATTTAGGTAAAGATAGTGAAATAGAGCTTTGTACCATTTTTGCCATTTGATGGAACTATGTTAGATAACAGCCATATGCTACTTTATTTAATGATTATATAGACAGTCTCTATGATTCAGTGTTTCAAAAGACTATGATCTTATTCCGCACTCATACAGATTACAATGCATCCTTTCTGTATCATGCTGTGGACTTGTCATTTATATTCTTCCACTAATCTCATATAGAAGATCTACCCAATATTTGGGGAACTTTCTTCTGGATATCAGCCCAACACTTTGACTGTCTATCTTTTATCCTTTGCTCTTGCTCCATTATTAGTTCACCTTCTTATTTGGCCATATATGACCTTGATAATGGCTTGGTCACTTCTTGAAGATGCAATCCATAGCAATCTACTTTTCCATTGCCCTTTTGTATAACCAACCATTTTTATTCTTTTGATTAGCATTCCAAATTTAGTAGTCAAGGAGAATCATCAGGAAAAAAAAACAGTTAAAAAGAGTGCACATTAATGGTAGGTGGTAGATAGCTTGAAAGCTCTGAAAAACTTCCCTAATATAATAAAGCTCACTCTCCTTCCTCCAGTCATCCCTGTCAACTGCAAAACAATTGCCACCCATAGATCAAGGCAAGCCAAACTAGCTGAAGCTATAAGGTATCTTGAAGGAATGACAGGAAGCAGCTTGTGCCAGGCAAGTCAAACTACCACCATTGTCCTGACCACCAGCTCCCTTAGACCCTGATGGTGACAGCCCAGATCTCTAAAACCTAAGATCTTTGGGAATATCAATGCTTCCAGCCTGAAATGATCATTTTGAGAAGTAACCCCTGTGGAGATGCAGCCTGGCAATTGCTTCTACAGATGCTACAGTCACAGCAGCTGACAACCCTTAAAAGAAAGTTCTTGTCATCAAAGTCCTTGGCTCTGCAACAAATAAGATTTTGTCTGTGAAAATGACCTTGAAGAAGAAGCATATACATCTGGTTGCTGCTGTTCCTAAAGTACCATAGAACTTTTCCATCTGGGTTGTAGTTAAAACTTGCCATGTATATTGTCTCCTCCATTTGAATGTGAGCTTCTTGAGAGAAGGGAATGTCTTACTTTTATATTTGTATCCCTGATGCTTAGCACATACTAAGGTAAGTGTTTTATTCAGCCTTTTAGACTCAATTATGTGTGTTGAACTCAATGCCTGTCAGCAGATTCTTTTCTAAGTCAAATGTAGTGTACTGATGGACTAACTCAATGCACTACTCATTTAAATTCATATTATACTTCAAAAAATAAGCATCTGGCATTCACTCTTTTTTTTTTATCATGTATTGGTTGACTGACTTTTAGTATTTCATTGTAGACATCCTTCAGTGTTCCAGGGATCAATGTATAATCAAAATGTCCTCCATTAATGGGAAGCATATAAAGAATTTGA
This sequence comes from Pseudocheirus occidentalis, assembly GCA_028646575.1. Lineage (NCBI taxonomy): Eukaryota > Metazoa > Chordata > Mammalia > Diprotodontia > Pseudocheiridae > Pseudocheirus > Pseudocheirus occidentalis. The sequence continues at coordinate 41,904,304 of CM053601.1, read as the reverse complement.
TCAACTAATAGAAATTCCCCCCCCCCCCACTGGAAGTTACATAGGATGTCCTCCATGGCCTTGTTGAAGACCATTGGTGACTAGCTGTCTACCTTTTATGTGCCTACCATTAATATGTGTAATCAAAGGATCATTGAATATAGCTACCTCTGCAGTTGTATCTATAAAGAAATGTATCAGTTAGCATTGGCATCTGAAACATCTTTTTAGAGGAGAACATTTAAACCTGTCTTTGATATATTGAGTTTGTTTTGTGTTTGAAAGGTAGTAAACAGAGAAAAATTATATATTTATATATTTCAATTGTGGGACTGTAGAAATGTCTATTTTGTAGAATTGTCTATGAAGTTCTGCCTGTTTCTTTTCTCATCAAAGATAACCTAGATTGATGTACTGATTGTTCCAGTTAAGAGTAGGTCTAATTTCACTTTAATCAATCAATAAATACTTGTTAAGTACCTGCTATGTGCCAAGCACACTATGGTTCTCTCTCTCTCTCTCTCTCTCTGTCTCTCCATCTCTCTGTCCCTCCCTCTCCTTCTCCCTCTCTCTCTCTGTCTCTCTCTCCCTGTCCCTCCCCCCCCTCACACACACACACACACACACACACACACACACAGCACTTTTCTATAAAATGCTTAGGGATAAAGATAAACATACACTCTGAGAACATCCTTAATAAAAATATGAAAAAGGAAAAAGTAATAGTCATGCTTTCAAATATGATTTTCAACCATATCTTCATATATGTCCAATTGAAAGATACAGAAAATAAAATATTCTGCTAAATGTATTGATTGTTGATTATTTAATCAACATTTCACTCAGCAAAGCACAGCCTTAAAGACCATTTATTCAAGCAGGTTTCTCTTATGCATATAATAACTAGCATTTACATCATGTTTTAGGGTTTGCAAAGTACTTTAACTATACTATTTCATTAGGTCCTCACAACTTTGCTCTACTGATGGGGAATCTGAGGCTTTGAGAAGTTAAATGATTTTCCCAGGATCACACAGCCAGTACGTATCTGAGGAAGAGTTTAAACTCAAGTTTTCCTGACTCCAGATCTAGCTCTCTGTTTGTTCACTGTGTTGTGAATATGTCAAACTTGTACAAGATTCCCTGAGAGATGCAACCAGGATAACTTGATTGGCAGTTTTCTAGTAGATAGTATCAAAAAAGTTCTAAAACAGCTAAGCCTGTGCTTACCAGAAGGCTTAGCTGCTTCCATAGGGAACAATTTCACAAAGTAAAGAGGGATTTAGGTGAAGGGGGAGAGTAATTTAGTGTCAGTGGCAGGAATGCAGAACAAAGGTCACCATTTTCAATACACTTCCTCTAGTCTAGCTAAATCACATTGTAAAATGATTAACATGGCAATAAAACTGTGGTTAGGGGCATGTTGGGGCTTAGAAGGAATTTCTGATCCTAACCCAAACACCACTCTAGATGGAGGGAGTTGCTGATGTGGGAAGCAAAGAGCTCAAAAAGTCATATTTGAGCTAAAGGTCATTTTTCCCCCTACAATCTGTGCATGACTACAGGTAAGGCTCATAAAAGAGTTGAAATATGCAACAGGCTACACTTACAGTAAAGACCTGTATGAATTTCTGTAGAAGCTGCTCAGCATTTGCAATTCAGTAGAGAACCAGCAGATGGTGGCAGCAATTCAGCAAAGAACCAGTTGAGGTCAGCTCAGTAGATTAACAGATGAGCTCATCAGTTTTGGGGGAAAGCAACAAATAGTAATTTAAAGGACCTGAATTGCTCTTCTTGGGAAGCAGCTCTCTGGCCATGAGTCATTTTTGCAATGTGTGTTCTCTCTCCCATTGTTGGTATGAGAAACTCTGGGACAGTTTGTCTCCATGTACTTTGGGGGATTTTGTTCTTATTTACTTAACAATTCTGTTTAATTAAATGTTTTTTGTTTTGATTTAGGGGGTTTTACTTTTGTTTGATAAAAGGAAAACATCTGTGGGGTTCATGAACTGTGGATTTGAATAGATTCCAAATTAAAATATTCCTTGGGGTGTGTATGGCTTTCAGGGGTCGATATTTGAGGGGTTTGGGAGCTACATTTATAAACGGGGAAGTTCTCCAGATGTTCCTGTCAGCAGGACTAATTTTCTTATTATGCTCTTTAATGAAATTCCTCTGATTTGAACTAATTATGACCTCTGATTGATTAGAAAAAGCAAACACATTGATAGGTGCTCATGAGTGATGGTTTTAAGTAACTATGGTTCCATAGACTAACTTGTATGTGAGAATTAATACAATTAAAAGAAATTAGAAATTAAGTTGCTTATTTTCCTTCGTTTCAAATATATCATGACTACATAATGTTCCCATACTGCAGAAGAAGTCTAATGGTCCTTGTATAAATTGTCTAGTGTCAAAATGGTTTATCTAGTGATTTACAAATAACAATAAGTAAAAGACAAAATGTTTGGTCATGCTGGACCTAATAATAATAATAATAATAATAATAATACTGTTCAATAGTCAGGAATTGATTAAATCAGGTCCTAATATTTTGAAGAATATTATAGTAGAGGAAATGAATTTTAAATAAGCAAAATATAAATTTAAATAAATTCTCATTCAGATTTAATTTTGTCAGCTGTGGTGTTCTAAATTCTAACAGGTTAGGCTCAGATTTATGTTAGGGTCTGTGTCTTCTGGGCCTCCTTTGTTCCATGATAAATGCCTGGATAATGACAGTTCCCCAGCCACTTTGGGCAATACCTATGCTTACCCTCAACTACAAGCTTAGAAGTAGTCCTTTGGGGAACCTTCGGGAAACAATAAAAAGTCTTCTTTTCACCAACTAATGCAATTACTCCTTGTTTATATTATCTGTTTTAACTGTCTACCATCAGCCATCACAACATTGCCTCACTGGAACTTTAACTTATCTTTCCTTATCCTCTGCATCCGAACTAATGAAATCTTCTGGAGACTGGTAGATTTAGAGTCAATGGTTTCACTACATCCTCCATTTATCATGCCAGTGCTCTTTTCTCTTTTCATTCTTACCTAGTTCAATTGCATAATGTACACTTCAGAATTTAATATAAAGGAGCCATATCAGCAGTCATAATGTTCTTTGTGAACATGTACTGAAAGAGATTTTTATTTTTCCATAATGAATGAAAGCTCCAGCATGTGAATTGAACTTCTTTGATCTCAGACCTCCATTTTACAATAGCACCTGTACTTCAGAGACACAAGGAGTATTACTAGCCCTTGAAAAGCAATAATGAAATGAATATTAATGACACAAGGGAAACTACTAAGATCTAGGGGAAATGCCCTCATCACCCTTTACAGGCTGCATTTCCATTCATTCTCCATAGATCATTGCTAGAGAGGGGTTTTGAAATATTCCTTGCTCTCCATTGCTAATCCCAGGTTCTTCCCTTTCTTCACTTTGTAACCTCTCTTCCTATTCTTGCTGTTATCTTCCAACCCATTAAATTCCTGATAGCTGTGGTCTACAGATCCACAAGTCATTCCCTTTCTTTTTTCAATGAGTTCAATATACGGCTTATGATGTTTTTTCTCTTCTGTAACATCTGACTTCATGCTAAGGGACTTCAACATAGATATTGCCCCTCCCTCAAGTTACTCACATCTTAAGAGTTACTCTTTCACCCAACCTCAGCCACACACACAAAGATGGCATTTATCTTAATCTTGCCTTCACCCACAAATGTACCACTTCTACATTCAAGAATTTGCATATTATCATAGTTTATTGTTATTATTATCAAAATCTATTGTTTTTTTTCCAGGGTTTGCCTTTATATAATCCTATTCTTCATCTGTACAATGACTTTCAATTTGTTGACATCTCACTTCACTCTCAGGCCATGCAATAGCCACTCTTTTCCTTTCTTACCATCTTGAATCCTTGGTGAACCAATTCGACTCTACACTCTCCTCCTCCCTTGAATCCCTAATTATCTTATCATATCACTGATTACCTCAAGTCAAGTCTTAGCTTTGGGTCACCCTCATCATTTGTCACCTTTGTTTCTACATAGGTGTGGTTGAACAAAAGTGGAGAAAATCATACAAGCATTCTGACTGGGTCCACTGCCAATTTATGTTATATACCTTCAACAAAGATCTGGGGGCAACTAGGTGGTACAGTAGATAGAATACTGGACTTAGAGGCAGGGAAGATTCCTCTTTATAAAATCAGTCTCTGACACTTACTAGCTATGTGACCCTGGGCAAGTCATTAAACCCTGTTTGCCTCAGTTGCTCGTCTATAAAATAAGCTGGAGAAGGAAATGGCAAGCCACTCCAATATCTTTGCCAATAAAATCCTAATTAGGGTCACAAAGGTCAGACACACTTGAAAATTACTGAACAAACCCTTCATAGATTTCTCACTGCTATTAGGTAGTCCCACTATACCTCTCATTAACTTACAACAGAGTGGGATCACCATCCACAATGACTTTTTGTCACCCCTCAAACCTTCCACAGTTCTCTAAGGTGAGAACTTGGCCTCATATTTTGTGGAAAACATCGAAGGCATTTGCAATGAACTCCCTCTTCTCCCCTCTTCCTCTCAACTCTATTTATTCTTCCTCAATCTTTCTGCTAACCTCCAATTTCATATCACCACCACGGCATAGGGGTAGAATCTGGTTTTAAGTTAGAGCCTTGAGTTCAAGTCATATCTCTAACACATATGGACTGTGTGTCACCTGGGCAAGTCACCTACCTTTTCTGATATGCAGGCAACTCTCTAAGACTACGAATAGTAGAACAGTTGCCAATTTTTACTAGTAGGAAATTCCTCATTAAGCAACTTCTTAAGCCAATGAAATCATGACAATTAGGCAATACAGATCAAAAGAAAAAACAAACAAACTGACATTAACCTGGTAAATTTTATGCTTGTCTTCCATAAAAATAGGATAGAAATCAATGTAAAGTTTTAAAATTGGGTTCAAAAAGTCAACTTTACAAGTATAAGAGGCTAGATAAACCAAAATCCATGTTAAAAGGAAAAAGATTTAAGTGAATTTCATTTAAGTGAACTTCAGGGTCAATGATTTGACAACACAATGTGGCATCCAAGAAAGATAATTCAATCTTAGGTCACAATAAAAAAAAAAGCACGGAACCCAAGACAAGGGAGATGATAGTCCTATCATGCTCAATCCTAGCCAGACTGTACATGGAAGATCTTGTCCAGTTTTGGTGACCAGAGACCATGAAGGATACTGATAAGCTGGAAAGTGATCAGAGGAATATAATCATAGTGGTAAAAGGACTTGAGATAAGAGTATGCTAGGATTGCTTAGAAGTGTTTAGGTTGCTGCTTAGCTTAGAGAAGGGGAAACTTAGGGGGAAGATAAAGTAACTGCTTCCAAGCATTTGAAGCACTATCACATGGAAGAGAAGAGAATGCAGTTGTTGTCATTTGTTTGTTTGTTTGTCCTGCCTGACCTGAGAAGACATAACTATGAGCCAAAAGCAAAAGAAACAAATTTAGACTTGAAGTAAGGAGAAAACAACAACAACCAGTGGGACACATTCTTAACTATTCAAATTCTAGAAAAGTGGAATGGGATTTCCAAGCAGTTACTGGTGTTGGAGGAATCAAGACAAACACTTGATGTTCTCATATCAGGTTTTAATATAAAGGTGGAGGTTGACCTAGGAGGCCTCTGAGATTCTTTGTAATTCTGCGATTCTCGAGTTCTTTGAGGTACAGTGGCACCTGTAGTATAGGGGAAAGAACTTTGTATGTGGAGTCAGAAGAATTGAGCTCCAAACCCTGATCAGCCATTCCTTAGCCTAAGCTTGTGACCATGGACAGCGTACCTAATATCTCTCTGCCTCAGACTGGTCCTGGCAAAATGGAGAATGTATTTCATATCTACAGAAATCAATTCTTTTCCTCCTTTGTAGATTGGAGGAAAGCATTTTAAACTTCAAAGCGTTATCAGAATGTGAATTATTATTAATATGACACCAAGACTATTGAATTGAGTTTTAGACAATGGAAATCTTGGTATTTTTCACACTTTGGGATAAATGTACTATTGGGGGTGAAGGGATGATAAGGAAAAACTGAGGAATGGAAGAAGCTATTTCAGATGGAATTCTTTTCTCTCCTCTGCTACCCTACCTTCCCCTCCCCCAATAGTAATAATTGTGACCACGTTAGACAGAGCTACCTGTACTCCTTCCCCTCTCCTTTAGGCCTTTGCTGTAGCAGAGTCATTCTCTCATTCATCTTCAGTTTCTCCCTCTCCTCTTGCTCCTTCCCATCTGTCTAAAAACATGCTGGGTCTACCCAATCCTTAAAGAAAAAACAAACCTTCCCCATGAAGAATATGACATTTCTACCATCCCATCTGTCTCTTCCCTTTCATTGCCAGTTTTTATGGTTTGCTTTGGCAAGTAATTGTCCTTTTCTCAATCCCTTGACATTTCGCTTCAGATTACCACCATTCTATTGAAACTACTTTCCCAAAGGTCACCAATGACCTCCAAACACTAGGCTCAGTGGCCTTTTCCAGGACCTAATCTGCCTTGACTTCTCTGCAGTATTTCTCACTGGTAAGAGACATTATATTCTCTTGTTTCTTTTCATGTCTCCTTAGTTATTTCCTTTAATACTTCTTTGACTCCATCTCCTTTGGCTCCATGCCATTTTCCCAATGAATCAACATTTCTGAAGGACCTGCTATGAGCCAGGCACTGTGTTAAGTACTCCAGATACAAAAAGAATCAAATAAGAGTCTGTGCCTCAAGGAGCTTACAATAAAATGGAGCAGACAACTTACAAACATGCCACCCTAAAATTCTTGATTTTCCTTTTTTAGTAGCAACATTATTCATTATGTTTCCCATATTTGAAACATTTTTATTATCTCTGACTCTTCCTCTTTTCTCATATACAATAAATTAACAAGTCCTATCCCACTCTCATCATTCTATTCCATTATCTCTTGACTTGCACAAAATTTCTAGCACGCATCCTGAAAATTCTACCTTCCTTTTAAAAGGGCATTTCTCCAATTTAACCATGCTAGAGGATAAAGGAGCTCAGGTGAATGTACTGGGCAGAATCCTATATGCACATGCAGATATCTGTGAGACAGATCACTCCTCCACTTTCAAAGGCTCAGAAGTCTTGAAATACCAAATTCATGGACTTCTAAAAACAGAAATGTTGCCCGAACAAAAAGGCATAAACTGTTGTCTGTATAGGACATAAATTTACCATGGTGATATCCTGGAAATATTCCTTGATTTTTTTTCTGATATTGTGAAATATGACTGTTCATCTTCCACCCTTTACATTTACTTTATGTCTAGCTCATCTCCTCTTATCACATTTCCCTGATGTCTTTTATTCCCCATTTTCTTTGGTCTTTTCCATTGGTTATATGATGCAGCTTACTCATACCTGCAACATATGTCTCCAATACCCTTCTATGCAAGATTTTCCTCCCAAACTCTTTAGGGGGGTGTTGACAGCCCAACAGAGACCTCTAATGTCACGTCCAGTTCTAAATCTGTAATCTTCTGGTCTATGATCCGATAAGCTACTTATTATATTTTAGCAAATAGGCTTTTTTTAGCCATTTGGTTGGGGCAGTTAGGTGACCCAATGAAAAGAGTTGACCCCAGAGTTAGGAAGAAGTACTTTCAAATACACCTTCAGGCACTTGCTAGTTGTGTGACCATGGACAAGTCACATAATATTTATTTGCCTCAGTTTCCTCATCTGCAAAATAGTAGTAATAATAGTATGTACTTCCCAGAGTTGTTGTGAGAACCAAATGAGACAATTGTAAAGTGCTCAGAGCAGTACCTGGCATATAGCAAAAGTCATATAAATATTATTTACTGTTTCTATTATTTCTATCGTTATTATCTTCATTTCTATGTGGATAGTCTAAACTCTTTAGAGTGTTATGAATCTCTTCCATTAGTTTCTCCAGTGTTTCTGGCTTTGACATAACCACACAATTTAATCCACATAAGGTAGTGGTTCTCAACCTGAGGGTCATGACACCTTTGGAGGTCGAACGACTCTTTCACAGGGGTCACAGTGGTCGCCCAAGATCATAAGAAAATACATATTTCCGATGGTTTTAGGAACTGAGACACTGCTCCTCTATCCGTCTCTGGGCGGGTCCACATACGTGCAGATACACCCACACATGAGTATTAAAGGGTCGCAGCATTAGGAAGGTTGAGAACCACTGACCTAAGGGAAATAAAGGCAAAAGGATGGAAAAATCCTTATCTTCAAGGAGCTTATATTCATTCTGTTGCTTTCTATAGTAAAATTAAGTAAAATGGAAATTACATTATTTATTATGGGCAAGTTGTAATGAATGTGCTAGAGTTTGCTCATGGTATTAATAATATAGCATAAAATCTTAAATGTTATACCATTATTGACCAGAAGAGGAGGATCCAACCATAAAGGTTTAAGTAGGCAAAAATATAATGAAAAATTTTTAATCAAAAGAAATATTTCTTTCAAGAGTTGTGTTTTGAAAGTATAATCAGCACAAAATAAGTAAGTTTTCTTTGGGATGAAGCAAATATCTGTTTTCTCTGAATAGTGATGTCTGTTATAAATTAAACTGTGATGAACTCAATACTTTAAAATGAGTTTAGAACTATAGAAAGGAAAAGTAGTTTGGCTAAACCAAAAATTAACACATTCTTGTCATTGTGTAAAAACACAAGACTAAATTAATGTAACTTAACTCCAACAAGCCCTTATTGAGCACCTTCTATGTACAGAGTTCAGCTGAAGATACATTGCCTGACCTTATGGGGCTCACATTCCTACTATGGAATATGGCATATTGTCTATATATAGAACTACAGGATCACTGGATTTGAGCCTTGAACCATAGCAGGCATCTAGCTTAGCTCATACTCAAATGAAGCCTCAGTGTCATGAACCTGACAAGTGGTCAATCAAGCTCCATTGAAGAAATAGGTATAAAGCAAAATGATGCACGAAGAGTACATGAGAAAAGTGTAGAGTAAAGTATGAATCCCATGGAGGGCGAGAGGGATGGATGAGTACTTCTGAGGGGAAATTAGTGAAGGGATCACGGAACAGATGGAATGTGAAAAGAGCATTAAACAATGAGTAGGCTATTTTTTCCACTTTATTTTACTAAAATAAAAACAAGCAAACAAACAGGATTGCTGTTTCTTCCTTTTACCAAGGGAACTTAAAAGAAATTTAAAATTTAAAAGAAAAAAATTAAAAATTAAAGTCTAATTTAAAATAAGAAGAAAAAACCAATCATTGTAAGAAAAATGTATAATTTAGATTGAAGTAAGCAGAACCATGAAAACAATTTATATGATAACAACATTATTAAGACAAATGGGCAGGCAGCTAGGTGTCTTACTGTGTAGAGTCAGGACCTAGAATCAGGAGAAGCTGAATCCAAATCTGGCCTCAGAAACTTAGAGCTGTTTGACCTGGACAAGCCACTTCACATCTGTTTTCCTTAATTTACTGGAGAAGGAAATGACAGTATCTTTACCGAGAAGAATATGGTCATGAAGAATATGGTCCACAGGGTTATTTATGAAGTCAGACATGACTAACGGACTGAACAGCAACAACACACAGACAAATAAATTGGAGAAACTTAAGATCTCTGATAAAAACAGTGGCCAGCCATGATTGCACAGGACAGATGATGAAGAAAGCTACCCTACTCCAGACAGAGAGAGAATAGATTCAAAATGCAAAATGAGAAATAGATATTTGGACAAGGCCAATGTGGTATTTGGCTTTGCTTAATTTTTAGTAGTTGGGGTGGTGGTGGAAGAGAATAGGATAGAGAGAGCAGTTCCAAGGAAAGCTTAAAACATTCATTAAACCTCAAAATTCAGATAAATGGGTGTAAGTGATGGCAAACAGTTCAATCTGACTAGAACAACACTCATGAGAAATTATATATTAAGTCAAGACCAGAAAAGTAGGTTAGCTCCTTTAAAATATTTTGTTATATATATTTTTATATCAATATATTATAAATATATAATATGTATTTAATATATTATGTTAATATAATAAATAAATATATTTATAGATATTTAAAAATATTTATATTTTATTATAAAGCTGAAAAACTTGTACCTTATTCAGTAAGCCATAGGAAGTCAGTGAAGGATTTTGAGCAAAACAGAGATATGATTGGATCTTTATATAAAGAATACTAATTCGGCAGTAAGAATGGAAACTCTAAGTCATCTGACAGAAAAAGGTTTAGAGTTGAAAGACAGTGAAGGCTAATGTAATGGTATTTTGGATCTTTTCAAAATGTACAGGGGCTAAAAGTTTCTGCCTGAGTGACCTTCCAATTTGAGGTAACATTTATGGGCACCATTAAAAATTGATTCTTTCTCATGGAAATCTTTCTCCAGTGTATTATGCTAATCCCTAAAGTAAACTTTTTGTTGTCTGTAACCAAGCTAGATGATACAATGGATAGTGTTCTGGACCTGGAGTCAGAAAGCTTGAATTTGACCCAACTTGATCATCAAAGAAAGGAATTTGTCTTGAACAAAGCAGGATATTAAAACAAGACAAAACTAAACAAAACAAAACCCAGAACGACCGAACTCAATGTTTATATAGAGAACTACAGAGTTATTGCAGGATGACCAGGAAAGATTCTTTGAAATCAGTTATGGAAATACCCTTTTTTAATTTGGGTTGTGAAGGAGGACGTAAGACTTCAAAAGAGGTAATAGTCATAAAGAAGGTGCCTATATCAGCTTTGGCAACATCCAAAAGACCATGGGAGAAATTCTTGGTGTCAAATAGGAAAGTTTACTCAAGCTGGACCTCTACAGTAAGAGATAAGATTGGTAATCAGGTTCCAGAGAAACCTACCAGCCTTACCATACTATATCCTTATAAATTGAGGAACCCGGAGTTGGAACTGATATTTAATATAGACAGTTTGAGACTGGTTGATTCCAGATAAAATCAAGAATTATGGTTAGCCAAATAGGCAAGTATCCTGGCTACATGAGGGCATAATTTCAAAGTCAAAATTTCAGAAGAGTAATAATGGAACCTATATATTGCTTTTTGTCAGAGATTATATGTGTAGAATGAGAGATACAGTTTCAGATGTGGTCAATTGTGTTGACTTCCTTTGCTTAATTATTCACATTTGTTTCAATGACAAGAGTGAGCTTCTATTATTTTTAGATGGTGAATAATGGGTTATGATAGAGAAGAAAAAAATTATCATCATCATAAAGCATTTTAAAAGAAAGAAAAAGAAGTATAGAAGGGCATACAAAAATATAACATTTTTCTTACTTTCTTTCCTTTCCCAGTAATACCTCTGATTTTCTGGACTTAACCACCATGCCTTAGCTGTCATCCCACCCTTGGACTTCCCTCAGTACCCAGGGCCTCCTAAAAATAGAACAGTCACCTAATATTCACATCTTCTTCTGCCTTTGGTGAGTTCTTCCTAGGCCTCCATTTTGAATGGGGGGCCCCAGCTGGCCACCATTCCTTCCCTTTCTTACTCTGTCTCTGACCTCCTGGATTTCAATGCCATTCCTCCACACAGATAATCCCTTGGGCACCACCTGTATCACTTTCACCTCTCTTTTATATGGTGTTTTCCCTCATTAGAACATAAGATTCTTCAGGACAAAGATTATATTTCTTTTTGCTTGTGATTTAATTCCCCAGAATGTAGGTCAGTGCCTGGCATCAAGTAAGTACTTAATAAATGCTGATTGCCTTGCTTTGCCTTGCCTTACCTACTTGATATGCTTAATCTGTACTTTTAAAAACAATGGAATATGTCTGATGTGGATAAATGGTATGACGAGAGTTGGAGTTCGATGTATTGGAAGAAAAACTTTTGGGTTAGTAGACCTAGGGAAACTAGAGTATATCTTGATTGTTGTGGCCATTTTATTCATAAGAGATGAGGGAAAAGTGGCTGGACATACCATTTCAACGGGAGCTGAAGTATTCAGTTTCTTTTTCTCCTCCCCCTCCTTCTGCTCCGGCTCCTCCTCCTTATCCCAAGTCATGCTAACTTTTTGATGTCTGAGGATCCTATGGAACCTAAATTGAAGAAGAGAGTCATGTTGATTTAATTCAATTCAATAAAACTCATCAATTTTGATATAGGAGATCGATATGGACATAGTTATCCTTTTCTCTACTTACAACAATGTTCAACCAGGCAAAAAATCAAAATTTCAATTAGATTATTCAATATTTGGAGACTATGAATGCATTCATTATCCATCCTATAGATGGTAGTTTCTTGGATAGCTAAAGTAGATGAAAAGGATACAGAAGCAGAATCCTATATATGTATGTACTGTGTGATTTAAGCTCTCTGAGGCCCAGGAAATTGGATAAAATTGTAAATTAATAATTCTCCAAATTGAATCAGTCATATCTGTTAAAAGAATCCTTACAATGAGTTCCCTACCCAGTAAAATCAAAGTTGAAAGTTAGAGAACAAACTCCTCCACCTTTCTTTCCCTCTCTTTTTCTTTATCATTCATTAATAATAATTGATTAAGGACCTATGTGCCAGGAACTGTGCAAAACACTGGGAATACCAAAAAAAAAAAAAGATGGGCAAAATAAGTCATTACTCTCAAGGGGGTCACGATCTAATGGTAAAGTAGCAATGTCAAAGCAACTATACATGAACTAGATACATAGGCTGATAGAGAGACAGACGGATAGACAGACAGACAGTCAGATAGATAGATAGGTAGACAGACAATAATATAGTTTATATATTATCTCCTATATATAAAAGACAATCAACATAAAGAAGGTACTAGAATCAAAGAGAAATTAAGAAAGCCTTCTTGGAGGAAATGGAAGTTTAGTTCAGACTTTTAAAAAGCCAAGGAAGTTAGGAGGTGAAGATGAGGAGGGAGAGTGTTCAAGTCATGGGAGAAAGTCATGAAAAATGACCAGACTGGAAATGGAGGATCTTGAACAAAAAAATGGCAAGGTAGCGAAGGGATGAGGGAAGAAGTAATCCTTACTATACTGGAAGGTCTATTTCTAGAAGACTGGAAAAGTTAAAAGGGGGCCAGGGTATAATTGACCTTGAAAGGTCAAAGATAGATTTTATATTTAATCCTGGAGGTAATAAGGAGTCACTTGAGTTGATCAAATGGGGGTGGTGTTGGGGGAGTAACATGGTCATATATGAATTTTAGAAAATTTAATTTGACAACTAAGTAGAGCATGAAGACATCTCTATTTGTGGCAGGGAAACCAGCCAGCTTGCTATTGTAATAGCCCAAGGATGAGGTGATAAAGACTCACTCTGGGGTGATGGAAATGTCAGAAGAGAGCAGTGGGTATATGGGAGGTAACACAATAGAACCTTGCATGAGATTGAATATGGAGGGGGAGGGTAAAAGAGAATGAGGAACTGAAGATTACATTTGAGTTGTGATTCTGGGTGGTTGGAAGATGGTGGTGACCTCAAAGGTAATAGGGAAGTTCAAAAGGTGTGAAGGTTTGAAGAAGAAAGAAAATGAGCTCAGTTTTGGATATATTACGTGTAAGTTCTCTATGGGATATCTAATTTGAAATGTCTAATAGGCATTGGAGACAGTCTGAAAGTCAACAAGCATATCTGAGAGTTATCAGCATAGAGATCATCAATGAAATCACAAGAGCTAATGAGATCATTGGGTGAAATCGCATACAGGAAGAGAAAGGGCCCTAGGATGGAGCTCTAGACCATATCTACCTAGGAAAAGCCTGGATGAAAATCCTGCAAAGGAGACAAAGAGTGGTCAGGTATACACACATATAAAAATACATATCTGAACATATGTTATGTATGTATATATGTATATGCATAACTTTGTTCTGGGACCAGAATAAAATAAGTTTTATAATGTTTTCAGAAATCATTTCCCCTCTCAAATGACTAATGCTTACATATAGCTCCTAGTGAAAGGAAAATCAAATAATTATTCTACTTACTTTTTACATATTTTTCTCAAGTGTCATGGGGAGCTTTGGGAATGAAGGCATGGAGATCTGAGCATGAGTTAGAATTAAATTTCAGGTCACCCTTTTCCCCTATGCCTCCTGACCTTGAGAATGGTTAAGTTCAATATAGAAAGTTTCACTCACTCTTGGAAAAATCGAACACTTCTGTGGATTGGAGGTCTTAGCACTAAGAACAGACCTGCTGGGTGTATTTCCAATTAGTAGTAAATTAAGTTTAAATTCTTTCAAGGTTCTCACCATGCACCATCGATGCAAATAGATGAACACTGTTGCTTACATTTTCTCTTTCTTAGGTCATGGTCATTTCAGAAAACAATTCAGGTCCAGAATTGCTTTTCATTCTTTGGAAGTATGATGTATTCCACAAATTCCTTATTTAAATGAAGCCAACTAAAGAAATTTGTGCTTAATTTTTTATCTTTAGACAGGAGAAATGCATCCAAGGGAATTAGTGATGTGTATACATATTTCTCATTTAGTGAGTTTTTCCTAGGTAAGCTACATGTGTGTTTAAGACTGTCCCAAAAATCTAAGTGCATTTCTAAGTTATTGAAGCTTAGAACTCCACTTAGACTTTTGGGACACTCTATATTCAAGTTTGTATGTTATAAGTGTATCTCTCTCTGTCTCTCTCTCTCTTTCCACATATACACATTTAAACAATTATGTACTCAAAAATATGGTATTGGGCATATTGTATTTGTCAAACAAAAGAAAATTCACTAGTGATAAAACAATAATTATGGATAAAAAAAGGAAAACCCAGAAGTCCAGTTGTTTCCAAGACTTGACAAGCCAAAAGAGCTTGAGGCCCTTTTCTACAAATAGTGACTGTAATGCTGTGTGAATGCTGGAGTCCCATCTGAACAGCAAGAACTGTTTCTAACTCTTATGAAAAATCAACCTAGTGTTATAGCAGGCAAGGATAATATACAGGGTTTACTTTAAAAGCAACCTAAAAACAATTGAAGTGGTAGAGATGAGATCTCAAATCATCTTGGATTGTTATATTGATGAGAATAAGTAATTCACAGTAGATCATCATATAATAATATCATTAATGTGTACAATGTTCTTATGGTTCTACTCATTTCACTTTGCCTCACTTCATATAAGTCTTTCTAGTTTTTTCTGAGAGCATTTAACTTGTCATTTCTTATAGCACAATAATATTGCATCACAATCATTACAACTTCTTCAGCCATTCCCCAATTTCCAAATCTTTGACACCATTAAAAGAACTGCTATAAATATTTTTTTGGTATGCATAGGTCCTTTTCCCTTTTTTCTAATCTCTTTAGGATATTAACCATAATTTCTGGAATAGTTTGGGATGGTGATTGTAGGATTCATTGGGGCTGGTGGAGAGGATCAGGGCAAGGAGGCTTATAAAAGGGTGTTAAGCATGGACAATTATTCCAGAAAATTCTTTCTCCTATACTATAACTTAAAATTTTATCTTTAGAAAGTCACAAGCTTTTACTTTCAATATTAATACAATGAGAGGAACGACTCCTAAAGAATCTGTGGGGACAGTGGTTTCATTTGGAATCCTAATAGAATATTCCCTCTGGAAAACAACACAGTGTAATTTCAGAAAACTTCAATTACCACTTTATTTCATGTACCCCACATTACAGGAATATGTCATTGATATATTCCATCATTCAACAAACTCCTATTAAGTGCTTATAATAGAGTGTAAATTTCCTGAGAGTAGAGATGTTTTATTTTTGACTTTGATCCCCTGTAACTTTCTCTCCAGTCTGCACCATGAGCTGTAATGGGTATTTGGAACTGAATGTTCCACAGGCATCTCAAATTCACCATGTCCAAAATAGAACTCATCTTTCCTCCAAAATCCTTTTCTCTTCCAAATTTTCCTATTATCATCAAGGGTACATATATCTGAGTTCCATAAATGTTGACTGATTAAGGCATACTGTGTGCCAGGCACTGTGGTAGGTACTATAAAAGCAATGGAAAAAAAGGAAAAAAGTTCCTGTACTCAAGAACTTTCTACCAAGTGGGTGTGTGAGGAGACATGCACAGGAAAACAAATACAAAATATATAGTGAAGGGGCAGCTAGGTGGCACAGTGAATAGAGCACCGGCCCTGGAGTCAGGAGGACCTGAGTTCAAATCCAGCCTTAGACACTTAAAGCTTACTAGCTGTGTGACCTTGAGCAAGTCACTTAACCCCAATTGCCCTGCCTTCCCCCTCCAAATATACACACATATATACATATATATACATATGTGTATGTATATATACATATATACATATGTGTGTATACACACACACACACATATATATATATATACACACACACACACATACATAGTAAGAAAGTAATATCTAGCATGGAGAAAGGATCTGGTTACTTGGGATTTGGATAGGATTCCTGTAGCAATAGTATCTGAGATGAGCCTGGAAGGAAATGAGCAATCTTCTGGAGCACAGGTGAAGAGGGAGCAAACACATTCCAGGAATAGGGGGCAATCTCTGTGATGTCAGTGAGATGGAGAAGGAATGTCACAGGCTTAGAGGAGGATGGAGAGCAAGTAGTTCAGATTCATTGCAAACTCTCACAAGTTTCATGTACCTGGAAAGAAAGACCTGAACTATAGATCTGGAAATGTACTGTATATCTTTTATTTATTTACTTATTTTGGCCAGCCTTGGTACATTCTAGAAGGCTCATCATCAGTAATGAATGTTTTGGCCATAGCAGATATCAAAGACTTAAGTCCTGGAGGGATAGTGGTCTTAAAGGAAGCATCTACCCTACAGAAATCAGAAGTTCTTTTTTTTTTTTTTGCTTTTTGAAGGGGAGAAGGCTGAGCAATTGGGGTTAAGTGACTTGCCCAAGGTGACATGGCTAGTACATGTCTGAGACCTGATTTGAACTCAGGTCCTCCTGATTCCAGGGTTAGTGCTGTATTCACTGCTCTACCTAGCTGCCCCAGAAGTTCTTAATGTATGTCAAAGAGATAATTATCTTGACTGAATAACCCATAACATTCTTCTTCTTAGAAACCAAAATAGTTTCTACCATTTCAATTATAGACCAGTTAAATTAGAAGATTTAACTAAGAAATGTCTTGTAAATTCTAGTGTCAGATGATTTCTGAGGCTATCTGGACATTTTCCCAGAAGCCTATTGATAGTCTATACATTTTGTACTCTCCCTAGACGTCAACCATGATATTAGTGCTCTTCTTTGAAAACAAAGGATGAACAAGTCAGGAAAACATTAAAGAGGGTGACGATTGATCCTCCTCCATATTATCTGGCATGGTGCCCAATTCCAGTCATGCACTACAAATTGCCCATTGCATATTTAGAATTGGATTCCAGAAATATCTTAAACTGAACATGTCAAAAACTCTCCCTTCAGCCTTCCTTTCTTCTGAACTCCTCTCCTCTTGTTGAGGACACCAACTGGCTCCCAGACACACAAGCTTGTAACTTCAGCAGCATCATCGTCTCATTCTCCCTCATGACTACAAAATGGCCAAATCATGACTTTTAAACTTTCAAGCTTTCTCCCATATATCTTTCAGTATCTCCCATATACATCTCCTTTTCATTCATATAACTACTACTTCAGGGTTTTCCCCTAGGCCCATCACTTTTCTCCCAGAATGCTGCAGTAGTCTCCTAATTGGATTCCCTGGCTCATCTCTCTCCATTCTAATGCACCCTCCAGGAAGCAGCCAAGTGTACAGGTTCCTAGCGTACAGGTCTGACCAGGTGACTCCTGTCCTCCCCTCCATTCCATTCAATAAGCAGCTAAAGACAATTCCTTTTGGAACGAATATAAACTCTTCATTTTGACATTTAAAAATCTTTAAAATGTTTCCTTTTCCTACGTATTGCTCCCTCTACATACTCTGTGATCCATCTACAATAGTTCTTTTGCTGCTCCCCATGGTGCTCCATGTCCTCTACCTGTTTCCCATCCCTGGAATGCACTCTTTCTTCAGTTCTGACTCTTGAAAACCCTGGTTTCTTTCAAGATTTTGCTCAAAGACCTATCTCCTACATAGAACCTCCTCTGATTTGTCCAGCTACAACTCTCTCACTCCTCAAAGTATTACATACACTTTTTGTATATATTCTGAATATGCATACATATATATATCTATTCACATACATATACATATATGCATACTTATGTGTGTGCTTTGTCACTTCCTGGCACAAGTAAGTGCCCAATAAATAGGCTTAATACATTCACAACCTATTATTGTGGAGTTTTTAGTTCTTTAATTGATGGTTCATTCAATTCAATTTCAAAAATGTATTGGTAGAGCACTAGAAAGTCTTCCCCTTCTCCTCTCCACCCCGACTCTTGGAATATACAGAGAAAAATGAAACAGTGCCTTTCCTTAAGGAGTCTACAATTGGCTGGCTAACAATATAACCTAGCATAGGACTCTGAGTTAATGCTTCCATTTTTTAGTGGGGACAGAATGCTAAAATTAGTTTGTGAAAATCCCAAAGGAATAAAACATTTTCTTCTGAAAGCAAGGATAGTAAAATTTCTTTCTTTTATCTAAATGTATTATATAACATGACCCAGTTGCATAATGCAGTCAATATGGGAAGCAATAACTTTGAATCCTGGCCTTAATGCATGCAAACTTTGAATTAGTTGCTTTTCTCAGTCTCTGTTTCCACACCTGTGAAATGGGAACGAAGGCATGCAGAGGTGTGCTGGAGTCAGCTTGTTACTGGATTGGGAGAGCCTTGACAATGACAGCAAACATGACAGTGCTTGATTTACTGTTTTGTTGATTGGAGAAAAATATGAAGAATGTAGACTAAACTGAAAACGATGTTATGCTTGATGTTTGATTTTTTTTTTCTTTTTCAGGAGTGGGGTAGGATGAGTTAGGGTAGGAATGGGAAGGAAGAGCCAGTTGTCAGACAGTTATAAGGGCAGTACAGGAGGTACGTATCTCACCTATCTCCCTGGGTTATTATAAGAGAAGGGCTTCATAAACCTTAACAAGCTATAGAAATGGGAGGTGGTACTATTCCTTGGAAGGTGGTCCATAGATTCTGGGGAGGTAGAAGTCTGCTTACCAGTGACAGGAGTGGTGATCACGGACTTTCCTCTCCTTTAGAATTTGTGGTACCTTGAAGAGGTGGAATGGAAGAACTATGCCTGGACAGACACAAAGGGGCATGGAAATGGTTGAGGATAGAAGTAAATGCCAAGTCTACTCAGTCTTTAGATGAGGGCAAAATAGCAATAGTATAAGTAATAACTATAATCATGCCACAATTTTCACCTAAAATTACAAGGTGCTTGGTAGGAACAGATTTAGATTGGTTTGTAGTTAAATACAATTATCTTCTATCTGTATTGTAAAACTACAGATAATAACCCTTTACCACATTCTTTTACAAAAGAAGAGAATCATAAGTCTTTTGGCTTTTGCCTTTATTTTTTCTTATCTCACGTTGGTTTCTTATAGCTACTTGAAAGAAGCTTAACTTCAGTCAGGCAGCAAACTTTTTTTTTTTTTGAGAGGATTGGTGGATGACCAGACCTATTATTTCATCAGTGTAGAAACTCCCTCTACATAGAATCCACGATTCGTCTGTGACCTATACTCTTAGAAAATCATCTGGGCAAATGGATTGGGTAAATACTTTACCAGGCTTATACAACTAGTAGATAGACATCAATGGCTCCACTGGAACCCAGGTTTTCTGAATCTAACACTGGCATTCCATATACTATGCCCCAAAGTCCCTTTCCCAACATAGTATCACATTAAGATATAGTTATTAGCCTCAGGTCCAGAATTAATCTGTAAAAACCAGAAAACATGTAAAACTTTTAACCTTTACATCCTATTATTGCACCATTTTCCCACACTCCCCAACCCACTCTCCTTGTCAAAGCTTTCCTCTGTAGCACTTGGTAATGACTCTTTTTGAAAAATATTATTTATTTTTAACACTAAAAAAAATTGAGTACCAGATTCCCTCCCTCACTCCTACTGTATGAGAAAGCAAACATTTTGATATCACTTATATAGGTAAAATCA
The DNA here is from genome assembly GCA_028646575.1 of Pseudocheirus occidentalis. NCBI lineage: Eukaryota > Metazoa > Chordata > Mammalia > Diprotodontia > Pseudocheiridae > Pseudocheirus > Pseudocheirus occidentalis. The sequence goes on along the minus strand of CM053601.1, from coordinate 41,884,164 downwards.
TGCAAAACACAATTCCACATTAGCCATTTCATAAAAGAAGGAAAGAATGAAATGGGAAAGAAGGAAGGAAGGAAGGAAGGAAGGAATGAAGGAAAGAAGGAAGGAAGGAAGGAAAGGAGAGTAGAAAATTATATTTCAGTTTGCACTCAGAGTTAGCCAGTCCTCTCTTTGGAGGTAGATAGTCCTTTTTCATCATGAGCCCTTTAGAAATGTCTTGAATCATTGTATTGATGAGAGTAGCCAAGTCTTTCAAAGTTGATCATCACTACAACATTGCTGTCACTGTGCAAAATATCTCCTGGTTCTCACTTTACTTTATATCATTTCATGTAGGTTTTGCAAAGTTTTTCTGAAACCACCTACCTTGTCATTTCTTATAGCACAATAGTATTCCATCACAATCATATGTCTCAACAGCTCCAGCTATTCCCTAATTGTTGCACATTCCCTTCATTTCCAATTCTTGTCACCACAAAAAGAACTGCTATAAATAGGAATATATATATGTGTGCATATATAAATAATATATATGTGTGTGTATCTGTATCTGTGTATGTTATATTATATCACATACAATATCTTTTTCCTGTAGGGTTGAGATCTAGTAGTGGTATAGTGGGGTAAAAGGTTATGCAGAGTTTTAACGCCCTTTGGGCATAGCTCCAAAGTGTTCTCCAGAATGCTTGGCTCAGTTCACCACTCCACCAGCAGTTTATTAGTGTACCTATTTTCCCTTATCCACTTTGTCATTTGTCATTTCTGATGGGTGTGAGGCAACACATAGCAATTTTATTTTATTTTTTAATTAACTTTTGTGTTTATTTTTAGTTTCCATTACTCATTTCCACAAGATTTTGAGCCACAAATTTTCTCCCTGTTCCTCCCCCACCCCCCAAAACAGCAATCTCACTGAATACTCCCTTTCCCATATCTGCTCTCTCCTGTATCCTCCCCATACCCCTTCTGACTCTCTGGTATGGCAAGATGGATTTCCACACCCCAGTGCCTGTATATCTTATTTCCCAGTTGCATATAAATAACAATAACAATAATAATATTTAATATTAATTAATTATTATTAATATTTTTGTTAAATGTTATTATATTATATAATACAATTATATTATTAATATTTTGCTAAAATAATTTGCTAATAATAATACAAATTAATTATTATTATTATAATATTTAAAACCATTTGATTTTTAAAACTTTTAGTTCCAGGTTCTTTCCCTTCTTCCCTCATCAGCGACCCTTACTGGGAAAATAAGCAATTCAAAATAGGTTGTACATGTGTAGTTACACAAAATATATCCATAGTGGATATATTATGAAAGATTGACTATATTTCCCTCCATCCTATCCCCCCCAACTTGTTCTATTCTCTACTTTGTCTCTGTCCCTTTACAAAAGTTTGTGCTTCTAACTACCCTCTCCCTTAATCTGTCCCCCCTCCATTATCCCCCCTCTCAACCCCTTCCCCCTACACTCCTTTAGGGCAAGATACCCAATTCAGAGTGTATGTCATTCCCTTCTTAAGCCAAATTCAATGAGTATAAGGTTGACCCATTCCCTTTTGCTTTCCTTTTCTTCCCCTCCATTGTAACAGTTATCCCTTGCCTCTTCTATATGATAATAGCTGGGGCTATTAGGAGGGTGCCATCTGTACAGTCCCCACTAGCTTTGGCTCACTAGTCACACACCTCAGGACCACCACCCAAGACCATGATCCTAATCCAGGCAGGTTAAGGCAAGAGTGCTTAGCCTCTGAATAGTTGCTTGGCCCTTCTATGATCTGCAGGCCAGGAGCTCTGAAGCAGCCACATGGAGGCAGCTGCAGATCTGCCACTTCTGCTGCTTCTCGCTTTGGAGGTAAAGGCCTATCCATGCTCTGTTCCCCTCCCCCCCACCCCCAGATCCAGGAGAGTTCCACTGACCTTTTACTTTGTCTTTGGCATTTATGGGTTGATAATTCTGGAAACCTCCACAATTGCTGGTGATCCACTCTCCCAAATGCTCCAGCTGTGGCTGGTCCGCCCCCCCCCCTTGGGGCTAAAACTGTGGGCTCATGCAAGGCTGGGCTGGCCTCCCAGCACAATGCAATGGACCCTTCCTGCTGGCCTGCTGGGATGCCTTCAGCTGGAGCTTTGTTTCTCCGTCACGTTGTGGCTTCTGTAGCTCTAAAATTTCATAGGTAGTTGAGGTGGTTATGGGGGGGATCCATGGAATTTTCTTGCTTCTATGTCACCATCTTGACTCTACTCCCTACCCCCCACCCCACATAACTGTTTTAATTTACATTTCTCTTATCAGCAGTGATTCAGAGTATTTTCCCATATAACTATAGATAGCATCAATTTCTTCTTCTGAAAACTGCCTGTTTATGTCATTTGTCCATTTATCAGTTGGGGAATCCCTCTTATTTTTATAAATTTGATTCAATTCTATACTCAATATATATTTGAGAAGTGTGTTCTTTATCATAGTAACTTGCTGTAAATTTTTTTGATATTACTTCATTTTCTATGGTACCTTTTAGCAAAATATAGTTTCCTTGATTACTCCCTTTCAGTTAGGTCTATTTTTACTTTTGCTTTGTCTGAGATCATGATTGCCACCCCTGTTCTCTTCATTTCAGTTAAAGCATTAAAGGCTCTGCTCTAGCCCTTCATTTCAATTCTGTGTGTTTCTGTACCAATTGTGTTGCTTGTACTCAACATATTGTTGGGTTCTAGTTTCTGATCCATTATATTATCCACTGACATTTTGTGGGCTGGCTCATCCCATTCACATTCACAGTTATGATCACTAACTGTGCATTTCTCTGTATTCCATTTTCTTTGGTTTATCCTTCTTTCTTTCTTTTCATCCTGTCCCTCAGAAGTCTATCTTGTTTCTGACCTCTTCCTCCTCCAAACCACCTTCTCCCTTAACAACTCCTCCCAATGTCTCACATCTCCTTCCTCTCCTATCTACTTATTGGTAAGATACATTTCTATAACCAACTCTGAGTGTTCTTGTATATATGTATATGTAGGTATGTATGCATACATGCGTGCAAGTATGTATGTATTTGCTATGTATTGGATAGAAGGTTGGACCTGAAGTCAGCAGGACTCATCTTCCTGAATTCAAATCTGGCCTCAGACACTTACTGTGTGATCCTGGGCAAGTCATTTAATATTATTTGCCTAGGTTCCTCCTCTGTAAAATGGACATCTGTAAAATGGAAAACATGGAAAACCACTCCAGTATCTTTGGCAAGAAAATTCCAAATGTGGTCACGAAGAACCAGAAACACTCAAAATAACTGAACAACTTTCTCTCTCTGTCTTTCTCTCTCTGTCTCTCTGTCTCTCTCTCTGTCTCTCTGTCTCTGTCTCTGTCTTCCTCTCTGTCTCTCTCTCTGTCTCTCTCTCTCTCTGTCTCTGTCTTTCTCTCTCTGTCTCTCTCTGTCTCTCTGTCTCTCTCTCTGTCTCTGTCTCTCTCTCTGTCTCTGTCTCTGTCTCTCTCCCTCTCTCTCTGTCTCTCTCTCTCTCTCTGTCTCTGTCTCTCTGTCTCTCTCTCTGTCTCTGTCTCTGTCTCTCACTCTTCCAGGAATCCTTGTTGGGCTTGGTTCTGCTTAGTGTTTTTCTTCGAAGCTTTGCATGTAGTTGTTCTCCTATTGTTGTCTTCATCTAATTGGTCTTCCCTGATGTTGTAATAGCTTTAATGGTTACATTCTGTTGTGGATGTTTGATCATTTTTTTGCTGATTATTTCTTCACTTGGAACTTTATGTTATAGTTATGCTCTGCTCGCCTGGGGAGGGGATGCACTGTGCCAAACTTTAGGCTTTTTCATGCTGCTGGTTTAAGAGTTAGTTCTGGGGGGTCCCAAGTTTTCATTGTTTCCAAAGTGGTGTTATCCTGGGAGAGGTCTGGTCACTGCTCTCATGGTCTATAGTCTGGTGTTTACCCAGAAATGACCCCTGATCCCATGCAGCCACAAGTACTAGTTCTCCTTTTGGCTCTGGAACCATGACCAAGGACCCTTCTCCCTTGTGACCCATCACAAGTGCTCCACTTCACTCTGGAACTACAACCCAGAACACTTATGAGAAATAGAGTCACTGATGAGTTTCATCAAAAGGTTCACTGTAGCTTTTTCTGACCAATTATCCAACCCCTTTTTATCTCTGGGCTGAGAGCTCCTGAAGGCATTGCTGCTGCTGCTACTTTCACAGCTCCCTCTAAGGCCCACCACTTGTGGTCCTACTGTGTTCTTGGCACCTCTCCACCCACTAAGTTGTCTTAGGGTGGAAAAATGTCTTTCTCTGACCTTGTTGCTTCTACTTCTCCAAAATTTGATTTTAGTCATTATTTTAAAGTTGTTTGGAGAAGAATGTTGGGAAACTTCATTTGGGTCCCTGCCAGTACTTTGCCATTTTGTCTGTACCTCCCTAGTATACAAAAAGTCCTTTTTAAAATAATTCTTAAAAGAATAGTGTTCTGTTTTGGGGAAGAGGGGAAGGAAAACTGAAAAAAGTCACTTCCCTTTGTATTTCCCTCCAATTGAAAAAAAGTGGAAAGATGGTGGTAGCTATGATCCAGTAGATGGTGCTCATGAGCTGTGTGCTTGGCAGGCACAAAGGGTAAGTGGTACTGGAAAGCAGTAGCTTATCTAACATTAATTAGGTATATATTGTGTGCCAGGGATTGTGCTTACTTCCAGGGAAAGAAAAAGAGGCAAAAGGCAGTCACTGGCCTCAAGGAGTTTACCATCTAAAGGGGGAAGCAACCTGCCAATAAATATATGTAAAGCAAGCTACGTACAAGATAAATAGGAAATTGGAATTAAGAGGAATTAGGGAAGGCTTCCAATAAAAGAAGGGATTTGAGTAGGGATTTAAAGGAAGCCAGGCAGGTTAGTAGCTGTAGAGGAGGAGGGAGTGTGTTCCAAGAATGGGAACAGCCAGAGAAAATACTCAAATCTGAGAAATGGAAAAGTCAGGAAGCCAGTGTCACTGGATGGAAGAGCATATACTGAGGAGTGAAGCATAAGCAGACTGGAAAGGTAGGAAGGGCCTAGACTCTGAAAGCTATAAATATCAAAGTATTTTGTATTTGTTCCTGTAGACATAGGAAGCTACTGGAGTTTAGTGGGGTGTGTGTATGGGGATGTGTGAAACAATCAGACCTGCATTTTAGGAAAACCACTTTTGTGGCTGAATAAAAGGTAGAATGTAATGTGTATGGGTGATATTTCAGGCAGGCAGACTGACTAGCAAGGTATTGCAGTGGTGCAGGTGTGGGATGATGAGGGCCTGCATTGGAGTGGTGGTACATGTGAGAGGAGACAAGGTAGGTGCTTGGAAAGATGCTGCAAAGGCGAAATTAACAGGTCTTGGCATCAAATTGGATATGGGGTGAGAAACAAGATGGAACCAGAGAGGTTGAAGTGGGTTCTTACTTCCTAGGCCAAAGATTTTAGTTATGGTAACAACATTCAAAAAATGCTTAAATGGAATAGGAAATAGAAGTCCAATTGGTTTGACTAATAATGCCAAGTCATGTATGAATTGGAAAATACTGTAAAGCCTTAAGCAAAAAGCCACCTCCATAGAACCTGGAATTCCTAGTGGTGATTTTTCAAATCCATGTGGAAGGGTAAAAAATAATTTCTTCAGTTCTATAGCAACATCAGAAAAGGCTTGAGTATCTTCTGACATGTTATCCTTATCAGCACACATTTATACTTAATACTTTTTCTTCTCACTCAATGAGTGTGCTAAGATCCCATCCCTGGGATCTTCACAGAAGGAAATCAGATAGCAGGAAGAGCCAACAATGGTGAGAGAGGAAAATTCCTGCTCACCATCAAAAAGCAAGTCAATAGTAGATTTAAAAAAATAATGCTATTTGTTATATTTGCTATTCAAGTTAGAATTAGGTTGTTTTAGGGGACAGAGTTTTCTAAGCAACTCATCTGTCAGTCATCAAATGTATTTAAAGACACACTCAGACTATGTAACTCCGGTGAGGTGGAAGAAGAATGTAAGCTCCTCAACAGTAGGAAATTTTTTTCTTTTTCTCTTTGTTCCAGTATTTAGAATAGCATCTGGCACACAGCAGGTCCTTTATAAATGATTGTTGAATTGAATTGAATTAGAAATCAGAGAACCTTGCTGTATATTATTACTGAAATTTACTACTTTTGTGTCCTTGTGTAAGGCATTTAAAAATCCTATATTTCCTTTCTGGATGTCTATGTGATCAGTGGCTTTATGGTAGGGGGAGGGATAAGAGCAAGAGGAAGGGGCCAGATATAATGACTTAATGTTGCTGTTGATGTTTGTCCTTTGTTCTCAAAGAGAATTAATGGCATCAGGAGGTGACATTATGACTTCGTAGTGACTTGGGTTTAAGTGAGACAGGGTTATGTGAAGTCACCAGCTTCACTCTCTTCTCCAGAGCCATGTGAGTCCAGTGAAAGATATAGATATAGATCAGGGTGACTAGAGATGGCCTTGGATTCTAAAGTTTTTCTCAGTTCTCAATTGGTCTGAGGCAAAAACCATTCAGTGATTATGGCTAGGTAAGAAATGAGGCAAAGAAGGGCCTCTTTTACCTAGTCACAAAAGAAAAATCAATCAATCAAAAACCCTCAAGGTTTACGTCCAAAACAGAAACAATTGCTATTTATACTTTGTCTGAGCCATCCATCAGAGCCCAAACAATGACCAAACGAGACTTGGTCTGAGTCCTGTTGTTGGCCAATTAATGAGTCAGAGTGATTTGAGTTTAAGGTATGGTCCTTAAAAAAGAAATCTAGCCCCCAAACCCCAAGATACCTTGAGAGGTTTCAGCCATCAAACCTTGTGAGCAAAACTTACATTGTTAACACTTGTTAACTTCTTGCGTGTATCTATCATCTGGAATTCCACAGTAACTAGAATGAGATTAAACATACAGTGATTATTCAGTAAAAACTGGGGATGATCAATGATGATAGTGATGATTTATGCTGTAGCAACTCACTGAAGTCATTCTAAAGAATCTCGGCTTGGAAGGTGGGAAACAGTGTCCAGTCCAGGTAGATGACTATGTTCCCTTCTTTCTCTCCAATCACTACCAGATATAGAGGCATAGCAGAAGGAGACACAGATGTGGAGTCAAGAAGACCTGGGTACAGATCTGACTTCCGATACTTATGGTGTGGCTATGAGCAAGTTACCTCATTCTATGAGCCTCTGTTTCTGCGGCAGTAAAGTGAAGTTAATGACATCCCCAATACCTACCCTATAGAATTATGAGAGGATTCTTTTAGCTAACAGGTTCAAAGCCTTTAGAAAACCAGAAACAGTTTAGAAATGTCAGCTATTTTTTTTATGATGGCCTGATATTTCTCTTCTTTTTTGCCTTTTTAGAAATTTCCATATAGAAAGTCTGATGTCCAAAGGCAAAGATCTCATAGAGAAGAATACTCTTTGAAAGTATTTCCTTCTTAGTTATGGGCAAAACCAGAAAAACTCTTTTGTTTTTTAATTTAAAATTTTTCTTTTATTCTATTATCTATTATATATTTATTCTTAACAAAAGCCAAATAGAATGAACATTTCAAAATACCTTACTGAGTAGGAGGGCATTGTACCTGAATCTGTGAATGTCTGTGACTGTAGAGCTTGTTTTTCATTTGACATATATAATAAATTCAGCAAGTACCATTCAAAGCTGACCTGCTTGTTTGTGATGCCTACTGGCCTGCTATTCTCCTCCTCCTCCTCCTCCTCCTCCTCCTCTTCTTCTTCTTCTTCTTTTCTTCTTTCTTCTTTCTTCTTCTTTTCTTCTTTCCTTCTTCTTTTCTTCTTTCTTCTTCTTTTCTTCTTTCTTCTTCTTCTTCTTCTTTTCTTCTTTCTTCTTCTTCTTTTCTTCTTTCTTCTTTCTTCTTCTTTTCTTCTTTCTTCTTCTT
>CM053601.1:41825734-41876115 GCA_028646575.1 Pseudocheirus occidentalis | reverse complement strand
TCTTTCTTCTTCTTCTTTCTTCTTCCTTCTTCTTCTTTTCTTCTTTCTTCTTTCTTCTTCTTCTTTTCTTCTTTCTTCTTCTTCTTCTTTTCTTCTTCTTCCTTCTTCTTCTTCTTCTTTTCTTCTTTCTTCTTCTTCTTTTCTTCTTTCTTCTTCTTCTTCTTCTTCTTTTCTTCTTTCTTCTTTCTTCTTCTTCTTCTTTTCTTCTTTCTTCTTCTTCTTCTTTTTTCTTCTTCTTCTTCTTCTTCTCCTTCTTCTTTTCTTCTTTCTTCTTTCTTCTTCTTCTTCTTCTTCTTCTTCTTCTTCTTTCTTCTTCTTCTTTCTTCTTCTTCTTCTTTGTTTTTTTGCTTTTTCTTGGAGGGAGGAGGGCAGGGCAATTGGGGTTAAGTGACTTGCCCAAGGTCACATGGCTAGTAAGTCTCTTTTTTTTAAAGAGAGGAGAACAAGGACTTATTAATCACTTGCTATATATCTCAGGTACTGTGCTAAGCACTTTACAGATATTATCTCTTGTCATTCTCACAGCTCTAATAAGTAAGTGATATTATTTTCTTCATTTTGCAGTTGAGTAAACTGAGGCAGACATCAATTAAGAGAATTGCTAAAGGTCACACAGCTAGTAAGTGCCTGAGGCTGGATTTGAACTCAGGTCTTCCTAAATCTAGTTGAGACCTATACCTAACTCCCTTCCTTCTCCTACTCTCTCCCCTCATTACCAAAAAAGGAAATAATTTCTTAAAAAATGTTGACACAAATATTGGAAGTCAAGCAAAAAAAATTCCCTCACTATCCACGTTCAGAAACATATTTCTCATCCTGCATTTTGAGACCATTTTCTCCATTTAAAAAATTTTTTTTGAGACCATTATCTCTGTATCAAGAAATAACATGTTTCATTATTGGTCCTCTGAAATAATGGTTAGTCATTACATTGATTAAGGCCTCAAAATTGTCTTTGCTTTACATTATTGCTATTACTGTCTAAATTGCTCTTCTCGGTCTGCTCACTTTAGTCTACATTATTTCATACACGTATGCAGGGGATTCGGTATATACTTAAAAAAATCTCACGTGACATTTCTTTACATCCAGGATGCTCGATAGATGTTTTTTAGAGAATCCTGATGATGTAGAAGGAACATGCTTTGATAACAGAGTCTATGCCCAGACAAAACTGTAACTGGTTCTGGTCTTCTAACCTTGTATTGAAGAGGCTTTTTGATAAGCTGTGGAGGCGTTTAAAAAGGCCTGACAGCTTCAGCTACTCTCTTTGCCTCATTCAGTTCTGGACAATACCATTGAATTTATTTCAGAAGCACCTAAGTGGCACAAGGATACAGTGCTGAGCCTGAAATCACGAAGGTCTGAGTTCAACTCCTGCCTCAGACACTTACTATGTGATCCTGGGCAAATCACTTTATCACTGACCTATCATAGATTTAGATAAAGTGGGTATAATAATAATAATAGTTATTTCACAGATTTGTTGGAAGGATTAAATGAAATAATATTAACAACATGCTTAGCATAGTTCCTGGTACTTAAGAAATGGATATTTTCCTGCTAGATTCTGGTGCAGGGAGTGAACTCTCTGGATTCAGGAGTTTGGAAATGTTGAGAGAGAAAACCAGAAATTTGGGAATCAGAGTCTACGCCAGGTTCCTTAGATATCATAGCATCAATACCCTAGGGAATAGCCACTATAGGGACTGCATTCCAGTAGTAAGATTTATTTTACATTTGTGTTGTATATGGACATGAACTTGGTGGGAACCATGCTCTGTATGAACTGAACTAATTTTGGAGCCTGGTTTTTCTGAAAATCACTCATTTCATTATTTGTTATGGCACAATATTATCCCATCACATTCATATTCCATAATTTGTTCAGTCATTCTCCATTTGTGATGGAAGTTATATCTCTATAAAAGATAAACAGAAAGGTAGATGACTCTGTTTATAGGTAAAAAATGTATTAAATACATTGAGTTTTTAGTTCTTTTCCACTACAAAAAAACCTGTTACAAATACTTTTATAAAATGGGTTATTTTGTTCTTTTTTGATGTCTTTGCTGGTTTAAGTGAAATAGAGAAAAAAAATCCTTTTGGGACATAGAGTTGATACTCATATCTTTGGGTATTTTATAACTTGTTTCCTGCTATTCTTAGAATAAGCCATTATTTTTATAGATCAAATTTTAATGGACAGATTTAAATCATCAGTAACTCCAAATTTGTTTTCTCTGTTGCTATAAGGCATTAACATTGATCAACATTTTATTTGATGCTGCATGGTTCCTTCAACAGCTGTAACTGTTAAGTTTTAAGTTTTCCATTTTATTTTTAGTCACAGTAAATAATCAGAGGCATTTCCCACTCTATAGAAAAAAAATATATAGTCTTTAAAATTTTAACTTCTTAAAATTAGAATATGTAAAATGCCAAAAGGGTAGCTTATTATTAGCAGAACCTTGAAGTCAATCTTTTTACAAGACAAGGAATTATTTTGTAATGAAAACAGTTATCCTCTAATTTATTGATCTGCTGTTTTTTACTACCCTAAACTTAGATTTCAGTTTACTTAAAGACATAGTAGCCAAGAACAATGTAGGGTTAGAATACAAACTCATCTGCAAAATATTATAGAGGAGGATGCTGGATACAATACTAGCAGGTTTGCTTCACCAAAACAGTGAGAAATAGTGGAGAAAAAAAAGGTTCTGATTGGAAATTTGGAGTGAGACCTAGCTAAGCCACATCATTAGTCCAGCACTCAGAGATAAAACTGAAAGGACAACAGATAGCTATGAAATGCAACAAATCTGTCAGTATCTCTATAGCAACCAGCTCTCATGACTGTTAACAATGGAGTCACTCTATTTGAATTATAACATCTCAATACTTGATGTACTGTGTGAAGAAGTGAATGAATGAATGAACAAATGAATGAAAATAGCAGACAAAATTGTGGATAGGACCTGGTCAAATATGCTGAAGAAATCAGCACTGGACAGTGAAGTAATTTTAAAGGCATTCAAGAATTGATTTTATTTATTCCCCCCAACCCCACTAATGTGATTGATATACTTCATTTTAATTTTAATGTTTTTAATTTATGCAATCATTGCATAAATTAATATTTTATTTATTGATTGTTTTTTATTGTTGTCATTTCCCAGCATATCCCTATCATCAAAAACAAAATTGAAGCAGTTAAGCAACATAAATGACCACATAACTTCTGAGAGCATATGCCACAATCCATACCTAAACTCTATTTCCTCTCTACAAGAAAGAGTGAGGAGGCCAGTCTCACAAAACATCTCCTTGAGGCAAGATAAACTGATGCATTTATCACATTTATCTGAGTCCTGATATCTCTTAGTATTCTTTCCTTTCATATTGTTGAGATCGCTTTTTTACATTGGTTTCCTGATTCTACTTACTTTGTCCTTCTCCAGTTAATATGTGTTTTCTTTTTCTGTTTTCCTCAGAATTCTTCATCTGTACCCTATCTTATGGCATAACAGTAATATTCCATTGCATTCATATTTCAGTTGGTTCAGCCATTCCTCATAGATAAGAACCTGTTGTTTCTCTTTGTACTACAAAAAGTGATACTATAAATGTTTTGGTTTTTATGGGACCTTTCCCTTTGTCTACCCTTGGTGATAAAAGCTGAGAATTACTTTTCAACATATCTAAAAACAGGGAAGCTTCAAAAAGAATAAAAAAGTCTGTGGAATTTATTCCTATGATGAAAAGAAGGGGACTAATATGACATGTCCAACTATTTTTTCATCTCTATAAAATATTTGTGAGAATTGCCTGTGTATTTTTCAAGGAAATGTTTGATGTAAATATTAGAAAGGAAGACATGGACCTCTGTGGATGATTTTCTAAAAAAAGATCATACCGTGTCTGAGACCAAGTGGGGAAGAGAATGAAAATTCCAATTGTGTTTATTGTTCATTGATTTTGTTTTAAAAAAAAGACCCATTTTAATTAGTAAAGATATAACTTTAGAGCAAAATACATCCTTAAAGGTTCTCCTCCAATAATATCTCATCCTTATGTATGTACATCTGTTAAGATTCTGTAAGATCTCTTCATAGATACAACTATAGGGATAATTGTTTCTGAGTATCAGTATAGTGAAAAGAATACTGGCTCTGGAGTCAGATAAGTTTAACTTAAATCTTACTTCTGATACTATTTGTGTGATCTGAGACAAATCACTTAACCTTTATGACTGTAGAATAAAAGACATTAGATCACATGACTTTTGAGATTTGTTAAGGTTCTGGAGCAATGATTGCATAAAACAGGGAGATATATTTTAACAAAAAAAGAATTTCTCAGCGTGATGAAAGATATTTCTCTATAAATGATAAACAGAAAAGTAGATGACTGTTTATGGGTAAAAATGTATTAAATATATTGAGTCTGAATACTACAAAGTTGCCTCAATGAGACCCATGACAACTAAAAAAAATGCCCCAGTAATCATAGAAAAAAACTTAAGTGGACGAATGTTGCACACTACTCTGATCAAGGCATACATTGGCAGTCCATTGATTTAAATCACTGGTACTCAGGAAGGCACTGAAGATAAAGATAAGTTGGACCTAGATTTGAAGAGGAACAAGAAAGGAGGGTGTCTGACCTTTAAGAAAATGGAATATGCCTTCAAAGATTACAAGCTACTTGCTTGTATCAATTCAATGGTTTTCATACTGATATTCTGGATATATCATGTGGAAATGAATTATAAATAAAAAAATGAAAATTCCAGGTTACTCAAAGCTTACTTCCATGATAGAAATAGTTGTTCTCTTTTAATATTTAATTTGTGGAATAAAAAAGCATTTCCATAACATAGTATAATTTTTTAAAAAGCTGATTGTACATGAAACTATAAATCTTTTACATTCAGCTTGCTTTTCTTTTTAAATACACAATAAACTTATCTTGTAAATTTCTCTTTTCTTCCTTCTCTTCACCCTAGAGATAGTTACTTTAGACACAAACTTGTGTGTGTATCACCCTTTTTTATTTCATGCAAATCTATCCATGTTTTTCTGAGATCATTGAACTCATCATTTATTAAAACACAATAGCATCCTATCACAATCATATATTGCAACTTGTTCAGCCATTCCCCAATTGACAAGCATCCCCACAATTTCCAGTCCTTTGCCACTCCAAAGAGAGCTGCTATAAATACTTTAGAAGTTGCATAAAAAGGATGGAGCAAGTAGTAGAGCCAGAATTCAAACCTAGGTCATAGAATCACATGGTCATCAATTTAGAATTGTAAAAGACTTTAGAGGTCAGCAAGACCAAACAATTTGATGTTCTTCAATTTTCTATGTGCTATAGAAGTAGTGCTAGATGGAATAGATGAATTGTAAGATCATCAAGTGGGAAGTCTGAGGTAGGGCCTGCCCTTCTGGCTTTGATAGAAGGAGTATGCCTGAAGAAAGGCAAAAACAAAAACAAACAAAAACAACAAAAATAGCAGTGTATTTTAGTACCTCTATTTTCCCTTAAATCTGATAAACATTTGGTACTGATTGAGGAAAAGCTACATTCTCTTAAAGAAACTTGATCCTATGGAACCAGTGCAGATAAATGGTTCTGTCTGTAAATTGTGACCAAGAAATAGGATGGATGAAAGTAAGAAATTAACATCCCTTAATTCAGTGTCATTTGCTTCCAAATGGAGAGAATGGAATTGATTTCCTTGGCAATACCCCCTTTGCTAAGGACCACGTACTGAAATGGAAAGAAGAATGGATTAGGAGTCAGAGGGCTCAACTTTGTATCCCAAGTCTAATATTTACAACCTGCATACCTTTGAGTGAATCAAGTCACCTCTTATAGTCCCCCTTTCCTCATTTGTGAAACAAGGTTCTTTTGACACTATGAACTCTAAAGCCCATGATTCTAAGTCAATGACAAAATAATTATAAATTAGTGCCTCAATATTTTCCCTATGCAGAGTTGTACAGGTAAATGTTTAATAACTAACTTTGAGGGAGAAAAAAATGTACACAGGACATAGTTCAACCTTTAATCTGAACTATTAATTTTTTTTCCCACTATTTCCTTAAGTTTAAAAATCAACACTCAATCAAGGCCTGATTTATAGTGTTTGCTGATTTTTGAGATGTAAATGTTCATACTGAAAAGTTAAGAATAATCTGTCATATGTCTGTGGAAGCTGGCTCCAGCACACTCTTGCCCCTACCCTACTGCATTTGCCATTTAGCTAAATCAATCAGTGTTCTTTAGTCACTAACTCATACACTCATTCTGTTAAAAAAAAAAAGTACATTGCACAGTCCTGGTTTCATGTATTTATTTATTCCCTCAAACCTTTTAATTTTAACGTATTTCCAAATTCCTTGTAAAAAAATGTCCAAAAGGTCAAATATCATTGCTCTCTCAATTAAAAAAAAAAAACAACAATGTAGGTTAGAGTCCAAATAATCAATAAAAAAAGAAAGTAACGAAGAAAACATAATTTTTAGCTAATGGCAGAGTGAGAATGAGGGGAGGGTTTAGTTATCACGTATGCACATGGTTCCTTTCTTTGTTCTTTACCTTAAATCTGGGGCATTTCTTCAAATGTGTCAAAAAGCTTTCTTCCATCATTCTTTATAGTTTTAGAACTATGAAGGTGTTGTTAAAGCTCAGTGGTTTGTTTCCGTCGTGATTGTCAATGAATCCAATTCAAGGGGCACAAGTTCTCTTAAGCATAGCATCACACCATATTAACACTCTCACCCTTACCCATTCTTTGAGACAAAACTACTAAAAGTTTCTGGAGCATAAAAGGAACATTAGAAAGTTCTCTGATCTCACCAAAATATAAACAGGTAGTGGATAATTATACAGCAGGATATATGCTTTTCCCTGCCTTTCATAGTCCAAAATATTGGCTTCCAGAGACAAGTACGTCAATGGGTCTGGAGCTAACCTTGAGATCCAAGGCAACCTGGAAAATTTCTGGTGAAGTTCATGATTTCCACTTAGCTATGCCCCATGCATTACACTTTTCTCAGCCTTACACCAAGCTACCAAGCAGCATGACATCATGGGAAAGCCACTGAACTCTTCAGCACTGAACTGTGTTGATGATTCCCTGGCCAAATGCTCCTATAAAAATGGCACTTAGAGTTTAAAGGACCTATGCCTCAAAGGGCTTGCTCATGTATGCATCAGAGTTCAGCTTTTTACTTGACTGATGCTTCTTTCTCAGATCTGGGAAAACCTATGTGTTTTCCTCCACATTGAAGACATGATTTTCTGCCATTAAATTGCTATCAGTCCCTAGATCAGTCCCTAGTCTGTTTTCTACAGCAGATATTCAGACAGGAATATCTCCAATTTGAGTTCTAGTAAAATTAAACAAAAGGTGCCTCATATAACAAGACAAAATAATCAGATCATTATAGCAAACCAGGCATTATTAATGTTCTCTACTGAAATCTTAGAAGGCCCTGATTAGATTAGATTAAGATAGAAATGGAGAGAAGGGTAGGGCATGTTCCCTCCTTGATGACTATAGATTTCTACTGAGATTTTTCTGAGAATGTTTCCTGGTTAGCCCTTGAGGGAGGGGGAAAAAAAAAAGGAAACACTCCAAGATATGAAATGTCTATATCTACCTAATAAATGATCAGAAATTACCTTCTATAACAAAGACATTTAGCAAGGTTGGTAAAGACGATGTTAATCTTAACTGATCTGCAAATTATTCATCAAGGGCCTATATTTTTGCTCTAAATATTGCTTGATGACATTTATAGGTAAAGAGATTATTCCTATGTCCTATTGCTATATATTCATCTGTCTGGAATGGATGATTTAGCAATGTGTTGTGGGCCCTACATGCAAAAATGACTCTAGTGAGCATTGAGTTAATGTGCAATGACTTTTCAAATGGTTCCTTGAAGGCAACCTACAGCCCTTCTTGAGATGGACATAGTTTACTCCTGAATGGAACAGACACGCAGAGAGGGTATGAGCCATGAAAAAAGAGATAATGATAATTGAGCTTTGGGGGCCTAAGTCAATCCTTAGGCTCAGACCCAGCTTCTATTAATTAGTATTAATTTAGGCTTATTATAGAGGCAGAATTCATTCACAAATTTTCACAAGGCTAATAGGGTCATGGGAGTAGAGTTGGAATGAACCTCAGAGGCCATCTAATTTATCCTTGTCATTTTACAGATGGGGAAACCGAGGTCAAGAACTTTAAATGACTTGAAAATGATGGTTATGTCCGAATTAATAGCATTATTTCTAGTTCTTTTTCATAAGATCTTAATATAATAGGGCTTTACTTTGCACTTGCCCAAATCACTTAAGATGAATGTACCCACACGGGATGGGCAAAGAACCAGTTTCTGAGAGAAGAGATTGTGTTTCCCCATCATAGGGGTAGGAGTAGCTTCTTTCTTTTGGCTATGAAGCTGGATCAGGCTGGGTCTTTAAGATCACCAACCTGAGAAAGCCTCTATTTCCAGTTGCATCCAAAGAGTGTTAAGGTTCTGTTCACTCTCAGCATCAGAGCCATGAACTGAGTTGGGTGAGATTCATGCCAATGGCAGGCTTTGGACTTGGAACTTGGTGGGACTGTGTCATAATAGTAACTAAGCTGAATTGTGAACTTAATCTTCTCCCTCTTGCTGGAGACCGAGGCAGTACAGGATCAGCAGTGTTGATAGTGGGGCATTTCTGTATTTTCTCGCTCCAGCTTTGAAATAGTTATTTATTTGTAAAAGTTAATCTGACCATTGAGTACTTAGATTGAACAGGCATACAGGGAACTCACTTGAATTAGGCATATGCCCTTAGTGGGAGTTGGAGTTAATGGCAGAGAGGCTGGATGCCCAAACCTCCTTAAGGGTATCAGAGACTGCTAGAGGAAAACTGGAGTGTAACATTCTTGGCCTTCAGGTAGTAGGACCAATATGGTCACTGATAACTTAGGATCATAGGTATAGAACTGGAAGTCACCTTAGAGGCTCTCTAGTAATTGGGTAGAATAGTTAGTCAATCAGGCTAGAATCAGGATAGTCAAGTGACCAGAGAAAACTTGTTGGTAATTGGCAGAGACAAGATTTAAATGAAGAACTTCCTGGCTCTATGTCCATTAATATGTCCATGATGCCACTCAGGTTGAATTTTGGTTGCACCAAAATAAATAATAATAATAATAACAATAATAATAATGATGTCAACACTACTGCTGCTGCTGCTTATTCTTCTTCTGCTACTAAGCAACCTCACCTTATCCCACTTCCAAATATATTTTCCCATAACTTCCTAAAACAAATCAAGAAGAAAAAAAAATGAAAAAGGCATACATTTAAAAATGGTGTTCAGGTAGTCCATTGTATCTAACTCTTTTGTACATTACTCCATTTATTTCTGGGAGGCTAGACAATTCTTCTTCTTCTTCCCCTTCTCCTCCTCCTCCTCCTCTTCCTCTTTTTCCTCCTCCTCTTCCTCTTTCTCCTTCTTTTCCTCCTCCTCCTCCTCCTTCTTTTTCTTCTTCATCCTCCTCATCCTCTTCTTCCTCCTCTTTCTCTTCTTCCTCTTCTTCTCCCTCTCCCTCTCCCTCTCTTCCTCCTCCTTCTCTTTCTCCTCTTAATCCTTCTTCTCTCTGTCTGTCTCTCTCTCTCCCTCTTCAGTATTAAAAGAGACCTTATATATAATGGTAAGCTATTATGCAATGTTTGTATTACTGGGTATTGGTTTTCTACAAGTGTTACTTTATATATAACATGGGGGAATTTCTCATGATGGTTTTAACAGTGACCTCTTTCAAATGGCAAGGAAAAATATTTTCCTTAAATTACCTTTTAATCAAATGCCATCAAGATGACTTTAGGCCTACTTTTCAAGCAATGTCTGATGGTTCTGCTATATGGGACAGGGATCTAAAATGTTTGCACTTGTAGACACAATATTCAGTTCGAAAATCACTGATGTCCAACAAGTGCCTGCTTGTGTGATTTTTTTTTCAAAAAGGGTTTGAAGAATCTTTGACTCTCTTCTGAGACCCCTAACTGTATAATTTTAACATATGACTCAGCCTGTCTTTCATTTATTTAATTTTAAAAAACATCAGGGGGATAAAAGCTTCTTAGTTGCACACATTCTATTTTTTTCATCAGGATATCAGGTGCATTCTTTTTTCTTAAGAGCATTGCTTCTCATTTGAAAATGTCCTTTAATAATTACAAGTATATGATATAACATGAGATAAACTGGCTATTTAACTAGGTAATGCTTCATTCTTTTAGGAGGGATTGATTTTTTAAAATCAGAGTTAAAATTACTTCAATAGGGAAGATGAATTCCTCATCACTTGTATGTCAGAGAGAAGCCCATTATATTAATATCTAGCATTTATAGAGCGCTTTAAAATGTGTACAATGCCTTACAAATACAACACAGTTGATCCTCCTACAACCCTGGGAGGTGTGTGCTATAATATCTCCATTTTAGAGAGGAAGAAACTGAGGCAGGCAGAAGTTAATTGGCTCACTCAGGATCACACAGCTAATAACCATATGGGGGCAGATTTTGAACTCTCATCTTCCTGATTCTAAGTCTATCCACTGCACATTCTATTATATTACTGGTCTCCTATTATATTACTTTTTCATGTTGATATATTATATTGTAATTGTTTTGTACTTATTTCCCTTCTTTGAGAATGTATGGTACCCCCCCCCATTAGACTATAAAATCAAAGGAGGCAAGGACAATATTGTATTTTTTTTCTATGTCCATCAGTCCTAAGGTAGTGTTCTCACTTTGGGGCTGGAGCTGATCTGGGATCAGACTTATGATTTCTTTTTTTTTTAAAGAAGGAATTCCCAAGGAAAATACTCCCTGGACCAACATAGATTAGCACTTGCTCTGAAATATTTGGTCTTCCACAGCTGTCTAAAACACTGAGAGGTTAAAATAACTTGCCTAGGAACAGTAACCCAGTATATGTGGAACTTGAACCAGGATCTTCCTAAATAATAATCCTTTCTTATCTCTTAAAGAATTGGAGATTCCTGGTCTTTTTGTTTGCCATTGTCCCTTCTCAACATGGTTTTAAGTGCATAAAATGTGTAGAATTACAAAGGAAACCAATTATAATGAAATACAGTTATTTTTTTTTAAGCCCATGGACCCAAGGTTTTGAACTCCTACCTTTTTTTTTTTGACACAATATGTGCCTGGAATGTAGTAGAGACTTTGTAAATGTTTATTAATGGACTGATTTTTCATGGTAGGTGCTCTGAACTGTTTGTTGAATTGAATTCATGAGTATAATTTGCCTTCTCAACTAGATTGCAAACACTTTAGGTTAGAGACCCTGCACATACATTCTGCTGACCATTAAATGCTTGGCTTTTGATTGGATAACTGATTCTACATCTTACCTATTCTTGTCCCTGGTCAGTTCTTGGAATACAGTGGATGCTCAGTA
Organism: Pseudocheirus occidentalis; assembly: GCA_028646575.1. Classification (NCBI taxonomy): domain Eukaryota; kingdom Metazoa; phylum Chordata; class Mammalia; order Diprotodontia; family Pseudocheiridae; genus Pseudocheirus; species Pseudocheirus occidentalis. The sequence continues at coordinate 41,864,606 of CM053601.1, read as the reverse complement.
CCCTCACGATGATTGAGTGACTTAAAAAACTAAAAAAAAATCTTGCCTGTGATTTAAACTACATGCTTATCACTAAATAGATCCTGGTCTGAAGTAAAGGTGATTTTTCATAGCACTAAGTTTGGAAAAAATGTCACAAAATAATCTTAATGAAACATTGTTGTTATTGTGTTTATCATGGATCCTTTGTCTTCTAAGATGAGCCATGACATAACAGAGTGATGGGGTTATGTCTTGAGGTATGCATGAATTGTTTGCAAGTGAGGCAAAGTTGCACAGGGTAAATGTTGTCAGCTTCACTATTTCTTAAAATCCAGCAGCAAGATAAATTCTAGATGACTGGTAATGGCTTGGCATGAATTGGATTATCTTGGTACCTTTGATGTCTGACCAAGCTCTGAGAGCTCCATAGCACCTGCTTCAGCTTCCTTCGTGGCTGTTGGAACACATTGTTCTCATCTGCCCGTTTGCTAGGGAAATTGTCACATACTTGGGGTAGACATCTTTTAATTCAATGACAGGTTTGAGGTCTGTTGGTTGCCCTCAAGCTGGTTTAGTTCATCTGCTGAGATGTGTATACCTGATATACTCTATATCAGAGTGTGGCCAATGCACATGCCACAGCTTCTTGAAGCCACAGGAGAGAGTTGAATGCCAGGTGGTTGCCAAAGGTGCTTGAGTATCTCTGAAAAGGCCTCAGCAAGCCCTCAACCAGAGGCGCTAGTCCTCCTTGAACACTCCATAAACCTCATTAGAATGTACTAGAAAAGTCAGAGGAGCTTTGATGGAAGAGATGGAAATTTGAACTCAATCCTTTTGGGTAGGTAGGGGGATGGGAGGAGGGACAGTATTGTATGCAATGGGAAGAACATGAGTGACCAAAAACCTGGGATTAGAGGTGAGAACGGCACATGATCCCTAGGGAGTCACTGAAGTAGAATATCAGAGTGAAGATTTCATATTAAGGGGTGAAGAGGAAGAAAGTTGAACCCAGGGTATGTCTAGAAGTAGAGAACTTTAATTTAAAAAGGAGGGGGTAATAGGAGAAAATATTCATTATTATTCCGTTCACAGCTTCCTAGACTGTCCTCATTATAAATATTATGAACACCCTGAACTGCATGGCACAGCTCATCAGGAGTGTTGCTTCTGTAGTTGGAGCTTTGGCAAATCCTCTTTTTACAAAGCAATAATAATGAAAGGAAGAGGAAAGAGAGGAATTTGTGACATTATCAGGGAAGCATTCATAAATCTTTCCAAATACTTGGATTCAAATGACCCAAAGCTGAATCTGATATACAACTTGGAAAAAATATCAACCAGAATTTAATTCTCATTTTCTTGTCTAATAAAAAAAAACTTTGCATCAGCATAATTTACTTTTTCTTTTTAAAATTACTTCCCCCAGCCTGCAGCATGCAGTTGGATACTCAGTTCATTGAGTTAGTTCAGTGGGACATAGGTCTTGGATAAGCAATGCAATTAGACAATGAGCTGAGCTAAGAATGGAAAAGAAGGGAGAGGGGGCTGGGCTGCATTTGGCAAACTAAGCAGAGCTTTTGGTGCTCCTGTGTTGTTCTCTGGCACACATTTAAACACACATTTTTCTACCTTTGAAGATGTGAATCTTAGGCCATTGCCATCCCTGAAAAATCAAAGTTTCATGCTATCCAAGGACTGAAAGAGGGGAATGGGGGCCCTGAATACATAGAAGTATGTTTCTAATGATTGCCAAGAAGTTGTATAAAGAGTACCATACAGGAAGTTATGGTGAGAAAAGGAAATGGGACTGTCATGTAATAAAATTGAGAGATATATTATATGATCAACCAGAATGATAACTAGAATTTGGCAGCCCGAAAATGTCAAAAGGCCTAAAGCAAGATACTCAAGCACATTGGTTTGTTATTCTGTGGATTCTTTATGGAATAACAGTCATGAAAATTGAATAAGGTTCTTTTTTTTTGGAGGGGGGGAAGCTAGGGCAATTAGGGTTAAGTGACTTGCCAAAGGTCACATGACTAGTTTTGTGTTATGTGTCTGAGGCTGGATTTGAACTCAGATCCTCCTGACTCCAGGACCAGTGCTCTATTCACTGTGCCATGTAGACACCCCACATAAGGTTTTTAAGAGAGAACTGCTTAACTATTAATTTTGCTTTTCTCTTCCAAGGGAGATTATTTTTGGAATGGAAAAGACAGGATTAAATATGGCTCCTAGGATGTTTGATACTCCAAATGACTAAGGAGATTGTATCAAAGTAACTAGTTGCCTTTGATGAGTTTGTTACCTCACCCACATCAGTTACATTTGGGTGTTGAAAATGTCCAGATATGACTGCTCAGCTGCTATCAGAGATCCCTGAAAGATTGTAGAGAATGTATCTTCAGGGCAGAGGCTTTTCCTCTTTCCCTTTTTGTATCTTCAGTGTTTAATATAATACCTATTACATAGCTGATTTGACTTGACGTGAAGAAATGTATTCCAGGATTGAAAAAGAGCAAGTAATGTGCTGATTTTCAAAGAAGGAAGATAATATATATGAAAAATATGAATTAATGAGCTTGACTTCGATTACTAGCAAAATCTGGACTCTATTATTAAAGGACTGGCTAGTAAATATCTAAAAAAAGGAAAAATTGATCCACCAAGAAAATGTCATTTATTTCCTTTTTGGATATTTACTAACATGGGTGATCAATACAATTCAGTTGATATTTTTATGAAGATTTTAACAAAGCATTCAATAAAATCTCTCTTGTAGAGATAACATATGTTCTGTCTCTTAATATAGAAGTGAGAGACTACAGATACAGGATGTAGCATACATTGAAAAACTTGATTGATTTTTCATTCACTTATACTTAACTGTGTGGTTTTTTTTCAACAAAGGAAGGTTCAATCAATCTATCTATAAGCATTTATTAAGGGCTTACCATGTGGCAGTTACTAAGAGGATGGCTATAGATATAAAGAAAATGCAAAAATAATCTCCAGTCTCAAGGAGTTTATATCCTAATGGGGAAAATTATATACATAAGTTAATACATACAAGATATTGAATGGTGGAATGTTAGAGAATGACTGTAATGTAACAAAAGTATCAAATAAAGTAATAAGTATTTGGAGCAAATAGTTCAGTCAGATGGATTTTCAGCAGGTTGAATGACTGAAGCCAAGAGGAGATGGTAATGGATTGATATAAAATGGAAATTGATTTCTGATGGAGGTTGGTCTTGTGCTGATAAAGGTGTAAATGACATAACAATCAGTTTTGAAGATGACATAAAACTGAAGGGTATAGCTGACACACTGGATGAGAGACCCATATTTAAAAAAGATCTTGCCACATTGGAGGATTGGGTCAAGTTAAATAAGATAAAATTTAAGAGGTGGAAATGTAGTCATACTTATGTTTAAAAAAAGTGAACAACAACTTTACAAGTACAGTATGGGAGAGGTTGAATTTTAGTTTGTATGAAAAAGACCAGTGAGTTTTTATATACTGAAAGCTTAATAGTGGTCAATATGCATATGGCTATGGACAATGCAAATGCAACTTTAGGTTGCATTGAGAGACATATCCAGGAATAAAGAGGGATTTGATTATTCCACTATGTGTTGCCCTGGAGAATTGGAATATTATGTTTAGTGTTGAGTAACACATTTGGGGAAGGACTTCATTACTCAAGGGAGCATACAAAGGAGAGCAACCAGGTTGGTGTAACATCTCTAGTTAATGCTGCATGAGGATTAGTTGAAGAATTGGAAATATTTAGCCTAGAGAAGACAGATGGAGACATGATGGCTGTCTTCAGCTGTTAGAAAGGCTGTCATGTACCAGAGGTACAAAATGAGGTTGTTACTGTGTATAATGATCTCCTGCTTCTGCTCATTTTACTTATCATCAGTTCATGTAAGCCTTCCAAGTTTTTCTGAAATCCACTTGCTAGATGAACATTTCTTAAGTATATTATAGTGGAGATCTGTTTTCAGGTATGGATTGAATTAGATCTCTTCCAATTCTGAAATTCTTTGGTTATCAGACATGGAGAAGGTTAGTAGTTTTCACATGTGAATGACAGCACAGTTTTTTGGAAGTTTATGAAATATATAAACATTGCTTGTTGAGTGAGTTGTTAAGGCCTCAATAAAAGACAGGGATCACTTAGTTTGCTCTAAATGAGGAAAACAATGAAAAAAAGGTGGAAGGAAAACTTTAGTTCTTTAATGGTCTTAAATTTCATTGGAGAGAATAGTTTCTCCATTAGCACAGGTGGACACCATCTATTCTTAAAGAGCTGCTGTGGTCAAAAAATTAATCCTTTTCTGGTCAAACCAGTGATTAGTTTCTATTAACAGGGTTAGTCTAGTATTTAGAAGTCAAATTTCAATTCATTGTGAGTCCCATACTCAGAGTCTTTGATGCTTGGCATCTTCCAGATCTGGGACTGCACTAGCAAAATTATCAAGAATCCTTTAGTCATTGCTCCCACCATGGAGAGGGGAAAAAATATGAGAGACTATTAATTGCATTATCAAAGAATATAACTAGGAAATTCCTTATTAGCTTGATCCCAGGTGAGCCTGGGGTTCATACAAATGTCCTTTTGGAGCAGAAGTGTGGACAAACCTGATGAAAAGAACATACCTTGTTATTTCAGATCTGACAATGGAGGAAAAGACTCATTTGGTTCTTACTGATGTGTCTGAAAATGTTTAAGCACCAAAGTGATATTATCTCAGACTAACTACTGTGACAACTAAGTAGTTAGTTTACTTTTATGTTTCCTCCTAAGTTGGTATCTTGGAATTCGAAACGTTAGACAGATGTCCTGGACTTGCAAAATAAACTATAATAATGACTTCCAGCTTGAAAAAAAAAGCTAGATTTTCTTTTTAATACTCTTTGGCCCAAGTTAATGTTTCATGTAAAAAAATTAAATAGAAGAGTAATAAAAGTAAAAATAATCAACAGTGAATAAAGGGATAGTCAAAGTTCTCATATAAATTGGTTATGATGTACAATCCCAAAATCCTGATCTAGTTTCTTTCCTTAAGAAGAGATTCAAAAGTAAATTTCTATATTTCAACATAATGATCATCAAGCTTTTGATTCATATATTATCACATAGCATAAAATTTCCAAAAGGGCTAATGTAATCATTTTTCCATATGTGAATATCATATTGTTGAATGAAAAATTATATGGGCTATGGAAGATACCCTCAGACAAGTACTCTTACATCTATAGAGCTAGTTTTCCCAACCTGCAGATGTAGACATGAATGAAAAATGAATATTTTCATTATATTCTGAAGGTGTTCTTCGTATACTGGTGTCAATAACATTTAATACAAGTTATTTCCAAATAAGATGCTTTAGAAATAATTGCCCATAATAAAGGCTGATACTATAAGTACACAGGGAGAACTAGGAACAGTTTATCTGTCAGATTTATGGAAAATGGAAGACTCCATAACCAAACAAGAGATAGAGAACATTATGAAATCAAAAATAGATAATTCTGATTACATTAAATTGAAAAGTTTTTGCACAAACAAAGTCAATGCACCCAGGGTTAGAAGGGAAGTAAAAAACTGGGAAAGAATTTTTACAAACAGTGTCTCTGATAAATGCCTCATTTCTAAAATGTATAGAGAACTGAGTCAAATTTACAAGAATATAAGCCATTATTCAATTAATAAATGGTCAACTTATATGAACAAGTAGTTTTTAGATAAAGAAATTAAAGCTATCTATAGTCATATGAGAAAATGCCCTGAATAACTATCAGAGAAATGCAAATCAAAACAACCCTGAGGTACTACACCACACCTATCCTATTATCTAACATGACAAAACAGGAAAATGATGAATGTTGGCTAAGATGTGGGAAAATTGGAATTGCATTATTGGTGGATCTGTGAACTGATCCAACTATTCTGGAAGGCAATTTGGAACTATGCCTAAAGGGCTATAAAAATGTTCATAGCCTTTTACCCAGCAATATGATTTCTAGGTCTGTATCTGACATCATACAAAAGGGAAAAGGATCCACATGTACAAAAAATATTTATAGCAGCTCTTTTTGTTGTGGCAAAAATTGGAAATTGATGGGATACCAATCAGTTGGGGAATGGCTGAGAAATGTGGTATATACATATAATGGAATACTGTTGGGCTGTCAGAAATGAGAGTAGTAGGACTTCAGAAATACCTGGAAAGACTTATATGAACTGATGCTGAGTGAAGTGAGGAGAACAAAGATAACTTTGTACACAGTATCAGCCACATTGTGAGATGACCAGCTTTGTTAGATTTGATTCTTCTTAGCAATGTAAGGATCTAAGACAACTCCAACTCCAAAAAAGTTATGATGAAAAATCCTGTCCACATCCAGAAAAAGAGCTATGGAGTCTGAATCAGACTCAAAATGCATATTTTGAGACTCAGTATGCAAATCAAAGCATATTATTTGCCCTGTGTCTGTCTGTCTGTCTGTCTGTCTGTCTCTCTTCCTCTCCCTCTCTCTCTCTCTCTCATTTTGTTTTGTTTCTTCTTTCTCATGGTTTCTCCCATTGGTTCTAATTTTTCTTTACAACATAACTAATGTGAAAATATGTTTAATATGAATGTATATGTAGAATCTATATCAAATTGTACCTCATCTTGAGGTGTGTGACGTGAAGAGGAGAGATGGGCATTAAAATTTAAAATTCAAAATCTTATGGAAGCAAATGTTGAAAACTAAACATTAATAAATCTTTTTTTTTTTTTTTTTGCTTTTTGGAGGGCGGTTGGGGTTAAGTGACTTGCCCAAGGTCACATGGCTAGTTTTTTGTGTTAAGTGTCTGAGGCCGGATTTGAACTCAGGTTCTCCTGACTCCAGGGCCGGTGCTCTATTTACTGTGCCACCTAGCCGCCCCTGTGCCACCTAGCTGCCCCAATAAATCAATTTAATAAAAAAATTAAAAAGAAAGATAATTGCCCAGGAGGAAGTGATGATATAGTGAAAAGAACATTGAATGAAGAATCGAAAGATCTAGTTACTAGTCCCAGCTTTGCTACTAACTACCTTTGTGGGCTGGAGGGCATCATGCTACTTCCATTGCCTTCAGTGTTCTCACCTGTAAAATAAAAGGGATTGGACTCAATCTCTAAAATGTCCTTTTTCAGTGATGAGGTTTCATACCACACCTGGCAAATTATCAAAGATGACAAAAGATGGAAAAAGTCAAGGTTGGAGAGGTTGGAGAAAGACTAGATACAATTGATCCCTTTTAGTAGTTCTGTGATGTTTAAAATATGTAAAATAATTTGGAGTTATTTAAATAAAGTGATTTCACTCAGTGACTGAGTGATTTCACTACTAGTCACATAATCTAATGAAGACATTGATTAAAAAACCACACATACCAAAGCAGCATTTTTTTTTTGTCATAGCAAAGAACTAAAAACAAAGTAGATCCTCACTAATTGGTGAATGGTTAAGCAAATTGATGTACACAAATGTAATGGAATATTACTTTGTTTGAAGAAATGACAAATATGATGAATAATGAGAAGCATGGAAAAACTTTTATGATGATGCAAAATGAAGTAAGTGAAATAAATAAGCAACATACACAATGACTACCACAATGTAAATGGAAAGAACAACAATCATGCAACAATAGAAAATGAATGCTGGGAAACTATAGAGAACAATTATATTTTGAAAGAAAAGATATGAAAAACTCAATCCCTCCCATCCTATCTCTTTGCAGACATGAGAGATATACAGTATTTCACATATTTTCAGACTTTTTTAAAGTATTAATCAGCTATGCTATTTTTCTTATTTTGTTTAAAAAATTGTCTTTAGAATTTAAAATATTTATCATATTAGATGATACGGCAGGAGAGATATTTGGGAAAATATGATGAAAGAAATAAAATACATGAATAAAAATTATTTCTTTAAATGAATGCTACAGAATTATAAAACAACAAAGTAAACAAACAAAAAACACCCAAGTATGACTCTAAGAAGAGATATAAGAAGGCACCAGCCTCCCACCCCAGACTTTTTTGCACAGGTAGTAGGAAGAGTCAAGAGTCTAGAACATCCTCCTGATTCCAATGCTCTTCTCACTGGGCTACCTAGTCACCACACTGCATATATATTTTTATTTTTACATGTATTGATCAATTTTACTAATTGTATTTTCACAGCTGCCTCTTTTTTATTTTAAAGAATTGTTTGTTACACGGAATGGATTTCTGGAGAAAGGAACATGAAGGATACGGGGAGATTTTTTGACTACGTAAAGCAAAATATATCAAAATTATTTTTGAAAAGATCTCTTTTAGCTCCAGTACTCTATCATTCTAAACCTTGCTTTAATGTAACTGAAGAAGGAACTTCCTTTTCTTACTAAAAATTATTTTCGTACTGCAATAAGCTAATTTATTGTTTCCAATAGCAATCAGAATTTGGTTTGTGCAATCTTCATATCTGAGTCAAACATTTGAGGCAAAATTGTGAATCTGTTGTGAATCTGTAGCACTCAGTTTTTGATACAATTTTAAGATTTGCTCCAAGGCACGAATAAACATATTTATCAAACATTTGATATGCTAAAGTTGCCCCAGGCCTTGATGGCAATCATTTTATAATTACTGGATGTTTTGGAATTTAACAAAGGCAACCCTTGAGCTCCCTCAGATAATTAAATGATAACTACATTTATTTCTCTAGCTCAGTAGCAAACCCAATATCAAAGGCTTAATAAAGTAGTCTTTGAAACATGTTTTGGAACTTCCCAGTACGTATGGGAGGAAAATATTTTACTGAATATTTCCTGCCTATTTAAATTGTTGAAGACTATGAAAAAGCACAAAGGAAGGACTTGGGTAATTTATATTTGTCTTTACAGAAAACTTTGAGTGATTAAAAAAAATCATTTCTTTATAAATAATATAATTCTACTGTCTTTTCAATAGGTGGTTAATACCAACTAGGTTTGAGTGATTCATTTTCTGAGAACTAGTAAGTGTTTTGGCTGGTGCTACTGGAGGCTGTTGGGGGGTGACAACTTACTGGTGCTATATGGTTCTTGTGGTGGTATATGCTGTGTGCTCAGGCTCAGTGGGGTGTGTCTGCATTTCCCCAATGCTACCCTGAAGCATTTGGAATTCTGGCCCCTGGAGGATGGCTGTTTGCCTGTAGCTAGGCTGAAGCACATGGTGGTTCTTGGAAATGGAGTCTGTTGGTTCCCCTGACTAACTGACTGTCATTCAGCATGATGTTACAGTTCTGAGAGGCAATTTGGTGCAATGAACAGAGTGGAGGCTGTGGAGAGGTCTGGGACCAATTCATGACCTTAACTTTATTGACTGTTGTTTGTCCTTCATGTTTGAAGAAAGGACCAATGATGTCCTGGGGTGATATTTGACTTGTGAATTGAGTTTAAGGGAGGCGGAGTTGCACAAAGTCTCCATCTCCCCCTCTCTTCCAGAGTCATTAAAATCCTTTGGCAAGGCAAAAGTCAAGATGAGTGATGTTGACCTGGGATGCAGTGGATGACTTTGGCATCTTCGATGTCTGACCAAGCTCTAGCAACTCAACAGTATCTGCTTTAGCCACCTTCATGGCCCTGGGAACAAACTGAAGTCTTCATGTTGTTTGGGTAGACAACCTTCCAGCTCATGAAGGGGCTTGAGGCCCATTGGTTACTCTCAGTTTGGTTGAGTCCATATGTTGAGATAGTTTTGGTATGGCCATTGTTCATGCTACAGCTTTTTGGGGTCACAAGGGAAAAATGGGTGAGAGGTGGACCCCAAAGGTGGAAAAGTAGCCCTGAAAAGGGTTCAGTAAACTCTCACACCAGAGACGCTAGTCCTCCCTGAAAACCACCCAATTTATTAACTCTGTGACCATGCATTAGTCATTCCATATTTTTGAACCTCAGGCTTATCATCTCTAAAATGGGAATGTTAATAACTGTAGGAATTACCTCACAGGGTTGTTGTGAAGATCGAATGAGGTAAAACATCCAAAGTGTGGCAAACCTTAAAGTCTCTAGAAGTGCATCTTTATGAAAAGCTTTAACTAGAGTTATCAGTTAAGGACTTGGTTTTGTCTATTTTTGTTTTAGAAAACATGAGAGAATTTGGGTATAGTACATAGGGTGCTGTCTCAGGAATTATTAAGTCCTGGGTTTAAGTCCTGCCACTGCCATCTACTCATAATATAGCCCTGAGGAAGCCATTTCATCTCTAGGTGACTCAGAATACCCTCTGAACAGTGGCTATTCTGCATTGGCAAAGGGAATTTCTTCATAGGGATTTCCCTACAACAACAGAATCATAAGTCAGGTCCTCAATTCTTATTTATTGCCTACCCCATTAAAAACAAAACAGTAAAACAAAAGATTTTTACAAATGAGAATTCCACCATCAGAAGTTTAATGCTGCTAATTTTTCAAATATATATTCAAAATGTGAATGTGACAAATGTGAAAACTTGCATCCAGTTTACCCAAGCCATGGAAGGAAATTGAAGATATTAAGTTCACCTTCAATGCAACTTTTAATAGCAATTTCCAGTCTTTAGAGTGGTGTGTGTGTGTGTGTGTGTGTATATATATATATATATATATATATATGTATATGTATATATATATATATATGTTTTCCTTCTCAAAGATCTGTCTTGGCATTGCATTAAACAAGGATTTATGTGCACTAATCTGCTTGATATTTATCACTTGCAAATAAAAGGGCACAGAGCCAAGGTTGGAGATAAAAAAGTCAATACATACATACATACATACATACATACATACATACATATGTGTACATATGTATAGCCAACAATTACTATAACAGATTTCAAACTTAATAGATCCCTTAAAATTGTTGTGAAGAAAGCTAACATTAATTGAAAATCAACACTGATAGGCCATCTAGTCTTAGTATACATTTCTCCTCATAATCTTGTTTAATATTATGATGAAAAAACTTGTATTTTCTAATTATAGTTTGTTATTTATATTGCTAAAAACTATCATTACTTTGAATATTCATGCAGTGTTTCCAAAAAGCACGTTTGTACATTATAAACTTGTACATTTCTGCAATCCTACAAAATTTTACAACCTGTTAATTCTTATCTCTATATATTCCTTTCTTCAGTCAAGCCTAAACTCATATTGAGGAATCAGTTTATTGATTGCATGATTCAAATTTAACTTTTCATCAGGAAAAAAATTGTCATGCTATAATTCTTGTTGAAAAAGCTTTACCCAAACTCTCAATGACCAAAATAAACCCTAATATCATTCTTTTCCATTTGACTTCCTAGAAATTATAATCTCTAGAATTTTTAGTTACATATAAATTCAAAACTATTCTTAATTTCAAGAGTCTGTGATAATTCCATTCTTTCATGTGTATCTATTTTCTGCCATTTGCAAGTTATTCCCCAAAATTTCCCTATGTTTAGGAAATCAGCTACTATGCTAGATTTATTCCACAAATTTTTTTTGTTTGTTCTTTTGTTTTTTCCATTTAGCACAGTGCCTGCTATACCTTGAGTGCTTAATCATTGCTTTTTTGACTATCATTTATTCAGTGCCTATTATTTGGGTGGTATTACATTAGATACTAGGGATACGCTATACACAACAGAGCCTTGTCTTCAAGAAGCTTACTATGTAGTAGAAGAAATAGGACAAATGTACAAATAACTATGGTAGACTATGATTGGAGCTTCTATATAAAGTACAATAAAAATATAAGAACTCATTTTAACTGGAGGTCAAGGGGTGGAATCAGAGAAATCTTTAAAGATCTGAGCCTTGAAGAAAGAGATGGATTTCAGGAGGTAGAGATGTGTAGGCAATGTGTTTCAAGCATAGAACTGGGGCAGTACGATCAGCACTGTAGAAGTAATGGAAAGTGGAGGAAAAATTGAGGAAAACTAGATCTCTTGTTTGGCTGAAATGTAGAGTTATGAAAAAGAGTGGAATTGAATAAAGCTAGAAAATTTGATTGCAGCCAATGATAAACTTTGTCAAGCTTGTATGGGTTATTGAAAGCCAATTGTTAAGTTTTCACTGTGAGAATTTATACTAAGAATTAGAAAACTCTACAAATCACAACTTAATTTTTTGTTGGGTTGAATTCTAGACTAAGAAAATTATGGAGAAAGTGTTAATGGTGCAAATTAAATTAAAATGAAATCATGTACATGTTCCTTTCATAGAGAGCCAGTTGTTAGACATTTTTCAACACATATGCCTGTTGGAGAAAATGTGGAACCAGACCAAGGATTTTAGCTGATATTTGAAGGAAAGCAGGGAAACCAGGAAGTAATAAAGAGGTTGAACATTCCATACATGAAGAACAGCTAGTGAATAGACCTAGAGTCCAAAAATGAAATGTCTTCTTTAGGAACAGCAAGAAGACTAGTGTCATTTCTTTAAGAACTGTGTTTGGGGGTGGTTGGTATATGTTAGATGACTGGAAAGGGGTGCAGTTAGGGGTAAGTTATGGAAAACTTTAAATGGTTTTGCAAAAAATGAAGGGCAGATACTAAATCATTGTCTCCTCATAGTCACAGTACTGAATACATGTTGTTGTTGTTGTTGTTGTTGTTATTTCATCCAAATCTAGGATACTAATAGAATAGGGAACTCATGGTGAGGAAATTCCCCCCACAAAATCAGATTATCAATTATTCTGCAATTTATGGATTTAGCTGTCTGAGTACTGAGAGATTAAGTGACTTCCCTAAAGGCACACAGCCAGTTTGTGTCTGGGACTTAAATCCAGGTATTCCAGATACTGAGGTTGACTATCTATTTACTATGGCCAAACTTCCTCTAAACACATAGTAGTATATTTGTTAAACTGAATCAAATTGAATTTGATTTAAATTTTAAGACTTGGTTGCAAACTTTTAATTACTTTAAATAATTTGAACTTTATGTTTACTACAACTATATCAACAAACTCCATCTAGTGTTCTTTAAAAAAAAGTTTTCATTGCTTTTAGTATGTATAGTACTTGAAAAATAGTTAGAACTTTATGGTAAAACTAAATTTAATTAGAATTAAATTAAAGTAAAATTTGAAATTAAATTAAAATTTGAAATTAAATTAAATTTAAAATTTAAAGGCAATAGGTATTACTTAATAATATGTCAGTGAACTTTGCTGACCTTGATTATTAATTTGGGGATGCATTCAGATGAAACTAAAACTAAATTATCCTTGAGATGAAATTTAACAACTTATATTTGGTTTGGCATAATTTCTGAAATTTCATAAATACATTATGATTGCACTTATGGAATCTCTTGCTTTGATTACAAAATTTTGTCTGTAACCATCTTCTATTCATGATAGCTATTGGAGAAAAAAAATCTCATTTCAATTAAATTTTAAGATTTAAAAAGTGTTTTCTAGATAACATCTGTGAGGTAGATGAGAAGAGTAAGGTTTGGAAAGGTCAAATGATTTTCCCAGGGTCACAGGTTGGTTAAGTGTTGAAGTCAAGATTTGATCCCAGGTCTCTGATCACTTCAACTTTAGTATTATTTCCATGCTTCCTCCTTTAAAAAAACATTCAATTTTGAATAAATAAATTAATGCAACAGTGCCTCAGGGAATTATTTAGGAATGAAGCTGCTTTATTAGGAGGTAATGTATTTTAAAGCAAGCTCAACCTTCATAAATTACACAAAGATATGTTAGTATCAGTCACTTGAATCAATGAAAATATTCTCCTAAGCTGTACATATGTGTATCTAACTGCTCAGGGCAAAAATGCTACCATGAAAAATCTTTTGACTTACACTCATTTTTAAGTGAACAAGGTTTCACATGGTCCAGATTGAGGAGACAAAGTTTGTCTTTAAAATATATCATTTATTTGTTGCTTAGACTCTCCTTTATTATCTACTTCCCTTACCTTTAGTTCCTATATCCATAGTCTATGTTAGAAACCAATGGATTTATAATCAACCGCTGATGCTTGTCATTGCATGAGTCAGAATGGATAGTTTAAAATCTCTCATCCCATGACCTCCTGGGAAGAATTTCCAAGCCAGTTTGACTAAAGCTGAAGGAGCCCTAATCCCAAGGGCTACTGGAATATCCGTTCTGTTATTACTACCTTTATCCAAAATCTGGAGGCAGTTTTGTTATAACATAGGTGCAACATATCAACAACCTTCTCTCCAATCCATTTTATTCCCTTTCTTTCTTGAGCACAGGTTACAATGGAGGAGTGGGTGAGGGAAGGAGCCTGTGTCTTTTCCTATTCCCAAATTCAGATATCTTCCTTTGTATGATAGGAATAATCTTCTAACCCTTTACCCCATGTAAGTTAATTTGGTTTTTCCTTAAAAGGAAAATTTCCTCAAGATTTGGTTGGCTCAGGAGAACAAATCCCCAGATTGTTGACATCACTCTCTCATTACTTGAGTACAAAAAGGTTGAGAAGATTTCCATGGGTTTCTCTGATGCTTACTTGGTAGGTCATAATGGAAAACTGAGGCAAGAAAGTTTCACTCAGCTGAATTAAATCAAGGTTTCCCCAATGACCATCTTTGTCCATTACTCTTCTCCTGCTATTGCTAAGTAAATCTCCTTGCGTTAGCTATTGAATGACTTATGAGTCTCTCGTTTGGTCCCAGTATCAAACCTTAACTAATAGGGTATCAACACGAGTCTCAATTTAAAGTTCCCTCTCTCTGAGGACTCCAAGATACTTTTTTTTTTTACATTTTCTGGTGCATTTGTCATTATTAGAGATATTGATAATGCTTTTTTAAACCCAAATATCTCTTCTGACATCCTGGAATACATTCCAGGAATGTCTACTTCTAGTAATAAATGTTTTGACATACAGGCATATCATTGAAATGGGTCATGTTCATTAAAAAAAAACAAGTATTGTCATGGTAAATGTATCAATCAGATAAAATAGAGGTAATTGGATTATTTTGAGAAAACTCCAGAAACAATGCCTATCACATTTTTTCCCACACTTGGATATTAGCAATCACATTAATATCAACCAGCAATGTAGTCTAGGAGAAAAAAAATTGGGATAGCATTCAGGACATCTGGATCCTGTTTTGAGATTCCTAAGGGTAAGTGGCTCAGTCTCTTCACATGCCAGATACCTTACTTACAAGATGATTAATTACAAAGCAACTCTCTACAACCCAAAGTTTTAGGTTTGTTTTTTTTTAACTTTGGAGGAATCAGTATAGTTAGATAAATTATCACTGTTATGAGTCATCATGTGGAAGAACCTCATCTCTTAGTGTTTTCCAAGCTTGTATGATAACATTAACTCACATTTCTAGAGGGATTTAAGGAATAAAAAGCTGATTTCTCACACCTGAGTTGGAAATTTAACAATGATTACTTCGATTAGCTGATAATGTGGTTATAGGTCTAAACTTGGAGTCAGGGAGACCTGAGTTCAAATTCCAACTCAGACACATATTAGCTGTGTCACCTTGGATATGTCACTTAACCTCTGACTGTCTTATTTGCCGCATCTATAAAATAAACATAATAATAGCTTCTATGTTTCAGAGTTGTTGTGAAGATCAAATGCAATTAAATTTGTAATGTGTTTTACAAACCTTAAAGTACCACATAGAATTCTAGCTATTATTTCATATTATTCATATTCATATTATTTCATATTTCAATTATTTCATATTATTTTATAGGAAATTTGAGCCTCAAGAATTTTTTGAGTTGCTTAATCATGCTGCTAGAAAGTGTCAAAAAAGAGGTCTCCCAACCCAGATCTCCTTTCTCAAAGTCCAGTGATCTTTCCAGAATATCCTGCTGCTAGTGAACATATGAGATAACACTAAAAGAAAAAAAAACTCTCATGAGAAGGGCAGAACCAAACTAGTAGAATAAAGGAAGAATTCTACTCAGATATCCCCCATTTTAACAACATTAAAATAATGCATCAACTCAAATTCTAAAGCACCATCACCAACAAAAAATGAGGTAAAACATTTTTCTAGCCCAGGATAACTTAGGAGGCTAGAAGAATAGGTCTGTGGCACTGTGTGCTGTAGGGGATAATGGGAATGCCATGTGTCAAAGAATACCAGCTATGAATCTTGGAGGTAGTGTTGGAAGGATTAGCATCAACAGAAGTATCAGGAGTTCTCATTGTCAAGAGATGGTAAGGTGATTGAACACCTTGTCAGAAAAAGATTCTAAGGAACCCCTGTGTGGGGGGCAGAATCAGGCACCAATGGGCAACTCCATTCCTCAATAGCCAGCTTCAGGGAGGAAAGGAGCACTTGCAATCACAAGTGATAAGGGGTACTACCTGGGTAGAAGTTATGGTTGTAGGGAGGAGATGATTTGAGGTCTTGAGAGAGGAAAGGCCCTGCCTGTGTAAGGACTAGAGCAACCACCAGGAGAGTAGTGATCACACTTCTCCTCCTATCTTACCACCTTGGAAGCCTTCAAAACTCAGAGACCTCCAGAAGTAGTTCTAAAAAGAGCAGGGCAAAAAAGGCTGAAGCTTCAGACAGTGACCCCACCCTGACCTCAGAGGTAACATTAAGTTCAAAGTCAAGAAAAAGTCTGGAAAAATGAGAAAATAAAAAAGAAACTTTTGTAAAAAGCTAATTTGGTTACTGGGAAGCTCAAGACACATACTGAAAAGACAAGAGCAATGTGAAAACATCTACAAGCAAAACTTCTAAGAGTGAAAAATTGCAGATTGAACAGAAGTCCAAGTAGAATTCCTAAAAGATAAGAGAGAGAGAGAGAGAGAGAGAGAGAGAGAGAGAGAGAGAGAGAGAGAGAAACTTATTTGAAAATTAAATGAAAGGAGTAGAAGAAAAATTGGGAAAATAAATGAGAGTAATGTGAGTTATGAAAAGAAAATTAATAGCTTGGTAAAATAAAATACTGAAGAAAACATCTCCTTAAAAGCAAGAGTTAGAAAAATGATAAAAGAGCTCCAAAACCTCACTGAAGAAAATAATTCCTTAAATATTAGAATAAAGTAAACAGAAGCTGATGATGCTATGAGACACTAAGAAACAATAAAACAAAGTCAATGAATGAAAAATAAAGGAAAAATGTGAGCTATCTCATCAGAAAAACAATGGATCTGGAAAATAGATCAAGGAGAGAGAATTTAATAACTGTAGGCAGCCTGAAAGTAATGATGAAAAAAAGTCTAGATATCTTATTTCAAGAAATTATAAATGAAAACTGCCTAGATATCTTAGAGCTAGATGACAAAGTAGAAAAGCAAAAAAATCTATCATTTCCTGAAAGAGGCACTCAAATGAAAATTCCCAGAAATATCACAGGCAAATTCCTGCACTCCGAGGTTAAGGAGAAAATATTACAAGCAGCCAGAAAGAAGCAATTAGAATATCATATATTCCAGTCACAGTAAGGATCAGATAGAAATTAACAGCTACCTTTATAAAGCAATGGACAGTTTGGAATATGGCATTATAGAAGACAATTTATCTGATAAAGGTCTTATTTCTCAAATATATAGGGAACTGATAATTTTTAATTAATTTAATAAAAAAATATACCAGTATTTTCAAGTGTTTTTAATTTTAAAAAATGAGTTTTGGACTTCATCAAAAGCCTTTTCTGCATCTATAATTGGAACCTGAGACAAATTTATACAATGAGTCATCCACCAGTTGATAAATGGTTAAAGAATGTGAACAGGTGGTTTTCAGAAGACATCAAAACTATGAATAGTCGTACAAAGATGCTCTAAATTCCTAACAATTAGAGAAATGCAAATTAAACAACTCTGAGGTGCCACATCATACCGATCAAATTGACTAATATGACAGAAAAGAAAAATGACAAATTCTAGAGAGGTTGTGGAAAAATAGGGACACTTTTTGGGGAGTTGTGAACTGGTCCAATTACTCTGTCAAATAATTTGTGACAAATTATAACACACTGGGCTATAAAATGGTGTATATCCTTTGATCCAGCAATACTGCTACTAGCTCTGTACCTCAAAGAGACCAAAGCAAAAGGAAAAGAATCCATATGTACAAAAATATTAATAGCAGATCTTTTTGTGGTGGCAAAGAATTGAAAACTAAAGGGATGCCCATCGATTGGGGGAAGCTTGAACAAGCTGTGGCATATGATTGTAATGGTACACTACAGTACTATAAGAAATGCCAGAGGAGATTGGGGAGACTTATATGAAGTAAAGTGAGCAGAAACTGAACATTGTACACAGTAACAGCAATATTGTAGTGATAATTAACTGTGAAAGACTTAGCAACTCTGATCAATAAGTACATGATCTACAAAAAGTAAAAGAATTCATGATGAAAATTAATATCTACCTTCAGAGAGAGGTAGAACTCTGAATGCAAATCAAAGCATTTTTTCCCACTTTCTTTATCTTGTTTTTCTTTTTGCAACATGGCTCAAATAGAAATAATTTTTGCATAACTTCACCGGCATAATGGGCATCACATTGCTTACCTTTTGAATATGTCAAGGAAGGGCTGAAGGGAGTGAGAGAATTTGTAACTAAAAATACAATTTATTTTAAAAAGAAAATGTTCCCTTGTGGCAAGTTTGTAAGTGGTTATTCTTTTGAAAGATGAGATGAGAAAAGAACACTTGCAGAAAGTATTATTTGTGTTTCAGATGGATGTTTTAACTCTGTAAACTTGCAGGGAGAATTCAGTTGAGAGAACACATTATAAAATTTTAGTGTACCCAATCAGCACAATTTCATAATTTTCTCCAGCTCTTTTTAATGGCACAGTAGAAGAGAAAGTTTAGAAGGAAGCACAAACAGTTTTAAAATTACTTATATACTTTTTTTAAAAAGCAAGCATCACAAAATAGGGATTCATGTATTCATATACAATCCTTCTGTTGTGTGTTCTACTATGTGTGTGGAAATATCCTTGTTTGGTATTTAAGTTAAAAAAAAACCCACAATTAAAATGGAAGAAACTCCGTGTTCCTGTAGTTTGACATGCTTCCATGTCAAATTCATTACTTACTCCTCATTTCTTTTCAAGGGATGATTTGAATTCTTTTACTTCTCTGAAAGTCTATTCTGAAAGACTTTTCTAATATCTATCATTTATTTCTGAAATGTAAAAGTTTGCACATTTTGTCATTTGGGGTCTAGACCAATTTCCTTTGCTTTGTAGAGTATCATATTTATTTCTTTACTTTGATTTCTCATTGGCATTGTTTTGAAATGGTAAAAAAAATTTCAAGATTATTACTCTAGTATTTTGCCAAAAAGTTAATGTGTCATATGTTTGAACAATGACCAACACAGATAGTAATTAATATTATCATTATTATTATCATAGAGATTTTATCTCCATATATAATGTATATAATACTGTAGATAGTGTTATCTATATTAAAACAAATGTGAAATAAGTTCAAATAAAGGAAGGAATAAAAAAAATTAAGTCATCCAGTTTTCTAATTCAGGGGAAAAAAGAATACAACCAACAATAATTTCTAGATTTAATTTAATGTCAAAATTATAATGGGCTCTCTAATAGAACCACAGTATTAAGAGAAATTATAGAATATGAAAAGATAAAATAATACATAAATAAACTAAATGGCCAAATTTCAGACAAAAATACAAAATGGTAATTGCTAAAAGTAATATTAGATTAAAAAGAAAGGGAAACAAAACAAGAAGCTAGAATTAGAGGCTAAGGAACATAATAGACTAGTGTCTGAAAATTCTACAATAGAAAAGCAATGAGGAAGAGAAATAGTATTCATTCTTTCCCCACTCCCCGCGAAATAAAGAACAGATAAAAAAATGAAGATTTATTATTTATATGGCCAAAAAAGATCCTGGAGTGGTTTGCCATTTCCTTCAACTCATTTTACAGATGAGGAAACTGAGGCAAACGGGGGTAAGTGATTTGCCCAGGGTCACACAGCTAATAAATGTCTAATGCCAGTTTTGAACTCAGGTTTTCCCAACTCCAAGGCTGGCTCTTTAGCTACTTCACCACCTACCTGCCCATTTTACACCATATATAAAAATTTACTTCAAGTGGATGAATTACCTAAATTGTAAAATATAAAAAAAACCGAACACCAGACATTACAATAAAAAAGGGCAATACACTTATCACATTTGTGATGAAGAGAAAAATTCCTATCTATTGAACTAATAGTTTAAACAGGAGACAAAGTGGATGTATTTGATTGTATAAAAAGAGATTTTCTTATAGCACAAAAATAAAAGTGTTGAAAATACAAAGAGAAGAAACAGATCAGAGAAATATACTGATCTTTAGTACCCATAGAAAGGAAATAAATTCATAAGTTTAATTTATTCCCCAATTACTTATGTGCTCAAGTGTCTTGGTAGCTACAGAACAAAAACAACAAAAATACAGTCAGCAACTAACCACTTGAACAATTGTTCAAATTGTCTAATAATTATAAAATTACACATAAAACAGATCTGGACTTTTTTATACCCATCCAATTAGCTGAGATAGATAAAAATGTTGGCAAACCAGTGGGAGAAGGGTATACTATTATTTTGAAAGATCTGTGAAT
The DNA here is from genome assembly GCA_028646575.1 of Pseudocheirus occidentalis. Classification (NCBI taxonomy): domain Eukaryota; kingdom Metazoa; phylum Chordata; class Mammalia; order Diprotodontia; family Pseudocheiridae; genus Pseudocheirus; species Pseudocheirus occidentalis. Next base: position 41,843,993 of record CM053601.1, on the reverse strand, counting down.
TAATATTTTGGGAAAACAATGTGGAAATGAACGATAAGTATTTAAAGTGTTCATACTGTCCCAATATTATGACTTTATTTTTAGAATATGATTAAAGGCAGGAAGATGGAAGGGGTTGTTCAGTTGATTCAGTCATAGCCAACTCTTAGTGAACTTATTTGGGATCTCGTACTTTAGATGAGGAACTTTAGGCAAACAAGGTTAAATGACTTTTCCAGGGTGACATAGTTAGCAAATGTCTGAGGTAAGATTTGAATTCAGTTCCTACTCCAGGGTTGGCACTCTATCCACTGTGCCACCTAACTACCCTGTGGAAGATGTGAGATCTATGTGCATAAAAAGCATGCGTAGCAGCTTCAATCACACTTTAAAAAAAACACTGAAATATGCCAAATACATATCCAGTGATGGTGGATGGGTTGAACAAATGGTTAATGCTTTGCATATAATAGAATAGTTTTGTGCCACAAAAAGGCATATTTATTTTATCTATTATTTTATCTTTTCATATTCTATAATTTATCTTGATACTATGGTTCTACGAGAGAGCCCATTACAATTTTGACATTAAATTAAATCTAGAAATTATTGTTGGTTCTATTCTTTTGTCTCCTGAATTAGAAAACTGGATGGCTCCTTAATTTTTTTATTCCTTCCTTTATTTAAACTTATTTCATATTTGTTTTAATATAGATAACAATATGTTGTAATGTTACTTTGCCAGGCTTAGGTCAAGAAGAATTGTCTTTAAATCTTGTCTCTGGTACTGTATGACCCTGGGCAAGTCATTTGTCTAAATTGTAAATGTGAACAACTGCCAGACATTATAATAAAAAGATGTTTATATATATATATGTATATACACACACATATGTATTTATGTATGTATATATGTATGTATGTATATGTCTTAAGTAGCTATCTAGGACTATTTGCTAAACCACAGACAGGTTACAATATTTGTAAGCATAATATATGACTTAGCACAATACCTAGAACATTGTAAGCAATTCATTAATACTTACTGATCTGAATTATTGACATTGGGAGTTAACACAAAGGGGTTCTCCACATTGGTAAAATCATGTGATCTCTGCTTATCTATATATAAAAGGACACACATGAAAAATTCCAAAAAACTATGAAAAAGTTTTAAATGAAGCCATGAAGAGCAAAGAAAGCAGAATCAGTAACATTATACACACACACATGAATATATAAACATACACATACACATATACACACATAATTATGTGTGTATGCATTATATGCATGCATGTACACACATATACATATATACCCCCACATATATATCAATTATTGTTTTAGAAAAGTGTCATAATAATGGCAACAATGACAGACAAAAATCAAAAGTGCACAAAATAAAAACAGATTGAGTAGACACAGAAGAAAAGGACACATTCATGTTATTATCTCAATATCTCTAGGGTCAGTGACTTCATGAGTGTGGCTCTTCACTCCATTAATAACTGGAAATTTAGTTGCCATGTAACTGACCTGATGATGAATTACTGAATTTGAACAGTTTGATCCTGAAACAAGAGACTTAAAATTCAGAACTGGCTAGTACTTGAAACATTTCCATTATAGTAGAACATGCTTGTGCTCTTCTGACATAACCTTCAAGAGCCCAAAGGCAAATCCACAACCACATTAAGATCTTGGAGCAAAGTATTTTTAGAAAATCATCATTATTACTAATTTACCAACTATTTGCAACTTATAACTTGGAGGTTATGGATTTAAATACTTGCATCAAAAACTTTTTTTTAAAAAAAACATTAATAGTGACTTAGTTTAGAATAAAAAAACCAGATTGACAAATGATAAAAAAACATAATCTTGTGTTCCATAAAGAACTGGAACTGGCCTGAAGGTAACCTTGGTTAAAGGCATTTAAAATGAAAAAAGAAGGGACGATTATGCTTAAGTAGATAACTCAGAACAAGCTCCTATCTATCTTAGTTGAATAGAGGAGAATTGCAATTCCATTTTTTTCATGACTCTTAAATTGCTGAGTGACAGATGAAAAAACTGTTATAAATGTATTCAAAACTTTATCTAACAACTGGTTCTGATAAATGGAATTACAATAGAAAAAAAGTGGTACCTTGGCTCAATAAAGTCACTTGATCCACATTGATTCATGTGTTTCTTCTCCACTTATATGAAGTGCAGTAGGTACTGTAAATCATAATGCCTTGTGTAGAAATTGAATTTTGCTATTGGCTTTTAAAAAAACTACATTTATATAAGAAAAGAAGGAGGCAAGGTTAAAAGAAAACAAAACATAGAACAATACTGGAGATGTCAACATCAGAATAACACATCGCTTATATTCACAATTCATAATAAGGTGAATTGCTTCATGTCCTGCAGAAACCTATTGGGGTATCCATCATTGCAACCACTATAGCCTTACTGCTGATAACTGTAGTTGTGCTAACTGGAGATGGCTAGAGAAGTTCAGCTTTCAGGGGTTAAAATGTTACTAAATACTTAAGTAAACTCATCTTGCCAACCTTCTTTTTTCCCCTTTATTAAGCAAAATAGTTGGATCTCCATATTTTAACTAAATAGTTAGGGAAGGGATACTGGCAGCGGGGAGGGGAAGACCATTGTTCTCAGGAACAAACAACGAATTTATTTTTATATTCCACCTAGAAGGAGACAACATCCGTTAGGCCATTAATCTCATAATTGTAAAGCTTTTCCATTTTCAGGACTGTATACTACATTTGATTAGCCATAGTTTTGGTGTGCTGTTAAGTGGAATACTCTGAAAAGAAATACTGAAGACATCTGACAGTTTGTCATGAAAAGCCAATCTAATTACTGAGCTTTTATATAAATACTTAGAAGGAGCAGAAGCCGTTGGAAGAGCAAATTCACAATATGGCAGCAGGATTTATCTAAAGACTTCATTACTTTCCTTCTTTGAGGTGGACAGTGTCTATCCAGTCAGTCATAGGTTTGATTATAAGCCATCTTGGAAGGAATGAAGGCAAACTGCATAAACCATCAATCCTTGGTCCAAACTACAGATAATTAAAATAGGAATAAATTAAACTAAATGTGGAAAAACTATGTTTTAACATACGTAGAGCATTTCCTTGGTCTGCTAGGTGCTGGAGACTTACATTTCCCAGTAGACTGAATAACCTCCAAAGTTGTTGGTCATATACCTGAACCAGTTTCTCTCTTTTCTTCTTCCTTAAAAGGGCATAGAAACTATCCTTGGGAAATTACTGATTCAAGAGTCTAAATATTTGGATTTTAGACACTGATATCTGATAGGCTGAATACAGAAAAGTTATGAGAAACTCTAATAATCTCTCCAAATGGCTTTCTTCATAACTCATATTTCACATCTGGAGAGTTCTAAGAACCTAGTTGCTTTCTTCTGTCTAACCCCTAGATCACCAATTCTTCCAACTCAGCATACAATTAGGGGACGCTTTATTATCATACTGTGTAAGGTTCTCAGCACCCCTTGACCAGAAGTAGATTCCCTTCATCTTTCAGAATTAGACTGGATCCAGGAAGGCAACAGCCAGGAATGGGCTTACAGGTCAGTTTGTCCACATTTTGTGTGCAATGCCATGCAACAATTTTTGGAGTACAATGAAACAGAGAGAATTCCAGGATGTCCTTTTCTACTATTAGCTAGTTTTTCTGGTTCTCTAAAAAAAGATATCTGAGGGGCAGCTATGTGGCACAGTGAGTAGAGTAGTGGCCCTGGAGTCAGGAGGACTTGAGTTCTAATCGGACCTCAGACTCTTAACACTTATTAGACATGTGACCTTGAGCAAGTAACTTAACTCCAATTGTCATTGAAAAAAAGCAAAAAAAAGATATCTAACTGCCCTGATGCATATGCAATATAAATTATGTATTCATATTTATAAAAATAGTACATGATTAATATAATAATGCATATAATAATATTCATATATTAATATATAACTACATATATACACATATATAGAATGTATACCACATATAATGTATATGCACCTAAATAATATGTATATATACGCACAGTATGATACACACACAATTATATTTATTGTATGTAATGTATTACATATATGTATATATAATTTTACAGCTAGGTGACATGTAAATACAAAAAATTCAAAAGACAAGAAAAGGCAGAATGATACATAATAAAATCAATGATACATCCTTTCCTTGTAGGGGTAGGGGTTGCCAATGGCATCCATACATTTTTCAATATTAAAAATAAGTCTAAAACTAAAGAGTCAAGATTTCTTTATATCTTTCTTCTTTTTCTCCTTCATTTTTTTTTCCTGAGGAGGAGGATACTATGCTTCTTTGTCTCTTCATCTGAGTGTCTCTGTCCATCTCTGTCTCCACATCTCTATCTCCACAAGCTATCTCAAAGAAAGATTTGCACCTTCTCTCACTTTCTCTTGAGTGGAGGTATTCTATTTCCTAAAATGCTGGGAATTTCTTGTACTTGGAGAGTTGGAGGATCATCTAATTAGAGCTTCAGTTCTTTCAACAGGACCCTAGATTTCACTGTTATATATTATTGGAGGTCCTTTCTCAACAATTGGCAACATCTACTTTTGTTCCTACTTTTCCAACTTGTGTGGTCACCTCTCTCTCTGTCTCTGTCTCTTTCTGTCTCTCTTTCTCTCTCTCCCTCTTCTTTGCCTCCCCCTTCTCTTCTCCCTCTCCTTCCTTCTTCATCTCTGGAAATTTAACTTTCTACTGAGATTGGAACTCAGATCAGGGACAACATTGTCCTATTGTACTACTACTCTCCTCTACTATCTAACAACATTGGAAGAATATTGATTGGTATTAAACCAGGCTTTTTGTTTGCTTTAAATTGTAGTCACATAAAGTTTACAATGGGAAAATAAGAAAGGTCCATGATTTGATTCAAATGAAAGCTTCTAGAGCAGTGGTGTCAAAATCAAGTAGAAATGGAGACCACTGTACATAAGGATCCCTGTGGGCCATATGTTGACTTAGACAACCACATGTTAACTTTTTCTATATTCTATTATATTTTTATTGACCATATTAAACATTTCCCATTTGCATTTTAATCTGGTTTGAACAGCACTTGGAGTATCAGAGGCTGAAATGTGTCCCCAAGGATCATGTGCTTGTACTTCTGATCTAGAACACTTAACAATACATAAATACACCTTAACTCTAGAGGTGTGATGGGAAATACTTAACTATCACCTTTTCAAAAGCACACGACACACTTTTAAGTTTAATCCACATTTTCTCCATCACTTTCTTAAGTCTTGGCAATCAACAAAACAATAAATTATGCCCTAATTGGTAAGCTTTCTGCTTTCTGAGCTATAAGTGCTCTTGCTGAAAATACAGCTCCATATATCACATTCTGCCTTGTGCTTTTTTTTTTCTTTAAGATTTCCCTCAGTGGGTACCATGGATAGCCTCTTGTGAAAATGGCAGAAGAACTTGAATTTAGAGTAACAGTTTTGTTATGTAATACCTAGCCTAAGTAGGGATGAAAGAAATGATACCAATTGGGACCTGCTTTTCAACTTAGGCAAGCTCCAGGGAACATTATTGGTAATTCTTAAAGGCAACTGGCCAAGAACATTACTTAGCTCCAAAAGTTCATCCCTGGGAGGCTGTCCCCATGTTTTGGCTGATTTTCAAGCAATTAAACCAAGCTGTGGGAAGAGGATTTAGAAGAGTGTGACAAAGAATGAGGGTCAGAGTGTGGTTAAACTTTTTTTCATAATCATCCAAGTTCTACTGCTCCATCCAGGAAGACCAAGGAAGGAAATAAACATTTATTATGTGCTATTTGTTCCTCACAACAACCTTGTGAGGTAGGTACTATTGCCTGTCTCCATTTTACAGATGAGTAAATTGAGGCGACCAGGTGGCACAGTAGATAGAATGCTGGGACTGAAGTCAGGAAGACTCATCTTCCTGAATTTGAATCTGACCTCAGACACTTTAGCTTTGTAACCCCAGGCACAATTTCTTCATCTATAAGATAAGCTGAAGAGGGAAATAGCACACACTTTAGCATCTGTACTAAGAAAACCCCAAATGGGGTCACAAAGAGTCAGATACAACTGAAAATGACTGAACAAAAATGAACAAAACCTAAGGTAGACAGAAGTTAAGTGACTTGCCCAGGGTCACACAGCTAGTAAACATCTGACGATGGATTTGAACTATCTAACTGATTTCAGATCTACTCTGTCACTTATCTGCCAATGGCTATTTAGATCCTATGCTTAAAGGATGTACTGTAAAGATTACTGGGTTTGAAGACAGAAGACACGAGTTCTAATTCTGGCTTTTCCGCATTCTCCCTTTGCACACTTGGGAAAGTGTCTTCATTTCCCTGGATCATTATCTGTAGTGATTTTAGATTTATCGGTCAACAATGAATGCAGCATTACTAAGCACCTACAACATGCTAGGCACTGGAGATGTAAGCACACTGAATAATTCCCATTTGCAATAATATTTTGGTATTCTGGTTCTTTCTTTCAGTGCTTTAGTACTTCCAGTTTCGTGTCAGTTGACGATGTGATAGACACTTCAGTTGGTACAATGATTCCTATATTCCTTTGTTCCTCTTCTTGTTCTACTTCTCACTCTAGAATTTGCCACTGTATTTTAGCAGCATTTTCACGCTGGAATTTCTTTCAGGACCTTGGGCTTTCTTACCCATTGGAAATCCCCCTGTCTCTGAGTCCTTCCCCTTTTCCCATTGGTGAAAATTTCTCAGTACTTCCATTTTGAGGAAGGGCAACAGGTCAATTATCTTTTCTTTCTCTCTGGGCTCTGCTACTGCCTTTCCAGACTTTACCACCATGCAACCATGCATGTACTCCACCCTGCCTTCAGCTCCCTTTTCCATATTATCTCTTTCTATGAGAATGTGAGCTCCTTGAAATCAGAAAGTTTTCCTTTTTCATTTGATTTTCAAAAACAAAAAAACAGCACTCTTTGATTTAGATCCAACGATGATCATGCCCCTCCATGAAAAACTCATCATCAGGACGTTTGGGTGGCACACTGAATAGAACACCAGCCCTGGAGTCAGGAGGACCCCAGTTTGAATCTGGCCTCAGACACTTGACACATTTACTAGCTGTGTGACCTTGGGCAAGTCACTTAATCCCAATTGCCTTGCCTTCCTCCCTCCAAAAAGACAAAACAAAACAAAACAGCTCATCATCACTAAGCTCATCATTGTAGAGATTGCAGCAGCTTTGGTTCTTACACCTCATTAGTACCCTCATTTGCCTCTGGCCCTCTAATTGCAAGGCTGGAGGGTGGAGTGAAATTCTTCTCCCAAGGCCTCCAATTAAAGAGGGCTCAGAAACCCAGATAAACTTATCATTTACCATCCTTTTCACCCTCTGGATTTGACTCCACCATCATCATGTCCCCTTTCAAAGTATCTCCTTTTCCACTGCCCCTCTTCCCTCTGCTTTTTAGCTCACTTCTTTGTATTGTCTTCCCTCATTTAATGATAGGCTTCTGGAAGGCAAATATTGTCTCTCTTATTTGTGTTCTCAAGTGCTTAGTACTGTGCCTGGAACATAGTATATATGTTTATTGTATTATAGTGATGTATTTGTATCTCCAGTATTTAGCATAGTGGCTTGCACATAATAAAGGCTTAATAATGCTTATCATCTGAAGAAATATGCCTTATACAACTATAAGACATTCATCAAAAAAAAAAAAACATTAAGCAACACAGGCCCAAATACAGTTCCCTGGATACTCCATGGGTGAGATCTCCTAAATTGACATTAAACTCATAAATACTCTATATGGGTCCAGTCATTCAACCAGGTCTGAATTGGTTTAATTATATTTATATCAAACCCACACTCTTCTATCTTTTATACATGAAAGAGCATGAGAGACTTTGTCAAGTGTTTTCCCCCAAATTAGGCAAAGCTGTATCTCCAGCATTTCTCTGATAAATTGATCAGAAGACTAAATAAGGTTAGCTTGTCATGGCTGAAGCCATGTTGACTCCTTGTTAACTTTCAATATTCATTGGTCTTTTAATGATATGCTCTAGAATTTTTCTGGCAATCAAAGCCAAGCCAAAAGGCTGCCATTTGCAGGTTCCATTCTCTTCCCATTTTCAAAAATCAGTATGGAATTTGCCATTTTCCTATGCTAAAGCAACCCCCCATTTCTCCACAGTCTTTATATGATTATCGACAATGAAGCAACAACCACATTTTGGAGTTCTTTCAGTACTTGAGGACATGGCTGATTTGGGCCAGGTTACTATCTCATTAAGAATGGCTAGAGACCTTCTTACTGATTCCTTAATTATCTTGAGTTTCATTGATATAGTCAGATGCCTTCAAGGAGGACAAAAATTGCATCAAGGTTAGCTTCTGCACTGATGCTAAATTATTTAAGTTGAAAAGGCTATACACCAAGAATAAAGTGGAGGGAGAGATTGCATGACTTTTTGTTCACAAGTGATTGTACACTCAATGTAGCCTCTGAAGCTGAGATGAAATAAAGTATGGATTGATTATCTGCTGCTCATGCTAATTTTGACCTCACAATTAACACCAAGAAAACAGAGGTTTTACACCAATTAGCACCACACCCTCAATACATGGAACCATAGGTTACAGTAAATGGAGATATTTTTGATTCTGTGAATAACTTCATTTACCTTGGCAGCATACCTTCCAGGGAAGTATACCTAGATGCTGAGATGGATGCAAGCATTGCCAGAGCTAGCTCAGTGTTGGGAGGACCTAAAAGAAAGTGTGGGAGAGAACTGAAGATCTACAGAGCCATTGTGCTGACCTCATTGTCGTGTGCCTGTGAAATCTGAACAATATAACAGTGCCATGTCTAGAAATGAAATTCTTCCATTTGAATTCTCTTAGGAATATTCTGAAGATTACTGGCAAGACATGCTGCCAGACACTGAAGTCCTTCCTCAAGCTGAATTGCCAAGCATTCAAACTACTGTACAGAGAGCAACTTCCAATGGACTGGCCACATTGTTCAAATGCCAAGGGTACATTTGCCAAAAAAGACTATTTTATAGAGAATTCACACAAGGCAAGTGTTCACATGGTGGTCAGAAAAGCAATACAAGTACTCTCTCAAAGTCTCTCTGAAGAACTTTGGAATTGATTGTGAGACCTGGGAAATGCTGGGACAGGTCTGCACAGCATGGTGTGCCCTCATCAAAGAAGGTTCAGTAGTGTAAGAACAAAACAGCATTTCAGGAGCTCAAAAGAAAAATGAGATGCACAAGTTTTGGGACATCCATATTCCAAATGTTCTTATGGACTGTTTGTGCCTAACCTGAGCTAGAGTCTTCTGAGCTTATATTTATCTGATCATCCACAGTGTCCTCACTGTACCCTGACCTAACAGAGTGATTGAGCTCTTCAAGAATAAAGGTTAACAACCATAATCATTTATCTAAAGCATCAGCTCTATTAAGCAACCTTTGTTCTGTCCTTTTAAGCCCAAAGGCCACTCATACCTATCTTCATTGATAGAAAAAAATGAAAACAAAATGAGTTGAATAATTTTTCCTTTCTATGTTTGTCAGATCCACTCAGAGCAGGGTTTTTTTTTCTGCTTTGATTGTCTCCTCTCAGAAATAGATTTTTTAAAAATCTCTTCTTCTTTTTGTCCTTCACTGTCCTCACCTATTTCAGTTTATCCTCAGATTGAGCTCCCCAGCCCTTATTCTCATTGGATATTTTTATATCACAATGCCTTGCATTTTATATTAACTTTTGTCTCCTGCCTCTGCTTCAATTATGTATATCTTTTAAAATAAATTTAAGTGAGTTAATAAAGTCATAATGCAATTACATTTATCTCTTTATACATCTTTCCTTTCCCCTTCTCTTTTTTAATCTTCAGAATTTCATTCCTGAGAATTTCTAATCCCTGACTTCCCTATTGAATTTTGATCTGTGGAAACTTGCTTATTCTTTTCCTGAACCCCTTGAAGCTTCTTCTCCCCAATGTTAGATTATGTCCAATGTTACTTTCCTTCGTTACCATCTCTCAAAGAACAACAAATGAACAAATGAATAAACAAAAGAAAAAAGAAAGAGTGTAAGAAATAATGAATGAAAAAGCTTTTATTAAGTGCTCAGTATGTGCTGAGCACTGCAGGGAGCGTTGGAATAAAAATAGGTAAAACAGTTTCCACTCTCAAGGAATTTACAATGTAATTGGAGATAACATGTAAAAGAACCTTCAGTGGTGGGATGGTTGCAAACTCCCAGGATTCCTAAGGGTGTAGGAGTTGCCTAAATGTTAAATCCTAGGGCTCCTTAGGTTATTTCAATAAATCAGATGACAGCATCAAGAGTGTGAAGGGTATAGAGACAGACACTGAATGACTTCAGGAAGTAGTGGCAGGGCAGATTTTAAGGCTTGGTGGTACTCCATCTTACTAAAATGAATAGAGTTGGTGATTCCTCTCATCTAAGCTGTGTGAGTGATAAAGTGACAAGACTGGTTCTACCTGTCTGAGGCTCTGGAAGGGAAAGGGGAATTACAAGGAGCAAAATGGACTCTGATGGGGGGGGTGTAGGGGTGGATCTTTCCTTTCCTACCCACCTATAGACATTTTAGATGCATTTTAGGTAACAGTTTTAGATAACATTTTAAGTACAATCATGGTCTTGATGGTCTTCCCATTGCTCCACCTTTCAAGTTAAGTTCATGGTTACTTCTCTCCAACATTCCTATGGTTTAACTCCATGCATCCAATTTCTTCTTGTGGTAAGAATCAAACCCAGAAAAAACTTGCTCTTCTTGTTTCCTTCATCTTTCAAAAGATAAAATCATTAGTGAGCTTTGCTTCTATGGTTATAAAAAATATTGTTTCTCTTCATTATTGAGTGCCTGGAATAGCCCTCTTGTCAAAGCAATTAAGCTGATTCTATGCAAATTGCATGGTATGAATTCATAGCTTTAAAAAAGGTGGCTACAGCAAAGTTCAGGAGCAGAGTCTGATTACTATGGAAACCGGATCATGACACACAAAGCATGGTACTCCCAGACTGGATGGCAACACTTCATTTTTCAGTGCGAAAAAGATGTACATAAATAAAATGAAATTAAATGAGTAGGACAGTACTTAAAGTGTCTCTGGCCAGAGTTACGGGAGGATGGTAATGATCCCCGACTAACTATGTTTTATATGCTGGGATATCTCTAAGAAACAAAATACAAACCGTCCCAATCAAATTACTGTCTTCCTTCCCCTTTCAAATCATGTGCATTTAACTAATTAAGTAGAGGAAGATGAGAACACACTGCCCTAACAAAGCAAGACAGTAAGATTCTGTATGCTTGGTTACCCACCTGTTTCTTATTCAAAATGAGATTCAGAAGCAGAAAAAAAATGGTGCAGAATAAATCATAGTGCTAAGCAAACTCAGGTTGCTTTGTTATAAATGAGTCAACAAAACATTTCTTTATTCTTTCTTTAAGGTAATTCATATCTCTGTATCATTATCCATCTATCCATCTATGTATGAATGTATGTATGTATGTATCTATCTATCTATCTGTCTGTCTGTCTGTTTGTCTGTATGTCTATCCATCCATCTATCTGTCTGTCTGTCTGTCTGTCTATCTATCAGTCATTATCTTGTAATCAATGGGGAGAGTATCATAGATAATGTATAATTAGAAATATTCTCAATTTGTTTTATTTGCTATTTGAAGATGTTAGTGCTTAGATTTAAATATTGGTGTTTTTGACAGTCTCAAAATTCATATTGATGACACCAAAATTATGTAATCAAATTGGAAAGGTCAATAAGATGCTAAGAACTGTTTTCTTATCTGTTACTTGAAAGCAGGGCATCCGACCTTTCTAATCTTTCTCTCCCCAGTGCCTAGCACTGTGCATTACACATAGATAAATTGATAGATATTTCTTTCTTGTTTGATGTTTAACCATGTTAGTCCATGCTTGATAAGACTGCATTGCCTTTTGGATTAGCAAAGGATCAGTTCAAATCTGAGATGTGCTTTTTCTTCAGACCTCATGTTCAAAATTTCAATCTCTTCCCTAAAAAAGGAGATAAGGAAATAATTAACTTATTGATTCTCATTGAACTTGGGGCTGAAAGGTGACTCCCCTTTAGGATGGATGAAGGAAGAAGAGACTCGACATACACACCTGCCCATGAATTCTCTGGCACGATAATGTCAGAGAAGAACAAATTACAAACTCTGGGTGATCAATTCTTTCAGACTTCCTGGATTTGGCTTCCTGATCAGGTGCAGGCATCATGGTCCTAGCCCTGGCCAGCAATCTTCCCATGTGTACAAATTCTTCATCTTTACCAGGAACCTTTTGGAAGGCCCTTTCTATCAAAAAAATGGCCAAAGGTGACATGTAGTCTTGATTTTCCAAAAGGATAAGGAGGTAAATTATACCAACTAAAGGTGATTTCAATTATTGGAAAAATGCTAGAAGGTATTATTAAATTAATGGTTTTATGGGTAAATTAGTAATAGGTCACCTCCCACTAATGTGTAACTTATTTAAGTCAATCCACTCTCATCTAATGATGTGTTTCATTCTGCAGTCAACCCCAGGGAAACCTAGGGGATATTCCTCACTCAGTATGGTTTTCAGGGAGTTACTATTCCCCAGATTTTTTTCTCTTCTGGGTGGTGTTTTTCATAAATTCTGTGGATTTATCTAATAAATAACTTAGCTCAAATCCCTACCCACTGGAAAAATTTCACTTTCTCCTCCTCCCTGGTGCATTTCCATTCAATAGACCCTAATTATTAAAACATGGTCTAGAGAAATTGACCATACATGCACAGTTTAACCATATACAGTTTTTGCTTGTTACTATGGAATAAAACAAAAACAAAACAAAACAATAACAATGAGTATTTATTAAGTGTCTATCATATGCGAGGGGCCCTAGCTGAGCTAGGCAAAGTACAATGTCTATCCATGTGGATACAACAAGTACAAAGAATGAAACAGTTTCTACAATTATGAATCTCCCAAATCTAGGCAGTCTCAAGTCAATTTATATGCACAATTCAAACCCAGGAGTTTCTCAATAGAGGTCAGTTTCCTAGATTCTTTTTTCCCATCAATGGCTCCCACCAGATGTGAGTAAATATTCACCAGTACTATTACAATCACAGCTACCAAGAGGGTCAGATTTCATCATTTAAGGGACCTAAGATCCAACTGGGCTCCCCTAGTCTGATTTCTTCACTGGGAGACAGAGTTGAGTCCTCCTTCAGCTGCTCTGATTTCACTATACCTCTAAGCTCTCCTGCTCCTGCTCATGAGCCTGTTCTTTTTGAGGAACAGCCTCATTACCACAGCAAGTTTTCCATACAGATGCTGTCTTATATTCCCAAAGTAGGTGCAAAGCCTGTTCCACTATCATTCTCATCCCAGCCCTTCAATTCTTTCTGAATCAACTGTAGGTTTATGGTGGAGGTATGCCAGAAACATGGGGGCCGATGGTCCATTCAGGTGGGAGTACAGATGAAAGGTTCATTACATATCAATGAGTAAAACTGGGGAGAGAATGAGGGGTAGATACCCAAGAAAACTTTATATGGAATGATAATACAGATTTTTTTTGGGGGGGTGGAGGAGGAGTAGAGGTTTAGCTCAGACATGATGATTTAATTGATACAGTAAAGTTGCTGGGAGAAACATCCTCTACCAAATTTAATATTCATTTGCACTGCAACTTAGAGTCTCAGTAAGTTCCCTGGGGGTATTTAGTGATTAAGTGACTTAATCAGGGTCACACAGTCTTTATGCATCTGAGGCAGGATTTGAATATAGTGCTTTCTGAGACAGGCTGTTTAATGTACTGTTTATATACTCAAAGTACAATAAAGAATAAACATGAAGGTTTAATACACTTCTGAGATAATTAGGTCTTTGTGTCATTTCTCATGTTCAGCTTGGTATGTTGGAAAGATCATAACTGGAAATCAAGGGGTCTGGATTCATATTTTAATTCTGATGCTTATACAGTGTTTGGAAAGTGACTCATCCTCTGTTTTTTATATTTGTTTCTCTTTCTCTCCCTCCCTCCCTCTCTCTCTCTGTCTCTCTCTCTGTCTCCCTCTCCCTCTCTCTCTCTCTCTCTGGATATATCAATACAGATATATAGATATAAATATCTATCTGTCCATACATGAATATTCATATTCATATCCACATCCATATCCATACACACATATTTATGAAACTGAACTAGACGATGTCTAGATTCCCCAGGAGAGCTAAAGGCATTTGATTCTTTAGTTTTAGAAACAATGAAACATCAAGCTTTTATTAAGAGCTTATTATATGCCTGACATTGCATTAGAGTCTGATCTTACAAACACAAATAATGGAACAGTCTTTACTTGTAGGGAGCTTACATTTTAATGGGAGGAAGCTGGGTGGTTCAGTAGAGAGAATGTTTGATTTGGAGTCAGAAAAACTGGAATCTGAATTTAATCTCTGATAATAGTTCTGTGATCCCTTGGCAAGTCACTTAAACTCTTCTAACTTCAGTGTTCTCATCTGTAAGAGAGGGGGGGAAAGAGACACACACACACGCACATACATACACATATGCACACACAGAGATAGAGACAGACAGAGAGACAGAGGCAGAGAGACAGACAAGAGACAGAGAGCAGAGGCAGAAACCGAGGGACAGAGAGAAAAAAAGACAGAGAGAAGAGAGAGAGAGACAGAGTCACAGAGAGACACAGAGACAGAGAGGATGATTGAGGTTGCAATCTCCTGGAGAGGATGGAAGGGGATGGACTCAAAGGTATGTATAGGTGATTTGGTTTGTTCAAGAGAAAAGCCACCTTATGCCAGAGATGGGGGAAAGGATGTCAAAATAGGGGAAAATATCAAGGGATTTTGAGATAAAGGGAAGAGGAAAAGAGAGAACATGTTAAAAGATTTAAATTTTCTGATGAAAGTAAGAGGTTAGAAAGTCTCTACCAAGATGCTAACATTTCCCCCCATAAAATACCCTCTTTAAACAACCTGCAAAGTCTAAGTTGGCTTGATTTCAGCCAAACCTAGAAGAACTAAGTATTTATTCATATTGAAATACCTGATGCTGAGAATGTTGCACATCTGTATTTTCTGTGGTTTGTGAAGTGAACACATCAAATTGGCAATCGAGAGCTAACAAATGAATTTTTTGCATATTTATAGAAACTAAGGCACAAGAGGAAAAGCCCAAAGCCTATAGCATATTCACTCTCCTTCTCTCTCTGTCTCTGTCTCTCTCTCTTTCTCCAGACAGATATAGAGATCTAGATTGTCATCTATGTAGCTATCTATGTTAATATCTATGTCTATTTTTTCAAGGTCATCATTAACACAAATTTATTGTTGGGTGTTTGACAGATGTCTTTTTATAAGTGAAAAACATTAAAACATTCCCCTTTGACTCCTGTTAAGCTTTAAAATTACATTTAAAATCATCACTCTGAAAATGCCCAAAATATCTTTTAAAGAAAAATGATCACTTTAAAAGAAAAAACAGGAATGCAGGTGGCCATATCCAATTATAACTATGCCCAGTTAAGTAGCTGAGAAGGGCCATATGTTGTTTTTATCTCAAAGCTAATTACACCTGCATGATGTGTTTCCAGTGAACATAGTCAACTCATTTACCAGCAATATGTATTTAGGTGGTGGAAAGATCTCAAGTCACTACATTTTTATCACATGATCTGGAGAACCACTAAATGTTAGATATGTAACTACAAAGACTTCAAAATGAAATGTAAGCATTGTTTAAAACATTTTTACAATATTTCTGGTTTTTAGTAATATTGTCAGATGCCTTCAGTGAGGATAAACATCATCAAGGTCAGTTACTGCACTGATAGTAAATTATATAACTTGAAAAGGCTACAAGTGAAAACTAAAGTGAAGGGAGAATTGGTGCATGTTTTTTATTTGTATATGATCATACACTCAATTCAGCCTCTGAAGCTGAGATGCAACAAAGTATGGATTGATTCTTCACTACTTGTGCTAATTTTGGCCCAACAATTAACACCAGGAAAATAAATATTCTCCACCCAGCCAGCACCACATCAACCATACATGGAACCATTAGTTATAGCACATGGAGAAATTTTGAATACTGTGGATTAGTTCACTTATGTTCGTAGCAAATCTTCCAGAGATATACACAAAGATGCTGAGGTTGATGTATGCATTGCCTGAGCTAACTCTAGGAGGCTCCAAAAGAAAATGTGAGAGAAATATTATACTGATACCATACTGAAGGTCTACAGAGCTTTTGTGCTGGTTTCAACGCTGTATGCCCACAGAAGTTGAACAGTTTACTACTCCATGCCAGGAAACTGAGTTGCTTAATCTGAATTGTCTTGGGAAGATTCTGAAGATCACCTGGCAGGATAAGGTACCAGCCAGTGAGGTCCTTTCTTGAGCTGAACTGCCAGGTATTCAAACTCTGCTACAGAGAATGCAACTGCTGTGGTCTGATCATATTGTTCTAATGCCAAGAAGTGTTTGCCTCAAAGACAATTTTACAGAGAACTTACACAAAGCAGGTCATGGAGGTCAGAAGAACAAGGATAATCTCAAAGTCTCTATGATGAACTTTGGAATAGATTTCATGACATGGGAGACACTGGCAAAAGCAAGCACAGCACACTCACTTCAAAGAAAGCTCTGTGCTATATGAGTGAAGCAGAATCACAGTAGAAACATGAGATGCTCAAATTTAGGGACATCTCCACTGCAAATGTTCACGTGAACTATTTGTGCATGACCTGTGGCAGAACATCACAAGCTCATATTAGTCAGATCAGCCACATTTGGACACACTACACCTTTACTCCAATATAGTGATGTTTCGGTCCTCTTTGAGAATAAGGGACAACAATTGACAATTTTTCTACTATGTTCTTATCCAGTTATTCAGCTTAAATGAAAATATGGACTACTTCTTGAGGAAGTCTATGCCATTTTAAGACAGCTCTAATTGTAACAATTTTACTTAGTTCTAGCCAAAAAACTGCCTCCTTGTGGCTTCCAAACTCCAGAACTAGTTTTGTTCTTTGGGTTGTAAACAGAATAAAGCAAATCCCCAAAAGCAAATAATGAAGGTTACTTTATTACCCTGTTGATCAGAAAAATTTCATTACATAAGTAATTATAACATTGTTATTAAGGATTTGCATTTATATAACAATTGATAATGTAAAAAGTGTTTCCAAATTTAAAAAAATCTAAGGCAGACAGTGAAAATATTACTGTTTTCCTTTTGACTATGAGCAAATAGGCACTGAAAGAAATGTTAAGTGGCTTGTCTATAATGCCAAAGCTCTAGTAAGTAGCTCTTCTGGGACTCCAACTCAAAGAGTCTAGTTATCAGAAGGACTTTGGCAATGGCAGTTTCCATGTTAATGTTCTCCTGCTTCAGGGAAGGGAAAATGTCTTAAGGTGTCTTCTTACTGTAAAAGTTAATTTTGATAATGTTCAGTAAACAATTTTCAGAGTTGGAAGGGAAGCCAAGTCTATGTGGTCTGATATATTCTTGAAAAATAACCCTAACCACAACATATGTGACAAGTAGTCATTTAGCTTTCACTTTGACTTTCAGTGAAGGGAGATCCTCTGCTTTCTGAGGCAAAACCTTCATTTTTAGATAGCTCTAATCATTAGGAAATTGTACTTTAGTTTAGTTCTTATATCAAGCTTAAAATATACCTCTGCAGACTCCTCCTGTTACCCTTGGTTCTGCACTGTGGGGTCAAATAAACAATTTTAATTTATCTTCTAAATATACCTTTTACTTGAAAAGTGTTAGAACTTATGAAGGTACATCAAGCACTAATGTGCAATATGAAATAATTAAGGGGATGATTCTATAAGAACCTGGAAAGAATTGTATGAAATGGTACATAATGAAGTGAGTAGAACTGAGAAAAGTATTTTACTAATAATACAATGCTCACATTACTTAAAGACAAACAACTTTGAAAGAATTAGGAAGTCTAATCAATAGAATGATCAATCACAATTCCAAAGGATCCATCACAGTGCAGATTGAAGCACATTTTCTTTTTCCTCCCCTCCCCTCCCCTCCTCCCCTTCCCACCCCTCTCCTCCGGTCCCCTCCCCTCCCCTCCCCTCCCCTCCCCTCCCCTCCCCTCCCCTCTC